>OY992895.1:8720360-9142264 GCA_963921405.1 Cepaea hortensis
AGACCTACCCACTCCGCATTCCTGATTGCGGTATATCGCATGCAGTTTTCCTCTCTCTCTCTCTCTCTCTCTCTCTCTCTCTCTCTCTCTCTCTCTACATCTTGCTTCTCTGTGCCTACCTACTTCACCTGTATTACCAGTGGTTGGATCTCACACAGCCCCATCAACTCGTACACTGGACGAGCGGCTCCTGAAGTGTGCTTTGTAACAATCAACCATACTGACTATTTCATAGGGGACAGTACGAGGGAAACGTCGTACGTGTAGACTGACACGCCCCACATGCCTCATGTGGTATATCACAGGCACTTTTCCTCTCTCTCTCTCTCTCTCTCTCTCTCTCTCTCTTTCTCTCTCTCTTTCTCTCTCTCTCTCTCTCCTTACATCTTGCTTCTCTGTGCCCACCCACTTCACTTGTATTACCAGTGATTATATCTCACACAGCCCTAACAACTCAAACACTGGGCGAGAGGCTCCTGAAGTTTACTGTGCAATAATCAACCATACTGACTATTTCATAGGATACAGTACGAGGGAAACGTCGTACACGTAGACCGACGCGCCCCACACGCCTCATGTGGTATATCACAGGCACTTTTCCTCTCTCTCTCTCTCCCTTTCTCTCTCTCTCTTTCTCTCTCTCTCCCTCTCTCTCTTTCACCCTCTCGCTCTCTCCCTCTCTCTCTCTCGCTCTCCCCTCTCTCGCTCTCTCTCCTCCTCTCTCACTCCCTCTCTCTCGCTCTCTCTCTCCCTCTCTCACTCCCTCTCGCGCTGTCTCTCCCTCCCTTGATCTCTCTCTTGCCCTCCCCATCTCTCGCTCTCACCCTCCCTCCCTCTCTCTCTCCCTCTCTCTCTCCCTCTCTCTCTCCCCTCTCTCCCTCCCTCTCTCTCCCTCTCTCTCCCTCTCTCTCTTCCTCTCCCCCTCTCTCTCTCCCTTTCTCTCTCTCTCCCCCTCTCTCTCTCCCTCTCTCTCTCTTCATCTCCCCCTCTCTCTCTCCCTCTCTCTCTCCCTCTCTCTCTCCCTCTCTCTCTCTCCCTCTCTCTCTTCCTCTCCCCCCTCTCTCTCCCTCTCTCTCTCTCCCCTCTCTCCCTCCCTCTCTCTCTCCCTCTCTCTCTCTCCCTCTCTCTCTTCCTCTCCCCCTCTCTCTCTCCCTTTCTCTCTCTCTCCCTCTCTCTCTCTCCCTCTCTCTCTCCCTCCCTCTCCCCCTCTCTCTTCTCCTCCTCTCTCCCCCTCTCTCCCCCCTTTCGCGCTCTCTCTCTCACTCTCTCTCTCCCTCTCTCTCTCCTCCTACATCTGGCTTCTCTGTGCATACCTTCTTCACGTGCATTGCCAGTGGTTGGATCTTACACAACCCCAACAACTCTAGGACTGGGCGAGGGGCTCCTGAAGCGCGTTGTATGACTAGCAACCATACTGACTATTTCGTAGGTTACAATATACCCCATGTGGTAGGTCGCAGGCACTTTTCCTCTCTTTGTCTCTCTCTGTCTCTCTCTGTCTGTCTCTCTCTCGCTCTCCTCTCTCTCTCTCTCTCTCTCTCTCTCTCTCTCTCTCTCTCTCTCTCTCCCTCTCTCTCTCTTCTTGCATGTCCACATACACTAGCATTTTGTCTGTTGAAGTGTGTCTATGTAAGTACACGTGTTCCTGCACACCAGTCCACCCAGACCAACAACACAATGGGGTCGTGGTCAATTTTACACGCCTCCTACCCCGCCCCCTTCTTTCTATGTGCTCACTGTACCGTAACATCCAGCACCGTTATACTAATACACCCGAGTTTTCCGTAGACATTCACAGGTCCGTACGTGAGGTGAGTATACAGTTTTTTTCTTCTCTAGAAACAGTTTTTCTATTAAACATTTTCTTCGACTAACATTCTTTTCAATTAACATTTTGTCAATTCTCATTTTCTCTTCATTGCTTCCATTTTTCCATGCATTTGTTCCTCTCGCCCTGTCATCACCTTCTAATGTAGTCACAGGAATTCTCCTTGACTGTATGTTGTGTTTGTGAATGTGTTTGTTTGCTGATGAAGGCTAACCGCCGCAACGTTCTGTATGTGTCGTAACTCTGTTATGTAAAGCTGCACTACTTTGTGTCATTATATATTGTTTAAACTTTCACAGCTTTACCGCAGTTCCACCAAATTTTATGCATACTTTTCGGTGTTGGTCAGACGGGTTCAGAACAGCGAACATAGGGCAGTGATAGTGTTTCGTGAGCGTTGAGTTATGAGTGTAATATTAATGGCATGGTTGAGTAGCAAAGCGAGCTGTGTTTAAACTGAGACAGCGTGAGAGTTATGTTATGCTACTATATTGATTTATTTCTTGTAAATGATAAATATCTTGTGATAACGATGTTGTAAAAGTTGCGAGTTGCCAAGAGCGCAACTTCTGTGAGTTTGCTCATACACGTGGGTTTGTAAATAAAACGACTAAACTGTTGGTGCCGTGCGTGAAAGTGTCATTCTTGAATACATGTATGTGTTTCACCTCTGTCTTGAGATGCGAGCCAGAAGTATGTCTAATTGAGACCTTGACAGGGAGTTTACGTGGGCGCTCGTCACGGTGATTTGAACAGCAAAGTGATATAGAGAGATTAGACGTGGGTTTCTTTTCCGGTTGTGACCCGTATGTATAATGGAGTGAATGTAACTTGCTCATACGGCTTTGAACTAGATATAAAATACAGAGCGAACGTGATTGGAAACATATGTATTATAGTGAATGAACGTGATTGGAAACATATGTATAATAGTGAATGAACGTGATTGGAAACATATGTATAATAGTGAATGAACGTGATTGGAAACATATGTATAATAGTTAATGAACGTGATTGGAAACATATGTATAATAGTGAATGAACGTCGCGTGATCTTCACTGTAACTTAACTGTATATAAAGTAGAGCATGAACAGGTGTCGCCCATGTGATTTTGAGTTGTACGCAGAAAAAGATTGAACGAAGGCAGCTCTTTGTAAGAAAGTTATCTCTGACGTTATTACTAATAGAGATAGAAAGAAGAGTGGATGAAATCAAAAAAGTAAAATATATTTATATTATTCGACTGATCTACGACCACTGACAGCAGAAATTACACATCCATACACGACTGATTACATACAAACCTTTACACAGACAACCTGACCAGCACACACACAACACCAGTTGCATGGAACACCTACTAATATTTTTCTCTCCCTAGCAACCAGATTGGTAGCCATATGTTAACGACGAAGCGAGTCTCAATAAGCCGTGCTAAACCGACCCACCCCCCTCCATTTTTTGGGTGAAAGAACTAAAGTACAGATAGGGCTCCGAACATCATCGGCATCTAAGTATTGTTTCTAGTATTTTTTTAAGAATTCAGGTCTCAACAGGATATTTGTTTCCCATTGTTCTTATTATATATTGACTATATATTGTTGTGTACTATATTGATACACATTTACTTGTTCACTCCCTGTCAAGGACTCAATTAGACATACTTCTGGCTCGCATCTCAAGACAGAGGTGAAACACACACACGTATTCAAGAATGACACTTTCACGCACGGCACCAACAGTTTAGTCGTTTTATTTACAAACCCACGTGTATGAGCAAACTCACAGAAGTTGCGCTCTTGGCAACTCGCAACTTATACAACATCGTTATCACAAGATATTCATCATTTACGAGAAATAAATCAATATAGTAGCTGTCAGCAACTCACTTGCGACAGGCATACAAGGACTCCCTTCTTTTGCACTACACGCAAGTGACAACTCGTATAATTTGCAAAAGGATACATTTTTATTCGGAGTTGATCACACAATAGCTCCACGAGCGGAATACCACAACGGTATTAAACATCGTAGGATGTGATGAAGATAAGATGGAATGAGGAGATGATATTAATATATAACTACTGAAGCTAAGCTAAACTATATCACTATTATACTGTACTTAATAACTACAAGGTATCCCCAGCGGATACACGGCTGAACGCTAAGCCGTCCAGTCCTGTCTGAGCCCGCTGAGCCTGGCGTGTTCAGCCACGGCAATTTTCTCAGCGTGCATTCCTAAGTTTACGTGCTGGGCACTGGGCTGTGCTGACCAGTAATTACTTGGTCCTCCCTCGTGAGGTGGGTTTCCCCGTCTCTTGGGTAACCCCAGCTCACTTGTACTGGTTGCCCTCTTTGTTGACACAAGTGTGTCCTGTTATAGCTATTTATAGCATTTGTGTCTCTTCTGTCTGGTCTCCTGTATTGTTATGTTACTTGCCCTGAGCTCTCTTTAGCTCTCTTGAGCTTAGAGCTCTCTCCTAAGTCTTTTACAGTAGTCCTTCCCTCGTGAGTAAAGTATTTTTTCTGTAAGTATTTAAATAGTTTTCTCACGCTCCAGGCCACCGCATTTCACAATATATATTAACAACAAATTGTTATTATGAATAAGGCAAGAAATCATAAAACTTTACTTCCCATATTTATATCCTTGGTCTCTTACAACATATATAAATTATAATAAAAACAGGCTAACAATGCGTTGATTAATCACCACTTTTATGAACAATTTTGTCTAAACGGGTTGTGGACTGACCATAATGAAAATATCACAACTAAGTACAAATGTAGAAAGGGATATAACACCGTAACAGCTAAGGGAAATTACTCGAAATAAAATAAATGTATTGTTTAATTTAAATTCGTTTAGAAGTTTTTTATTGTCTGTAAAATGTTCATTACATTAATTTAAGTAAGTGAATTCAGCATAAATGACAGTTAAGAACTTAAGGAATCTTTAATATTTATGAAAATATTTTGAATGATTTTTGTATGCGTAAAAGTTAATAATGGACTTTTCTATTTCTGTGCAGGATAATATTAAGTGTTTTCATCCTTTTAATGGCAGGCACTACTGTAAAAAGTTGAAATATATTTTTGACCGTCCTTGACTATGGGACGCAAATTACAAACGTATAGGAAGATCTGTGTCCCCAGGCATTGCCTTCTGGCCCAGCCCATCTCGATCTTCTTAGCTCGCTCATGAATGGAGTCGTTGAGACAACACGCCTGAGTGAAAGTCTGTGTCTCCAGGCAGGCTGTTGCCTTTGTTAATGCCATTACCTCCATGGTTACTCTCGATGCTACTGGTGGATTAGAATTGTCTTTAAACCGTATAGGAAAAGACTTACCGCGTTACGTTGACTGCTAGAATTAACTGATCTTTGTGTTAATTCTTGATGTTATAAACTCTTCAATATTCGTGTAGATAGCTTGTATGGAAATATCACTGTCTTCTCTGTGTGTCTGTTCCTTAAGATGTCCGCGCCCGGAATGACAAATCTCGCTACCCTTTCCTCGGAGGTTGTTACTGTAACAGAGGTACGGGTTTTAGCAGTATTTAGGTGGGAAACAGCTACAGCACGATTGAGCATCGGGGTCGAACGAGAGGAGAGATGCTCAAGTCGTGACGTAGTGGGTAGTCAAGTGAGTGTACATCAGAACTCAGCCCAAGAAGGCAGGCTGTTGCCACGTTTGTATAATATTCAGAGTCTTTGTCGACCTAAACGTTTAATAAACTGGATTTATGATTTCTACCAGACTTGTAAGCCCTTGTTCATTTACACACTGTGACATGTGGCTTTAAATGGTGCCGTGACCAGGATTCTGGACTTTACCATCGCGGACGCGACACAATGCGAAGTACTAACAAACAGCAGAGAACAATGGAGAACTTTTAATAAACACCTTTCTCCACTTGCGGCAACAAGAAGAAGAGGGAATCTAGAATCTTCTCGGAAGAAACCATCAAAATGTCTAGACTAGACTACCTTTTGAGGCCTGCAACTTAGAACAAACGTTTTTTCGAACGGTCGATTGGAGCAGCCATACCTATTGAAGTCAGTTTTTGGATGGAGCTACTATCTATTGGACTAAATCGGGAGCTGTTTATTATCCTGCTCTGGAGTGACCGAACTGTTGTCGATATCCTGTGAGTTTGGACTGCCGTCATTGCAGTCGTTGTTTTAATCTAGCTGGTCTGAAGGTCAACTGTCAACTCGAACAACTGAAGGTCATCTCGTTGTATGAAAAGCACCACAAGATTGCTCCACGCTATTCTGGACAATCAGTGAACGTTAACAAATTTTATCCCTGCTCAATTCCAGAATGTGGACGACGCTACTCTGGTTTGGACCGAAGCTCCTTATCAAGTTCGGCTGAAATACTGATTTTTTTATCACCGTCGTCCAGTGATGGTTTGGATAGCAGTGGCCCAGTAAACCAAGTCATTAAAATCGAGCCGTTCTCAGCTCATCTCAGAGCTTTGCTGTGTTTCAAGAGCCCGTCCTTGGGTGGCTGATAAATTCGATCGTTCCTTACTGTGTTTCAAGAGCCCGTCCTTGGGTGGCTGATACGATCAACCATTCTTCACTGCCCTATCGAGGCCTGTAAAGTCTTGTCGTGCCCTATCGAGGCCTGTAAAGTCTTGTCGTGCCCTATCGAGGCCTGTAAAGTCTTGTCGTGCCATATCGAGGCCTGTAAAGTCTTGTCGTGCCCTATCGAGGCCTGTTAAGTTTTGTCGTGCCCTATCGAGGCCTGTGAGAGGTTTTGTCGTGCCCTATCAAGCCCTGTGGAGTACAGTCGTACCTGTCGAGCCCAGTTGAACATTTTTGGTCCTTACTGAAACCAGTTGGAAAGATAACCTCAACAAGAAAAAGGGTAACATATTTGATATTAGATAGAAAATAATTGAATTTCAGAAGGACGATAACATCATTTAGTTAATTAATTTAGATATTAATAAGAATTGATTGTTTGTTTGCTTGTACAAGTATAAATATTTTAACATGACAGAACAAGATTCAGTAGCACACGTTTTGTTGGGAGTGGGAACAGCGGTAGATAGACTTCATACGGTCATAAAACAACAGGGAATGACAACTGAAATTGTTAAGTTTAGTGGACAGGCCAGAGAGTTTAAGAAATGGATCACTTCCATAGAAAAATATGCGTATTTGGTATCTGCATCAGATGAAGAGAAAATGAGACTTGCATATCAGGCAGCCACAGAACCAGTTTCACAGCATATTAGAAGAAAGTTAGAGGCTAGAGTAGATGAAACATGGGAGCAGTTCAAAACCGACCTGGCACACAAGTACGCAGAAATAACGGATCCACAACATGCCTTTTCGGTATTGAGACAGTCTAAACAAAATAGTGGGGAGACGGTACAGTTGTTCAGCGATAGGTTGATTAACCTGGCTGAGGAGGCATTCTTGGGACAGAATGTACAAGGAGAAGAGGTAGAGAGGATGTTGGTCGGCATTTTTGTAGATGGCATAAAATCCGATGGTTTGAAATTTAAGTTGATGAGGGAAAACCCTGAGAGGTTGTCACAGGCTGTAGATATTGCAGTACAAGAAGAAAATTTGAGACGTAGGTTTAGATTGAGAACAGGACGAGAAATAGGAACTAGTCGAGAAGATAGAGTTGAGGAGCCTATGGAAATAGGACAAACAAGGTTTGGATGGAATAGGAGAGGAGGTATACAGACGTTGCAAGGTAGGAATAGAAGTGATTATGACGAGAGAAGACAGGTGAGGTGCCCTACGGGTGAGACACTGGGTAGAACAAACAGCACAAATGTGGTCTGTTGGTCGTGTGGCCAGCGCGGACATTTGTCTCGTTTTTGTGGTAACAGGCGTCTCCAGTTGAATATACAAAGTAGAAGTGACAATAGAAGGTTGAATAGGAGTGTAGAAGATAGACACAGAAATTTTACAGGTACAAGAACAACGCAGGAAAACCGGCGCCCTACCTATTAAATGGGACCTGGAGTAGGAAGGGAAATAATAAGGTTCCAAGGTTTAAAGAATACGTTAATAACAGGTATACTAGGACGAACAGAGAATATTTTCAACTAGATGAAGTCAAGCAGTTTATAGAAAATAAAACAGATTATAGTTCTTGTATAATAGAAGTAGGAAAGTATAGAATTCGTACATTAATTGATTCGGGAGCTCAGGTTAGTGTGGTAAAAGAAAGTTTTCTATACAGAATAGTGAGAAATTGTAGGATATTTAGGAGTCATAATAATCTTCACTCCGTTACGGGACAGAATTTACAAGTAATCGGGCAAACGATGATAAATTTCAAGCTAGGAGGGGTCAACATAAGACATCTTTTTCATGTAGTGAAGGATTTAAATAGAAACATGCTGATAGGAAGAGATTTTTTAATAAAAAATGGAGTAAGACTTTTTTTTGATTTACATAAATTAAAATTCAGGGACGTCTATGTAGATATGGAGGAAGACATGCATATATCAGCACTAGTTAGAGTTAAAATGTCCACGACGTTAAAACCACAGTCGGTTAATTTGATACAAGCAAAGCTGAAGAAAAACCCATATTATGTGGCAGGAAAAACAGTCAGAATCACTGAGTTGCAAGAGGAAGTAATTGGTGAGCCTGGTTTAGAAGTTCCGGATGGAATAATAGAGTTGGATAAACACTTAACTTTTCCAGTGATGGTTATCAACAACACAGGTAGAGAAATCAAATTATACAGAGGATGTGTAATAGCTAAATTAGAAGATAACATTAGTGACATATTGGCAGCGGATAGAGCAGAAATGTCGGGAACACGTTATTCAGAAACTTCTAGTGAAAGACTTAATAACAGACGCGGACGCGGAAGAAGAGGGAACGTCAGAATGGATGAATTGATCCATCCATCCAGAAGAAATACAGTTCAAATACATTCACTAGACAAAATGACAAGGGAACAAGAGTTGTTGGCACAGTTAAAAGCTCCGCCAGAAAATAAGGAAGTGTTAGAGCAACTTATAAAGCAAAATCAGGATGTATTTGCAATTAATGATTTAGAATTGGGAAAGACACAAACAGTTACAATGGAAATAGATACGGGAGACCATCCACCAATTAGTTTAAAACCATATAGAACTCCACTAAGAAATAGAGAAATCGTGGAAAAGGCAATAGAAGATATGTTGAAAGCAGGAATAATAACAAGGTCGAAGTCGGAATGGTCATCTTCGGTCGTCATCGTGGCCAAACCTGATGGTTCGAGTCGTTTCTGTTGCGACTACAGGGCGTTGAACAAAATCACTAAGAATGTAGCATACCCACTGCCGGTAATTGATGATATTTTGGGGCTGCTTAATGGCTCTACATATTTCACGACGCTGGACGCAAGATCAGGGTTCTGGTGTATTCCGATGTCGAAGGACGCTCAAAAGAAAAGTGCTTTCTGTACTCATATGGGTTCTTACGAATTCTTACGAATGCCTTTTGGAGTCAAAACTGCGCCATCTCACTACATGCTCTTAATAAATGAAGTATTAGAAGGTATGCAAAGGTTTGCACTAGCCTATATAGACGATATTCTGATTTTTACGACAGGAGATGTGGTTGATCATTTAAAACATATTAGATTAGTATTCGATAGATTAAGGGTACATGACGTTAAATTGAAACTTAGTAAGTGCCAGTTTTTAAAGACAGAAACAAAATATTTGGGTTATATTATAAATAGAGACGGAATAAAACCAGACCAGGAAAAGATAAAGGTTATTAAAGAGTTACCTCCTCCAACTAATGTTAAGGAAGTGCGTGCGTTTATAGGAACTTGTGCGTATTATAGGCGGTTTGTCCCGGCGTTTTCAAAGATAGCAGAACCTATTACAAATTTAACAGGCAAATACGCTAGATTTAAGTGGGATGATGAGTGTCAAAAAGCGTTCGAGTATTTAAAAAACAGCTTAACAATGGTACCATTATTGACGCATCCAGATTTAAACAAACAGTTAATACTGTACACAGATGCTTCGGACAATGCAATAGGAGCATGTTTGGTTCAACCATATGAAGGAAAAGAGTCTGGAATACCAGGGGTTAAAAATGAAAGGCCAATTTACTTCTTATCTCATAAACTTAGCAAATCTCAACGCAAATGGACGACTATTGAAAAAGAAGCGTATGCCATTCATTATGCCCTTCAGAAACTAAATTACTACTTACATAACGCAAATTTTGTTATTAGAACTGATCATATGCCTTTAAAGTCTTTTTTAGAAGCTCCAGTGCAGAACAGGAAAATACAGACGTGGGCATTGAATCTACAGGGATACAATACGAAAATTGAGTACATTCCAGGTAGGATTAACACATGCGCTGATTTATTATCTAGGATTCCCTACCCACAGTCGTCAGGTGACACAGAAGATGAAGGAGAACCAGAGATTGACGATCGAAACTGGCAAGTAAATATTTTAGATTCTGCCATAATAAATGGAGAAGACTTTGAGAGTTTACCATCGGATCAGGAGGCTGAACATAGAGTGGAAGAAGACCCACATTTAGCACAGTTTAGTATGAAAGAAGAACAGGAATTAGATCCAAAAGTCTTACAAATAAAACAGAAATTAAGTGAAACGGAGGAGAACAAATATAAGAAGAATTATTTGGTTTTACAAGAGGATGGACAGTTATACTATATGTGTGAAAGGAACAAACAGCTAAGGAAATATATTCCAAAACATTTAGAAAATGAAGTTTTAAAAGCATATCACAATGAAAATGGACATCTCGGTCGGGACAAGTTGGTGAAAGCACTTACGAGCAAATATTATTGGCCAAATTTGTTTAAATCTGCTTGCAAATATGTAGATACGTGTGAAAAATGCAGGTTAAGGAATATGAAAACAATTAAGTGTCCCTTACAAGATACAGATATTCCTCAGTTCCCAATGCAAAAGATTAGTTTAGATATATCAGGTCCACACCCTAGAACATTGTCAGGAAACGTGTATTTAATTCATATAGTAGACGTCTACAGTCTTTGGCCGGAAGTTTATGCAATTCCAGATAAGAGCGCTGATACTGTCATTAATATTTTTTTACAAGAGTTCGTACCAAGATTTAGTTGCCCACAAAGTATACTTACGGATAATGGTAGAGAGTTTGTAAATAAAACATTCGAAAAATTGTTGAAGGATTTAAATATAAAACATATAAAGACCTCATACTATAGACCTTCTTCAAATGCTAAAAACGAACGACAACATCGGACATTATATGATATTATAGCAAAGATTGTGGATGAACATGAAAAAGACTGGGATTTATTTTTAGGACCAGCACTTAGCGCCATACGCACAAATCAAAATGAGAGCACAGGCTTTTCACCATTTTATTTAATACACGGGAGAGAACCAGTATTACCAATAGACAATCTCTTAAAACCAAGACGGAAGTATATGGGAGAAGACTTTCAGGAGACCATTATACAAGAAATGCATAAAGCACACATGAGGTTGAAGAATAATATAGTCAAAGCTAGAGAAAGACAGAAAAAGTACAAAAACCTGAATACAAAGTTACAGGAGTTTAAAGTAGGAGATAGAGTGTATTACAAAAAGCATAGAAGGAACTCTAAGTTTGATGATCGTTGGGTCCCAGGTTATTATGTTATAGAAAGGCTAGGAAATGTGTCGTATAGTATTAAGAACCAGGTGACGGGACATGTGGCAAGGGCACACGTGGAACACTTAAGAAGAGATGATGATGAGAAGGAAAATGATAATTATAATAATAATTATTGTTCAGACACCGGATACTTAGATGAACGAGTCATCAGGGGGACTACAATAACCCCAGCTTTTAGAAAGGATCCGACACACAGTCAGTTAAAAACGGCTCCAGGCTACGATGATACTCAAGAACAAACAATACCGAAAACGATGCTAGAAGAAAAGGTGAAGGAGAGTCATTGTGATACTGTAGAATCTATGGAAGGAGAAATGGGTGCTCCGTTTAAAAATACTAGACAAGCAACAAAAAGAAGAATGGATAAACAAAGAGAAAGAGAAGTGAAAAGACAGAGGAGAATTAGAGAGTATTCAACAAGCGGTGAAGATATGCCTTTACTGGAAAGGTCCTTAAGAAATAGTGATAGACAAATTAGATGGGATATTGAACGGAAGAGATTAGCGGCTGCTAACGAGAGACATACAGATGAAGAAGAAGAAATGGATGAGAAGTCAGAGTCAATTAGTAGTATGGAGGAAGATGATAGATTATACGGGGAGGGGGATATTGATGTAGAGATAGCATTGATACAGAGAAACTTGGAGTTGTTGAAGAAGTGGAAACGTAAGAGATAAATTGATAGAGAATATTGCAGATAGCAAGATGTAAGTTTCAGGCTTTAAGGAAAGAGATACTTTATGAAGTGTGTGAGACGGTGGAAATGGAGAAGGCTTCTGTTGATACTTTTTATAAATGGTCTGGAGGAGTAGTCAAGCAATGGATGTAGGTTCGACTGAGGTATATATATATTTTTGTTCTCTCAGTGACGGAATTGCTGGTTGTTTTGGTTTCTTATTGGATGGATAAGTTAATCAATGGTACAGCAGGTAGTTGTACTATATAGTAAATAGACAAGTTTTTACTGGTGCTAGGAATATCGTGGTGTATGGTAATGATTAAGTAGTTATAGGAATATGTCCACGAGAAGCAATTGGGGTGTAGATAATACGGCCATTGTAGTTAAAGGCTTGTACGAAAAGAACAGATATTGTTTTAAATAAGAATTTGGTCTGTAAATAACAGATATAGATATATGTAGACCTGGCGGTGAATTGTTTCAGTTTCTTGCTTATAAAAACAATGGAGGGACTTGAGTGAATAGATATGACTTACGTTGAATCGTATAGGAGGAAAATTTTGCTTGGTTACTTTAAGTAGATAATTCTATGTGAATTATAATTTTTTTTGAAGAACTTCTCTTTAGCGAGAAGACACTTGTTTTATTGAGTCTGAGTTTGTAATGCCTCATATATAATATGTTTTTTCTTTGCTTAATTTGCTCCTGTAATATGATTGTTGTTACTTGATTTTAGAATAGGGTTATTGTGTTCTTAGACTTTTACGTACAAACTGTTGGTCCGTAAAAGAGACCAATAGTGTTAGGTAGTATTAGAAAATTTTATTTTGATTTGATGAGATGCATGTTGTATTATTTTAAAATTTGTTTTCTTTGAATGAGTTGGGGGACATCTTGTTTTGATTTTATTTCGTTTAAGTTAATTAAGTTGTTTGGTGTATTAGGTTACATAGTTATAAATTTAATTAAGTAAGTTAATTTTCAAGTAGTTATGGTGTTGGCTGGAATAAAGAAAATAATATGAGGGCTAATAGAGAGACATATAGATAGTCGGCATGAAGAGGTTCTTATGGATATGAAGTATTAGAAAATAGGAGCTGCATTAAAGTCAGCATTATAGGAAGAAAAATTAGGGGGGAGACTGTGAATGGCAGCATATAAGCGGGAGTGTGTTTATATAAATATTATGGGATATGTGAGGGGGAAAGAAATAGGTGCTGTGAAAAACCAGCGTTAATTAAATTGATAATGTTCATAGAATATGAACATTGGCTCGTGGTAAAAGGTGAGGTGACGGAAATATAGACAAGATTGTGGATGGCAATATAAATGTTATATATATATATATAAATGTTGAGAAAACGTATGTCAACTTGGTTTATAGAGAACAAAGATCTATTTTCATAAGACGTATTTTAAAAAAATTGTTGTACAAATTTTTTTTATTGGCAAGGGAGGTAAATGTGGTTGTGTGGACTATGCATTGCTTTATGTAAATGTGATCACGTTGACTTTTCATCCTTTATGCTTATCACTGGGTGCGCACCCCTTCTTTACTTTTTCTAAATACGTTGTTTCTATGTTGTTCTGGTTGTCTTATGTTGTGAAAGAGCGAGGGATTTCATAATGCCATGTGTACAATAACGATTATACGAACTATTCTTCTTATGATATGTATATTTGATACAGAAACTCGAGGAGCCAAGAAAGGACCAGAAATATATAGTGGATGGCTATATAGTTTGGGGAAATAGATGGGGTTACTTAACATAAAGTGGTTTAGGGAGATTTGGGAACTGTAAGAACTAAAGAAAGGGGAGAAGGAGTGTTTACTTTAAAAGAGTTACCATACGTGGTATGATATATTGTACAAAGTAGAATCGAAGAAGAAGTATATAGTGGGTTACTAGCTGACAATATAACCGGGAGAAGGGTTAAAGGATATAATATATACTCAAATTTGAGTTGGTTTGGGGAAGATTAGAGGAAATGTGGGAGTTAAGAAAAAAAGAGGGAATAGAGTAAGAGAGTTGGGAGTAAAGAATTTTTCCTTTATAGGAAAAATTCTTTAGGAAAACATAGGGAGGTGTAACAGAGGTACGGGTTTTAGTAGTATTTAGGTGGGAAACAGCTACAGCACGATTGAGCATCGGGGTCGAACTAGAGGAGAGATGCTCAAGTCGTGACGTAGTGGGTAGTCAAGTTAGTGTACATCAGAACTCAGCCCAAGAAGGCAGGCTGTTGCCACGTTTGTATAATATTCAGAGTCTTTGTCGACCTAAACGTTTAATAAACTGGATTTATGATTTCTACCAGACTTGTAAGCCCTTGTTCATTTACACACTGTGACATTACCTCCGACCCATAACATTTCCCGTGAGCTTTTGAGCTCCTTGAGTGTCACTAACTGTCTGTGATTTATTGTCAACCCTTACTCTTCTTGTCTTGTGGGTTGTAGTGTGTGACTGCTACTCTACTGACTTATGTACTGTTAACTCTTTTCTGTCCACGGCAGTCCATACTATGCCATGTTTGTAATGGACGGGTGCGTGCGAAACGGTGAAGTTCAAGACCTAGAGTGCTCTTACCCCGCCCACCATGTCGACTGCATAAACAACATGACGACTCGGAATGGGAAAAAATGTGGCCTTGTTTGGATGACGAATGACTTGCGCGATGAATTGTATTTAAGTGAGGAAGAAAATTGACAATTCTTTAACTACGCTCTCTCACCTGAGTTCATCTGAATCCAGAGGTAAGACAAGTCAGGACTGGAGTCAACTACAGGTGCAGTGGATGTCCAGGCCGCTCAACGTGCCTTGCAGTGCTCATTACGTTTCCCAACGCTTTGCAGGTAAACGCCGTCTTGCGCGTTGAATCATCATTGATTTCTTCCTCGCAGTCTGACGAATCCTGTCTTCACATGTGGGTTGTGTATAGAATTGTCTGCATACTCGATGTAACAGCCGTGTGACATTAATTTTAAAGTCAACTCTTTTTATGACTTATGTGAATGCCTCTAGGCTTGTAGACCAACACAGCATTTCACAACATTCCTTAACGATAACAACACAATGTATGAAGTCAACTGAACACCTCAAGAAATAACAGAAGTCCGGCACAGTTTTATATCATTTTATTTCCATTGTCTGCTATTCACATATATCACTTTCACCGTTATTAATTTCTACTATTACAAGTAGACTTCTGGAAATAATTATTGTATTAAACTCAACTCAGCTCAGAACGCCGTAACTCATCATTTGTCGAGCTCGCCATTTGAATACACAACGGGCTCATATACGATCTATCAATCCGAACAGATCGGCCCCGAACAGTCACAATGGTTCACCTAAACAGATCTCACCTGAATGGTCACGATGCAGTCCTAGGACTAGACTTGTCCCATATTGATGGATGTCCCCAAGCAATATGATATTTCCCTGAGCTACAGACAATATTATATCTACCAGAACTAATTATGACTACCATGTCAACATTAGTTTTAGTGAGGCTTGTATTATTGAATATTGCACATTTTCCATGAGTTTATAACGCATATTGTTTCTGTGATTGTCGTCGTTGGACGAATGTTAGATTCGTAAGTGATGTATGAATAAAGTAATGCACGAGCGCAGAGAGATAAGAAGAGAAGAATGTCAGCCGAGCTTGTGTATCCATGTATGAACCCTTTGGGAAAAACAAAGTTCTTTCGTTGGGCCCCCACGTGGTTTCACATGTTTAACGGTACCCCACAAGTTTCACGGGACCCCACATGTTTCACGGGACTCCACATGTTTCACGGGACCCCACATGTTTCACGGGACGCCACATGTTTCACGGGACCCCACAGTGTCACGGGACCCCACATGTGTCACGGGACCCCACATGTTTCACGGTACCCCACATGTGTCACGGGACCCCACATGTTTAACGGTACCCCACATGTTTCACGGCACCCCACATGTGTCACAGGACGCCACATTTTTCCCCACATGTATCACAGAATCCCACACTAAAATTCAGGGCCATACTTGTGTGTTGTCTTCTACCAAAGACCCCCAAAGGCCATGACACTAAACCTTCCAGATTCAAGCCATGCTTTCTGCCAAGCCAACCCGATCTTCTTAGCACGCTCATGGAGTCCGCTTGGGTGAAAGTCTGTGTCTCCAGCCATTGCCCTCTGGCCCAGTCCATCTCAATCTTCTCACAGAAGCAGAAGGCAACAGTCTCTTATTTACAATCCGGAAAGCTTTACTGTCTCAGAATATCGAGTATGGGATAAGTAGAAAGTCTATTCCAACGTCTCCAAAATGGAAGCAGAGTGTAAACTGACTACAGGAGAAAGACCTCCGGGGTCATGCCCGGATGGATCCCATCCCTAGAGAGTGTTGGGAAGATTTTTATTTCACGCATATTCTTTACAGGACATCTGTCAGGATCTTGCGGTAGCAAGACTCTGGCTCTTTGGCTGACAAGTGAGATAACAAATATTGTCACTTAATAACTCAATGTGACATAATGCAAAAACTTTATTTGCGCATCTCGCGTTTCACAATTAATGCATATCTCGCGCAATCACAATTCATCATTACAATCAATACAGGCAATCAATCAATACAGCAATACATCAATACCGCAATACACTTACACTCTTACAGGCTAGCTCTCGAATCACGCTCAAACATATAATTCAAAGCACACCGCAGTCAAACGTATGTCCTCTACACACCGCAGTCAAACGTATGTCCTCTACGCTCTCCCAAGGCCTGTCTGACCAGCCGTTCAGCATTCGCGTCAGTCGGGGTGGAGTCCCCGTGCGTGCTACACACATTTCACGCTGTCTCCTGACTGACCAACAACGGCTTAGCGTCGCTCAGACTTGAGCCGGGCTGGACTTCTCAGGCGCCGTCGAAGACGCCGCGTTGTAGCTAGCGTGTTTAACACTGCTCAGAGTTGAGTATGGCTGCAATTGTCTGGCGTTGGTACAGACAACGCGTTGCAACCTATGGGTGAGAATCTGACATGCTACAAGCTTGCTGTTCATGAAAGGGGATCCTTTCATGTTCTTTATATCCCTTTATTATTTTCTCTGTCAGAATCGAACCATGTAAGTCGTCTGACGTGACAGTTTGGTTCATATTCAAATGTACAGGTAATGGTAAGTTATATCTACACGATCAACAATATCGCCTTGGTGCAACACACATCAAGTACACTCATTTGAATGGATAGTCGCCTTAGCTGCAAAATGACGCAGCCAGTCCGGTAAGTTACAGCATACATGCCCTTACCTCACAAACACTAAAAAAATAATCAAAAGAACAGGTTAGACTGCGAACATCTACCTGTACGATGTTCCAACCTCAGACCCCCAACCTCATTTAGTCGGAGAGTCTAATGAAGGTCTACAGTTTTTGGTAACTTTCTCCATGTACAACTGACGTCACACTGACGTGTCAACCATTAGGCAACTTGATGATAGATTTAACACATCTTACACATTACACACATTTTTGATTATGTCCCTTGGTGGTAATACAAAGATTCGGGACGGTAATTTTTATCAAGCTTTCAAAAGAATAAATTACATTTATAAATGCATTTCTTAGTGTCATAATTTGATACTTCTTGACAAAAGTGAACATAATGTCACTGTTGTGAACAAGTAATCAAGTTACGATGCTGAGATTACACATAAAAAAAATCTTCATATACAATTCCGTATATGTAAATATTAGACTCACAAAATTTGTGTAAAACGTCAATGTTTTGTGAGTATTTTAGTATAGTCTGCTATCTTTCAAATTACTATTCATACACACCGTAAATACACAGCTGTGGTTTTAAGTGGACAATACCACACAGTCGTTTCGTTTGGATGTTACATAAATAAACGGAGTAACCAGTTCTTGACAACAGCTGTTGGATGGTTTCTTCGGTGTGAATACAGAGTTCTTCTGGGATACGGCTGTCACAGTCTCTCTTCATACTGGTTAAAATACCGTTGGCCAATCTGTGGTGTAGGTACGCAGGATATTCGCAGTTGTTCAAGCACAGTAAGTTCTTGGATCCTGTAGTACTGTTTTGTGCCCCTCGTCGTACATGTTTAGTACATATTTAAAATGACATACACATTCTATCACATATCTCACAATTATTCGACACATTCATTCGCATAATGATATAATATACATAATATATTTACAATGGGAGATTCAATCCCTATCACATACATTTACACAGCGATCCTGAAATATTTTCAACTTTGGCTGTGGTGCTGAGCACTTACACTTTGCAGTCTATACAATCACTGCATTGTGCTCAGGTGGTATCTGGCTATTGGTTGAGTCGTATGGGCATCTCGAAAGAAGGTCGGCCAATGAATTCTGTGAGGTACTTATGTGCTTCACATCGAAGCTAAAGTCCTGCTAAAGAAGTGACCATCTTGCCACTCTGTGGTTACTTGGCGAACCCCGAGTAATAATCGTTAATGGGCTATTGTCTGTCTCAACAATGAAGTGTTTTCCTAAAGGAATCTTGATAGTTTTCGAACTGAGAATACTAAAGCAAGGGCTTCAAGTTCCGGCGTGCTGTAATTCCGTTCTGTAGCTTTCAGCTTACTGCTGACATAATAAACAGGGTACAATATCTGATCGTGTTCCTGAAGTAGTACCCCTCCAATCGCTACGGAGCTCGCATCACATCTTAACCTGAAAATATTGTTAAGATCAGGTAATTTGAGAATAGGTTCACTAGAAAAATAAGATAATACTTTAGAGAATGCAGGTCGTAGGCATTCGCTATTTACAATAACATTAGGTTCTTTATTTGTTAGTAAATTAGTGAAACATTCGGTCAATTCAGCAAAATGTGGAATAAATTGTCTGTAGTAATTTAGTAGACCTAAGACACTTCGCAACTCTTTCTTAGTTGTCGGAAGCGACAATTTTAGAATTCTAGACATGATGTTATTGTCAGTCGACATAAAGCCATTTGAGATTTTGTAGCCCAAAAATGATATTTCCTGATAGGTTATCTCGACTTTTGATGGCTTCACTGTTTGTCCGTGTTGTCTGATTCTGTCGAATGTCTGCTGTAATTCTGTTATGTGGTCTGTCATGTTCTTTGTATGTATGCAAATGTAGTCCATATACCAGATTATGTTAGCAATGTCTGTCAAAAGGAGTCTTGTCATTCTTACAAAGGTCGCCGGAGAATTAAGTAAACCGAATGGCAATCTGCAGCATTCATATAGTCACCAAGGCGTGGCATCAGATGTCTGATGCAGGGTGTACTGGTATTTGCCAATAACCTTTTGTCATGTCAAGTTTCATGAAGTACCGTGAATGTGTCAGTTCTGTCAGTATGTCTTCACAGTTGCTCATTGGTTCCAAATCCAACTGTTTAATGCTGTTGAGCTTCCGATAGTCGACACAGAGTCGTATAGTGTCGTCCTTTTTCTTCACAATGACAATGGGAGAACAAATATGTGATTGTGATCGTCTGATGATGTTGTTCTTTTCTAACTCAATAATTTCCTGATGAAGTTTGTCCTTGTAATGTATGGGGATGGAATACGGTCTGCATTTTATGGGTGCGTCAGATGTCACAATAATATGATAATGCACCAAGTTTGTCTGTCCTGGATTGTCAGAAAAAATAGTACTGTAGTCTTGTAACAATCGTCTGCAACTGTCAGTTTGTGTCTGTGTCAGGTTAGGATTGACCTTTATGTCAGTCAGGTTGGCTGTCGGGTCAAGTAATGGTGTCGGTATTTCGTCTGTATCGTCGTCATCTGTTTGGTCTACTATTGTCGTGCTTGCTGTAGTCTCTACTTGGTCCTCGTCCCTGTTGTAATATGGTTTAAGCATGTTTATGTGGAATATTTTGTGTTTGTCCCTAACTGCAATTTCGTAATCTACAGTCGAAATTTGCCGTAATACTTTGAACGGTCCTTGCCATCAGTCTGTCATTTCCCGTGAGCTTTTGAGCTCCTTGAGTGTCACTAACTGTCTGTGATTTGTTGTTAACTTTTACTCTTCTTGTCTTGTGGGTTGTAGTGTGTGACTGCTACTCTACTGACTTATGTCCTGTTAACTCTTTTCTGTCCACGACAGTCCATACTATGCCATGTTTGTAATGGACGGGTGCGTGCGAAACGGTGGAGTTCAAGACCTAGAGTGCTCTTACCCCGCCCACCATGTCGACTGCATAAACAACATGACGACTCGGAATGGGAAAAAATGTGGCCTTGTTTGGATGAAGAATGACTTGCGCGATGAATTGTATTTGAGTGAGGAAGAAAATTGACAATTCTTTAACTACGCTCTCTCACCTGAGTTCATCTGAATCCAGAGGTAAGACAAGTCAAGACTGGAGTCAACTACAGGTGCAGTGGATGTGCAGGCCGCTCTACGTGCCTTGCAGTGCTCATTACGTTTCCCAACGCTTTGCAGGTAAACGCCGTCTTGCGCGTTGGATCATCAATGATTTCTTCCTCGCAGTCTGACGAATCCTGTCTTCACATGTGGGTTGTGTATAGAATAGTCTGCATACTCGATGTAACAGCTGTGTGACATTAATTTTAAAGTCACCTCTTTTTATGACTTATGTGAATGCCTCTCTACACAGCATTTCACAACATTCCTTAACGATAACAACACAATGTCTGAAGTCAACTGAACACCTCAAGAAAAAACAGAAGTACGGCACAATTTTATATCATTTTATTTCCATTGTCTGCTATTCACATATATCACTTTCACCGTTATTAATTTCTACTATTACAAGTAGACTTCTGGAAATAATTATTGTATTAAACTCAACTCAGCTCAGAACGCCGTAACTCATCATTTGTCGAGCTCGCCATGTGAATACACAACGGGCTCACATACGATCTGTCAATCCGAACAGATCGGTAACGAACATTCACAATGGTTTACCTGAACAGATCTCACCTGAATGGTCACGATGCAGTCCCAGGACTAGACTTGCCCATATTGATGGATGTCCCCAAGAAATATGATATTTCCCTGAGCTACAGGCAATATTATATCTACCAGAACTAATTATAACTACCATGTCAATATTAGTTTTAGTGAGGCTTGTATTATTGAATATTGCACATTTTCCATGAGTTTATAACGCATATTGTTTCTGTGATTGTCGTCGTTGGACGAATGTTAGATTCGTAAGTGATGTATGAATAAAGTAATGCACGAGCGCAGAGAGATAAGAAGAGAGGAATGTCAGCCGAGCTTGTGTATCCATGTATGAACCCTTTGGGAAAAACAAAGTTCTTTCGTTGGGCCCCCACGTGGTTTCACATGTTTAACGGTACCCCACAAGTTTCACGGGACCCCATATGTTTCACGGGACTCCACATGTTTCACGAGACCCCACATGTTTCACGGGACCCCACATGTGTCACGGGACCCCACATGTTTCACGGTACCCCACATGTTTCACCGGACCCTACATGTGTCACGGGACGCCACGTGTTTAACGGTACCCCACATGATTCACGGGACCCCACATGTTTCATAGGATCACACATTTAAACCCAGAGTCACGCTTGTGTGTTATCTTCTACCAAAGACCCCCAAAGGCCATGGCACTAAACCTTCCAGATTCAAGCCATGCTTTCTGCCAGGCCATCTCGATCTTCTTAGCACGCTCATGGAATCCGCTTGGGTGAAAGTATGTGTCTCCAGCCATTGCCTTCTGGCCCAGCCCATCTCAATCGTCTCACAGAAGCAGAAGGCAAAAGCCTCTTATTTAAAATCCGGAAAGCTTTACTGTCTCAGAAAGTCGAGTGTGGGATAAGTGGAAAGTCTGGTGACTTGCGGGACACTGAGCCGGCCGCTCAGAAAACAATGGCAAACTACTGAGCGTAATCTTGCCAAGAAATCAACAGACAGCTGAAAGATGCTGCTGTTGACAGCGATGTCCTGTAAAGGATATGCGAATAAAAGAGGAAGAAGTGCCTTTCTGGCTAGCGCCGGCGATCATGTATCTTGACATATTGCGATCTCCAATTGCATGGGACAAATCGTATGTTGACTCCCTTCCGTGCCATGACACAAGACTGCAGTTTTTCTGTTGTAAGCTTCTTTCTTATTCTTTTCATAATTATTCGCAGTAACAGCGGTGTGTTCCATCCATTGACTATATCATCTTGTCCCATCAATATTGCACCGCTTCTCGATTTTAACCATCCAGTGTTAGTTCGTGTTTTTCTGCCTATTATTGTATTTATTTGTTGATACATGGAAGTGAGTATTTTCCCTAGTTTGTCCTAATCTCCATGCACTGTTGATTCAGCCAGACTCGTTTAACCACTTTGCATTTTTTGCTGTTGCATTTGTACTATTTCTTTATGTATTGTATTATATTCGTATTTAGCTTCCTTTTTCTTACTTCTTTCATCGATCTTCCACAACATTTCATGTGTCATCCATTTCTATTTTTGTGTGTGGTTCAATTCTATATGTAAGTGAAATGATTTCTTTTGATGTCTGTTAGATTGATTCCTGCAACATGTCCTATTGTTCACCAAAATCTGTATTATCTCCATGGCATTATATCTGTTCTTTACAGTAACATTGTACCTGTCTCTAATTTCTTTGTCTGTTTTAAGTAATGTTAGATCTAACTTCTGTGGGCTCTACTTTATATACAGTTAAATTACAGTGAAGATCACGCTGTGTTCATTCACTATAATACATATGTTTCCAATCACGTTCGCTCTGTATTTTACATCTAGTTCAAAGCCGTATGAGCAAGTTACATTCACTCCATTATACATACGGTTCAAAACCGGAAAAGAAACCCACGTCTAATCTCTCTATATCACTTTGCTGTTCAAATCACCGTGACGAGCGCCCACGTACACTCTCTGTCAAGGTCTCAATTAGACATACTTCTGGCTCGCATCTCAAGACAGAGGTGAAACACATACATGTATTCAAGAATGACACTTTCACGCACGGCACCAACAGTTTAGTCGTTTTATTTACAAACCCACGTGTATGAGCAAACTCACAGAAGTTGCGCTCTTGGCAACTCGCAACTTGTACAACATTATTATCACAGGATATTCATCATTTACAAGAAATAAATCAATATAGTAGCATAACATAGCTCTCACGCTGTCTCAGTTTAAACATATCTCTCACGCTGTATCAGTTTAAACACAGCTCTCACGCTGTCTCAGTTTAAACATATCTCTCACGCTGTATCAGTTTAAACACAGCTCGCTTCGCAACTCAACCATGCCATTAATATTACACTCATAACTCAACGCTCACGAAACACTATCACTGCCCTATGTCTGTCCGTCTCGCTGTCCTGAACCCGTCTGACCAACACCGGTACGTTTGTCCAGTTCACGGCTGCTCACAGTTCGTGAGACCCGTGCGGGGTGATGCGGTGCGGGGGCCACGGGCTTTCCCTTGCTTGTCACGTGGCTCGCACTCCGCGAACCTACTGCAGGAGGTCAGGCTATTTGACCTATTCAGGCCATTGCCACCAGTATGACAGTCATTTCAAAATATGTACACTGTCCCACCGCCACGTCTACTTCATTATAAAACATATTTATGTCCTCTTACTGTCTGCTGTTGGCGCATATGCGTGTATTATGTTAATATCCAGAGGTTTGTCAAGGAGGGTCACTAATAATACTCTGTCTGAGATTGTCCAAAATACATTAACTCCCCTCCCCCTCTCTTCCGCCCTCCCCCAGCACTCATTTGATCCAAAATTATGCAAAATCCCCTTTTGTAGTCCTTCTTTCATGAGTAAGGTATTATTTCTGTAAGTATTTAAATAGTTTTCTCACGCTCCAGGCCACCGCATTTCACAATATATATTAACAACAAATTGTTATTATGCATATGGCAAGAAATCATAAAACTTTACTTCCCATATTTACATCCTTTGTCTCTTACAGCATATGTAAATTATCATAACAAGAGGCTAGCAATGCGTTGATTAATCACTACTTGTATGAACAATTCTGTCTAAACGGGTTGTGGACTGACCACAATGAAAGTAACACAACTAAGTACAAAAGTAGAAAGGGATATAACAATGTAACAGTTAAGGGACGTTACTCGAAATAAAATAAATGTATTATGTAATTTAAATAAATTTAGAAGTTTCATTGTCTGTGATATCTTATTCACGGTAATTTGCAACAAGTAAATTCATCATCAAGGGCAGATAAAAACTTAAGGTGTCTTCAATGTTTATGAAAGAATTTTTACATTATATTTTTATGCGTAAAAGTTAATAATGGACTTTTCTATTTCTGTGCAATATAATATTGAATGTTTTTATCATTTTAATGGCATGATATTCTCCTGAAATAAATGAAATATATTTTTGACCGTCCTTGACTATGGGACGCAAATTACAAACATCTAAAAAGGTCTGTGTCCTCAGCCATTGCCTTCTGGCCCAGCCCATCTCGATCTTCTTAGCTCGCTAATGGATGGAGTCGTTGAGACAATACACCTGGGTGAAAGTCTGTGTCTCCAGGCAGGCTGTTGCATGTGTTAATGCCATAACCTCCATGGTTACACTCTATGCTACTGGTGGATTACGATTGTCGTTAAACCGTCTAGGAAAAGACTTATTGTGTTACGTTGACTGCTAGAATTATCTGATCGTTGTGTGAATTCTTGATGTTGTAAACTCTTCAATATTCGTGTAGATAGCTTGTATGGAAATATCACTGACATCTCTATGTGTCTGTTCCTTAAGATGTCCGCGCCCCGAATGACAAGTCTCGCTACCCTTTTCGCTGAGATTGTTACCTCTGGCCTCTAAATTTCCCGTGAACCTTTGAGCTCCTTGGGTGTCTCTAAATGTCTGTGATTTATTGTTAACCCTTACTCTTCCTGTCTTGTGTTTTGTAGTGTGTGACTGCTACTCTACTGACTTATGTCCTGTTAACTCTTTTGTGTCCACGACAGTCCATACTATCCCATATTTGTAATGGACGGGTGCGTGCGAAACTATGAAGTTCAAGACCTAGAGTGATCTTACCCCGCCCACCATGTCGACTGCATAAACAACATGACGACTCGGAATGGGAACAAATGTGCCCTTGTTTGGATGAAGAATGATTTGCGCGATGAATTGTACTAAAGTGAGGAAGAGTTGCGCAATTCGTCGACCATTCTCTCTCGCCTGAGTCCATCTGAATCCAGTGGCAAGACAAGTCATGACGACTGGAGACGAATACAGGTGCAATGGATGACCAGGGCGCTCTACGTGCCTGACCGTGCGCATTATGTCCCACATCGCTTTGCAGACAAACGTCGTCTTGCCCGTTAAATCATCAATGATTTCTTTCGCACAGTCTGCCGAATCCTGTCTTCACATGCCAGGTAGGTATACCCTAGTTCACCGATTGGTTTAACGCCGAATCGGTGACCCTCGCCTGGTTTAGCCAGCCTGTCACAGCTGTTGACCCTTGGGGTGGGGGGGGGGGGAGGGGTGCTGTCGCATGCTGACAGCTACTAGGAGCCACAAACGTGAGCTGGATGTCAGGCTTGGACCAGTGGGGAATGGGCCGTGCAAAGGGTGTGACAGCCATCCTTATTAAAGGTACTACCAATGCCCAACATTCCAGACCGCCCCTTGATCATAGTAAATGCCACATCCTCATCATCATGTTCTGTGCCGATAAGCGTAAGCGGTCATGTTTCACCATTTCACACACGATTACCAGAGTCGTGGATCAGCTCCGTGTCCTGGTTTTGACCATGGCACGCGGCCAAGCCAATGTTAAACGACTAAGAAAAGAGAGTAATGGAAGGCGCGGTTCTTGGTAGAAGAGGCAGTGGACTATCAACACGAAGATGGACACACGATAGTAAAAACACCCTAGGGATTGTGACGAAACGACGCTTTACCTGTCTGTTGTCGTCGGGATTCCGCACAATTTTGGCGTGTCATCGGGGACTTTCCCAGTTATAAATAGACTGAGTGAAGCCGATGGGAAGTTTCCGTCTAGAATCGTCTCGAAACACCGGGATTTGACTGACTCGGGGTGGCCGGGTGCTTCACCAAATTCCCGTGCAGAAAGATCTAGAAATTTTAGTGCGGGGAATGAATGTTGTCCGATAAGTTGTCTTTTCTCAAGGAGCACTCACTTCTCGTGCGCATGAGTTTGCACGTTGGGGAAATGCGGCTAGAATAGTCATTCACTTGCTGACTCTCACGGAGAGAAGACGCTGGCTCGGTTAAGCCATTTGGGTAGCGTTTCAGCTCAACCAAGTTGCAGCTGACTGTTATCACATATGGCATGTTTGGCCAATGAACAGCTCTGGTAGCTGGCTGGAGTCTGGTTCAAGTCATTCAGGTATTTACTTGGTTAATAATTTAACTTTGTAATTGTTCACAAAACGCAATCGTTCTAAGCTCATTAAATATGCGGTTGTCTTTGCATTGCTAATGAGAAACCGAACGATAACGTCGCTGGAAACTAGGCCGTGTGTTGCGTTTGTTTACAAGCGTGTGTTGTCGAATTATCGGCTTGAAATGTAGGCCTGTGATATTGGCTATTTGTGTTCAACTTGTATTTACCATGGGTGGCCAATCGTTGCATATACTATGTTGCTGTTTTGTAATAGGACACAGTTAATAGTGTATGATATGAACCTAAACTTATGTCAGTCAGTTGCTGAAGCTAGAAGAACTGTTGGATAGCAAGGTAAATTGTTAGGTGGAGATTCAGACAGGAATGTGCTTAGCTATTAAGTAAACAGAGAACTTAGTGCTTAACCACCGGGAATGATGTAACTATTGTGTGATAACGTAATAGTGAATTCATTGTGTGGAACGGGTGGATTTCTGTGTGGAGGTAAGTCTTCATTGAGAATATATATATATATATATATATTAGGTCATGCTATGTGATACTTCTTGGAGCGATACCGAACGCCGAGTGGTTCGACACGTGATAACAATGCGTACCGTCGCGATGTAAACATGCGTTCATAATTCTTGTCTTTACTGTCCTGTTCTTTCCTGCGTGCACAAGTGCGACTCAGTGCTGGTGTGATAGACGTATGGGGGGACAAAAGGAGGTTGCCTGAGACGCGGGGACATATGGGATATGGGTATTGAGAGCAAGTTATGAAAGTATGGTGCTGGCAGACCAGGCCAGTTATGAAGTTCGGTCCAGGCCAAGGCTAATCCACTTGGAAGGGCAGAGCTGGAACATAACCCTTGGAACATGTGGGGAACATGTTTTACCAAGAAGGCTTCTTGACTCTAGGGAAGAGTCTAATAAGAAGAGTTTTGCTATAGGGTGGGCAGGATGTCCCACCAGCAAACCGGTGTGTGTAAATACTTGATGTGATCATGTATTATCCCTATATCCAAAAGGATGGTACAGTGATCAGTATTATGTTTACTATTGAACATGTCCAATGTAAGGAACGAGTCCAAGGACTCTTCACCTTAATGTTTAGTTCTGTTAATTTAAGAACTATGATAACTGATTACTATAGCTAGTGACGTTAGCGACAACTGGTAGATGATTATGGATAGGTGAGACATAATATCAGACTCGTCATTCTGGTTACTAATTCTGTTTGACGGGCTGTTCTCTGAGACCAGCTGACATTGACATAAACCCATGCTTTACTACTCTCAATATAGAGATAATGCTTTAGTTATTTGAATAACTATTGAGCCTGACTGAAGGTTGAGTAGTCAAGGATAGGATGCATGTTGACCAATGTTTGGGCCAGAATACTCTCACCGATCGCTCATCCTTTCAGGAGTTGCCTGCTGAGGAACCAGTCTACTACAATTGTTGTTTGCCTGAAACCACCTCGTTTACCACAGCGAAGGGTAGAATCACTTACTTACCATGCCAGACTGATCCACACCATGTGAAAGGGTGAATCATCATGACTGAATATCATCCAGTGATTCTAGTGCCCTGAATTGCACATGTGGGGCGTGATGGTTTGTCATTTTTCTGAATTAGCAGATGCTCTATTTCAACAATGAAGGAGAGGTTCAGCAACCTGAGCAATCACGCTCAATGATTATAGACAATAGACTATTTGTGATTGATGTAGCTAGATTAACCCAGTGAGGTATATCAAGTAGGGGTAACCTCAGCTCTGGGAGCGCATCCAGTCCAAGCCTATTGTGGTTCCGCCTAAACGTCGGAAACTTGAAGCGATTTTGATCTATAAACTTGTGCGGTTCCTATGACAGCTTTAGTGGCAGGTCATGATGAGACCTACACCAGCTTCCGTACAGTAACTAATTCCAGGGTTATCAGGTCTAGCGGACAACTAATTATTGTCCTAACTGAACAGTGTTGTCTCCGGACGAAATACGTGCATGACTAAAATGGTGTACTTATAGGGTCTAGAAACTGAACTGTTTTTCTTGTATGACTCTAGTGAAGTATCAGCAGAACTATCTGATTACCCAACCAGGGGTATGAATGTTCTACTATCTAGGGACCATTAGATTGGTCATTGGTTTATTACCCAACCAGGGGTACTTGTTACTATCTAGGGACCATTAGATTGGTCATTGGTTTATTACCCAACCAGGGGTACTTGTTACGGCTTAGGGACCATTAGATTGGTCATTGGCTACAGACATTGATTAAAGTCAAGATTAACTGGGGTCACCTCAAGGAGGAGGGTCTCCCAGCCAGGCTGTCTACCGAGGACTGTTTATTAACTTTAGCAGTGACTCATTAGGAAGTGATGGAGTTGCAGTTCGTCCAGTTGATTGAGGTCCAGGGGTCGATCCAAGCTCTGGGGACGAAGTGGTCTCCAAGGTTCTAGTCATCTCACTGGAAGGAAGCCGGGTGAGTGGCGGACCGACTGGACGGGGCATCTGCATCCAATCTACTTCTCAACCTTTGATGACTGAACCATATCTCTGATTCTGTCTCTACTCTATCCTCTACTTGTTTAAATAGATTATTCTATCAAGATGGTCATTTCAGTTCTATATTCTCAAGGATAGAATAAACTTTGTGTATGTTGACTTATGCTTTGTACAATTATTGAGTGTGGTCTCGGACGATGCCTCAGTGTTCATTGTCCCAAGGGAGTAGGTAGATAGTGGGGGTCTAGAATCTGGAGGGGCTTGTAGACTTAATTAACTAATACGAGGTCAACCGCAGAGGAAACAGTGTATCTACCTGTCCAACCTGTCAGAGTCTTACGTAGAGCAAGAAATGTGGCTCGTATCTTGACAAGTGTAATACTAAATATGATTATCAAATAACGCGACGCGAATACCCGATTATATACTTCGCACTCTTTATTCGCGCACTGCACACATCAGAAACAATACAGGCTTCGCGCAATCACAATTCACAATATCAAATAGATCATAAATACAAGCAATCAATACATCAATATAATAATACATCAATGCACTCCACTTACAAGTCAAACACACAGGCGTTTCATCTCCAACAGTCATACAGGCTAGCTATCAATACATGCACAAACACTCAGGCCGCATTCACACGTCTGTCCAGTACGGCGCCCAAGCCCAGTCTAACTGGCCTTTTAGCACACGCGTCAGTTGTGCTCGAGTCAGCTCGCGTGACCCCCAATGTTCACGCTGTGTTCCAGCTGACCCCCGACTGCTTAGCATCGCTCAGTGTTGATTGCCTGGCGTTGTCGACGACTCCGCGTTATAACTGTAGTGTTTATCATAGTTCAGCCTTGCATTGACTGGCGTTGGTACAGACAACACGTTGTAACTCCGGGTGAGACTCTGACAAACCCCTGGGGTTAGAATACACGGGTGTGCTAGAGACACCTCGGGTGTGGTTAACTCTCACTACACAAGGCGATCTTGTCACAGGGATGATTATCAGACGGGGGAACTGGGGATAGATCGAGGGTCTCTCTCCAGCAGACCGTGTTGCATATCCTTTACAGGATGTCGCTTAGTCCCACAATTTTTTTGGCTATTCATGATTTCTTGGCAAGTTTACGTTCAGTAGTTTGCCATTACTTTCTGAAACACCGGCACTCATACTATTATATGAAAACTAACGCAAGGCGGTCTGCTGCTAAATCTCCCGCTGTGTTTCGAACGCGGTATGCGGGATTACGAATTGAGCTCGTAACGCCTTCGCCACGGAGCCGCCTCAAAAAATAATCCCCGCCTCGGTTGGGATTCGAACATATTAGCACCGGACCGCCAGCCAAGCTTGCTATCCATACGCTACCGGGGCTTCCTTAAATATAAACAGCATGCGGTACCATACTGGAACATATTAGCACCGGACCGCCAGCCAAGCTTGCTAGCCATGCGCTACTGGGGCTTCCTTAAATATAAACAGCATGCGGTACCGTACTGGAACATCACAAAAGAGTACAAAATAAGAGACAACATATCGGTATACACGGCAGAACTAGTAGGAATTATGAAAGGACTAGAAATAGGAACAGAGTACACCTCTATAAAACTAAGTATACTGACGGATTCACTATCCACAGTACAAGCGCTTGTCCAGAATAATTTAAACCCCTCCCCCCCCCCCCCCCCCCCCCCCATCACCCCAATAGCATTCATTTGATCCAAATTATGCCAACTTTCCTTTTGTAGTCCTTCCCTCCTGATTAAAGTATTATTTCTGTAAGTATTTAATTAGTTTTCTTACGCTCCAGGCCACCGCATTTCACAATATATATTAACAACAAATTGTTATTATGCATTTGGCAAGAAATCATAAAACTTTACTTCCCATATTTACATCCTTGGTCTCTTACAGCATATGTAAATTATCATAACAACAGGCTAGCAATGCGTTGATTAATCACCACTTTTATAAACAATTCTGCTAAACGGCTTGTGGCTGACCGTAATGAATGGAACACAGCTAAATACTATAATAGACAGGGACATAACAACATAACAGTTATTCAAGGGACATTACATGAACTATTCAAAATTGATTGTGGGATTTAAATTAATTTAGCAGTTTTCATTTCTGTGACAAAACATTTATATTAATTAGAGAACAAATATTTTCAACATAAGTGTTGGATGATAACTTAAGAAATCTTTAATGTTCATGAACAATTTATGGTTTTGTTTTACATGCGTAAAATTTTGTAGCGGACTTTTCTATTTCTTTGCAATAAACCATTAAATGTTTTTATCCTTTTAATGGCAGTAGAACTCTTTTAGAAATATATTTTTGACCGTCCTTTACTATGGGACGCAAATTACAAATATCTATGAAAACCTGTGTCGCCAACCATTGCCTTCTGGCCCAGCCCATCTTGATCTTCTTAACACGCTCATGGAGTTCCTTAGACAACATGCCTGGTGTGAGGTGGAAATTATTTAGACTAGGATGTTGATAAAGGTATCCCGGTTGGGATGGGTTCAAATCCTTTGTAGCCTTCTGCAGGAAGCCTGGAAATGGGCTCGTTTACCCCCACGTGAGGACAACTATAGATATAGCAAGTTTCCTACACAAGATTTAGATAGATAGGCTCCCTTGGAAGGCATGGAGACCACGGAAGTTTACCACTAACCCAAATGAAGATTTCATCCTCTATAATGTAAATGAACTAGTGTGAGTTTTTCCGCCCTCATGGGGTCTCCATCAGTCTATACTCATGTGCTGTATGCACTGAACATATAATGTGTGAACAGAACATACAGTGGAGCACAAGACATCCAATGTGTGAACTGAACATACACTGTTAGCACAGAACAGTCAATGTGTGAACAGAACATACACGGTTATCTCAGAACATTCACCAAGAAATCACTCAAGACCTGATTACAAATACGAATCTATAATAAGGAATCAAAGGTTGGAGTGCGGGTAATTCTGTGAACAGAGCTTTATGCTCAACACGGAATAATACATGTTGTGAAAACAAAATTCATACATGTGATTTATCAAAAGCATAATGATAAAATATATAGAAATATATGCAGTCACTAGCTACAGCTAAATGTCTTTCTATCTCTTGAATGTAATGGTTAAATGTTCTAAACCCATAGATGAAGGTCTTTCCCTTGGGTCAGATCCATCTCAGGGTCCTCTTCAATGCTGAGCTAGGCATGGTAAGGTTATACTGGCAGTCTCCAACACCTTGGTTTTCCCAGTAGTTAATTACAAGATTACAGGATTATAATACCTTGAAGTTTGGGGATGGTGAGAGATGCATGGTAAATGCTGGAATAATAATTGATCTGGTAGGAAATGGACAGAGTCATAAAACCGCTACCTCTCTGAGCATGTAGTTCTGTATCACCAGGATTGAATGAACAGCATTTATTTTGGTAGGCCCAACATTACACCATCCATCTACAGTACAAACAAAATGCAAACTACATAAGCATTTGACAAAAATCATATGTCATAAAACATGAAACATGTAAAGGGGAAAACGAAAATTGGAGGAGGAATGAGAGTGGTTTCACTCAAAGGTGAGATCACTACCCTCTTCTCTCTAGATGTAATGCATTCCAACATCTGATGGCGTGTGACCCATTTAGGGATAAACAATTGTTCTTCATTGACCCCGTAATGTTATGATGTGATCAGTTATTGATGAAACAAAGACAGTAAATCAAATCAAATCAAATCAAATCAACTTTATTAGGGTCACAAATTGGGCGCGCAGGCCCGTCTTACATTCGGCCCTTCCAATCACTCGTCTTTCGTTCATCAAGAGCATTATACATTTACATAGGAAGAAAAATAAACATTGTGAAATGAATGTTGTAAACATAAACAAGGCTAATTACCATGTTATGAAGCCCATCTCGTACCTATCCATACATCACCCCACCCACACAACACCCCCACCTACCCACACACACGCGCACCAAGGGACACATACACATCCCCACCTACCGACAAACACGCACACCAAGGGACACATACATACCCCACCAACCGACCCATCCCCCTCCCGCACATCCCCCACCCACACACACTGCCCTCACCTGATCCCCCAACCAAAACACACTCGCCACCCACACACATTCCCCTTCCAACCCACACATCCCACGCCCATCCACATACACATCCTACCCCACACATCCTCTCCCCACCCACACCTCAAACCACCCATCCCCCAGCCACATCTCCATCGACAACATATTTCCCACCCACACACACAATCCCCCACCAACCCACACATCCACTCACACATCCCCAAACCATACACACACATCCCCACCAACTGACATGTCCCTACACCCCCCCCCCCACATACACACATCTCCCTAACCACCCATACATCCCTAATCCACTCACACACACTCCACCACCCACACATACAACTTCCACCAACCCACACATGCCTTAACCTAATCCCCCACCACACAATCCCCCACCCGCACATCACATACACCCCCTACCACGCACCACACACACACACATATCCCTCACCAACACATCCCCACTTACACACCACACACATATCCCCCACCCAGATACCACACATTATTCCCACCCACACCCACACAGATACCCTTACCCATCCACCCCACATACCCCCACTCATACACCACAAAAATCCCCCACCCACACACACATACCTCACCCACACAATATCACCAACCAACACACCACACACTTCTCCCCACCCACACACGCATTCCCTACCCGTCCACCAACACACACTCACTCACGCATACATCCTCCACTACGCACCCACACACCCCCACCCACCCACTCCCAACCAAACATCTCTCGATCACAATACCCCTACCCCCACACACATCCTCCACCCACTCACACATCCCACCCCGACACATACAACTCCCTCACCCACCTACACGTCCCTAAGCCACTCACACACCCCCACCCACACACACACATCTCCCAACCACACTCCCCCACATACTTCCCCCAACCACCACAATCCCCTGCTCACCCACACATATACCCCAACCATACGCACATTCCCCGCACCCATCACACACATCCCCCACACCACACACTATCCTCCACCCATACCACCACAAACATACCCTCCACCCACACATCATTCACACATCCCCCACCAACACACCGCACACATATCTCAAACCCACACACCATACACTTCTCCCCACCCGCCCTTCCATCCCAAATCCACCCAACACAATCCCCTACCCACACAACCCCGTCTCCCACACATACTTCCTCAAACCATCCACACATCTCCACCCACATAAACACACATCCCCTGCATCCGTCCCATACACATATCCTCCACCCATACACACATCCCCCACACCCATTCCAACACCCCTACTTTCACCCACACACATCCATCCACACATCCCACCAACACCCACAAATACCACTACCCACCAAAACCCACACACCCCAACCCATCCAAATGCATACCCCCACCCACACACCCCCACCCACACATATCCCCACACTCACACACATCCTCCACCTACACTCACACTTCCTCACATCTAGACACTTACAAAATGTCTCACGTTAGTATTGAAACTAGTATGAACAAACTCCCACACTTTACTCACACACATACACTGACACTTGTAATGAGCAGTCTCATAAAAATGTTAAACATGGAGAAAAATGTGTACATAAAATGTATGTGACGTAAAAATAGTGATGCCCTCTCTCTCTCTCTCTCTCTCTCTCTCTCTCTCTCTCTCTCTCTCTCTCTCTCTCTCTCTCTCTCTCACACACACACACACACACACACACACACACACACACACACACACATTCACTCTCACGCTCACACATTCACTCTTCCGCTCATTCATTCACTCTCACGCATTCACTCTCCCGCTCATTCACTCTCACGCTCACTCATTCACTCTCCCGCTCACTCATTCACTTTCCCGTTCACTCATTCACTCTCCCGCTCACTCATTCACTCTCCCGCTCTCTCATTCACTCTCACGCTCACTCGTTCTGTCTCTCATTCACACTCACTGACTCAAACTACAGTAATGAACATGAGTTTATATTATGCATGATAAAATGAAATGTTATTTAACTGATAATATGATAGATGAAAATACACAAACATATGGATTCGCGTGTTACATAACATGCGTGTTACATGACATGCATCTGCTCAGCTCTCTCTCTCTCTCTCTCTCTCTCTCTCTCTCTCTCTCTCTCTCTCTCTCTCTCTCTCTCGTATTCTTTCATATACACACACTCACACACATGCGCGCGCTCACACACACACACACACTAACACATCAACTCTCCCACTGTCTCACTCTCTAACACACAATCCTTCACACACACACACACTCACTCTCTCAATCACACTCTCTCACACACACACACATACACATGAACGCATGCATATGAACGCATGCACGCACGCATACACTCCCTCACTCACTCTCACACATACACGTACGAATGCATGCACTGACACAGTCCCCCACCATTTCTCGCTCAATCACTCTCTCCACACACACGCATGCACGTGCGCACACACGCATTCACTCTCTCCCTCTCTCTGACACCCACTTTCTCTCTCTCTCTCTCTCTCTCTCTCGCTCCCACACGCACACACACATATATAGTGAACAATTATAGTTAAACAATTATAATGAACAAATATACTGAACAATTATACCAGTAAATGAATTATGGTGTCATATAGTCGGTATGGATTAAGTATTGAAAGAGTTTTCGGTTAAATGTGTAGGGACTCATTGGAGTTTTCAGATCTGGAGGCAGATCATTCCATAAGTGAGCACCAGAATAGGCGAAACATGTTTTGTATAGGTCCAATCTAGGCTTTGAGACATGTAACAAATTTAGGCGCTTGCTATTCATTTGCATTAGATTGAATCAGCGGCAAAAGATACTCTGGGGTATTTTGAGATATAATTTTATTCACTAATTTGGCTTTGTTGAAAAGGAAGCGCTTTTGTAGTGGTAGAAGTCTTAGATGACTGTACAAATTATTACTTTCAACGTGCTTTATGTCAGAAACCAGACGAATAGCGTGGTTTTGTAGAGAACATAGTCGTTTTAAATTAGATTTAGGGCAACCATCCCAAACTGTGGAACAGTAATCGAGATGTGATTGGATATAGCATGTATAGAATATTTTTCGTGTGCTTTCGTCCAGGAAGTGCTGAATTTTAGCAAGTTGGTAAAATTTTGTGCTATTTTCTTGGTAAGAGCATGAATATGAGAGCTCCAGTTCAAATGGCTGTCTATTAAAAGCTCTAGTGTTTTATGTTCAGTCACATTAACTATAGGTAACGTGCCCATGCGGAGTTCGAGCGGTGATCCAGTTATGGCTAGTGTCTGTAGTTTTTGTCTGGTCGTTATTAGCATGGATTTGGTTTTGTCGATGTTAATTTGCATGCGGTTTTCATTGCTCCATCTAGTAAGATTATCAAGTTCCTTTTGTAAAGAATTCTCTAATTCACTACGGTTTTCTTGACTAGTATATATAGTACAGTCGTCTGCGAATAGATCACAAATTGTATTGATATATAAAGGAAGATCATTAATATAAACTGCAAAAAGCAGCGGACCTAGTATTGAGCCCTGAGGCACACCAATATTAAGCTGTGTGGGTCTTGATAGACAGTTGTTGAAGGACACGACTTGTTGCCTGTCGGATAGAAATGACGTAATTATGTTCACCATGGTGGTGCTTGTCTTCATTTGCTTTAGTTTTCTAATTAAAATATCGTGATCTACCATATAAAAAGCTTTTTTAAAGTCTACAAACACCGCTCCACAAATTCTACCGTTGTTGATGTTTAAGTGCCAGTTATCGGTCATTTTTGTTAGAGCACTATGGCAAGAATATTTAGGTCGAAACCCAGATTGACTGTTAATTATTAGATCATTGTTAATTAAATGGTGTAACGTTATTTTATGAATGTGTTTTTCTAGTGGTTTTGATAGCGACGATAGTAAGGAAATAGGTCTATAATTACCCAAAACGCTATTATCGATTGAGCCATTTTTAATAAGCGGAAACACTTTAGCAATTTTAAATGCAGATGGAAAGTAGTTTTTGGCCAGGCACTGGTTATATATGAACGTTAAGGACTCGCTAATGACTGGTGCAGCACAACGAAGAATTCTATTACTGATACCATCTAGGCCGTGTGAGTTTGTTGATTTGAGGTTCAAGAGATATTTATAAACGTCTGCAACAGACATTAAAGGAATCTCAGCGGAAATATTTCTGGCGCACTTCTCCTCACAGAATGATGGCAGTGAACTTAAATTACACGATGAGTCTGGTATTGAAGACTTTAGATTCTCTATTTCTGATTGAAAGAACCAACTGAATTCATCGCATGTTATAGAATTTGGTATTGCTGATTCTGTAGGGCGTTTCTTATTGGTTAGCAAGTTAATAGCCTTCCATATATTTGTACTGTTTGAATTATCTACAATCAAATTTTTAAAATGATCTTTTTTTATCCTTCGAATTTCATATTTAACTTTATTCCTTAGTCTGCGGTAATTGATGAAGTCTTTATTTTTGTGTGGTGTATCTCGCTCTCTCATGATTTCCAGCACTTCTATAGTGACCCATGGGGATTTATGTTGATTTTTGACTCGAACTTCTTTGATTGGCACGTGTTTATCGAAAACATTGTAGACTGTCTTCGTCCAGAAAGCTAATGCATCGTCCAGGTCAGGAAGTTGGTAAACGTGATCAAGGGCTGCTTTTCTTAAGTCTTGCAAAAATAAATCTTGGTTGAATGCTTTATAATTCCTAATTTGATACTTACATGTTTATGTTTAAGAGGTTTGAACCCAATTCTTGACCATGTACAACATACCGGGTAGTGGTCACTAACTGTACAAACAGGAACAGAACATTCAATAATATTATCTGGACAACTAACATATATATGATCAATTATTGTTGAGGATGTGTCAGTAACCCTTGTGGGACGGTTTATTAGTTGTTTGAAATTGTAAGAAAGAATGATATCGTCCCATGTCTGGTTGGATTTACTAATATCTATGTTGAAGTCAATTAGTATCATAACTTCTCTACCTGCTGTAAACACTCTATCCACCATTGTAGTGAAGCAGTCATACCAACTGTACCCGGCACAAGGATTCCTATATAGGTATCCAATGAGAAACGGCTGTTGGCTGGCTGGCTTCACCTCTAACCAAACACATTCTATCTCTACTGTCTCGAGATCACTTCTACGGGACCAGTTGAGAGAATTGGAAATGCATACAGCAATACCTGTCTCTAATTTTTGATTTGCATCTTTCCGAATTACTTTAAACCCCTTAAGTGAGATTTCGGAGTCGGTTATTTTGTCGTTAAGACGACTTTCTGTGATTCCAAACACATGGAACTGTTTGGACAGTATTACCGAGAGCTCAGGTAATTTGTTGAGCAGATGAAAGATGTTGAGATGGCCTATATATAGACCATTTTTGCTGAGCCACTGATCGTGATTAGCGAACATTACAAACTAAAAGGAAGATGTCGCTTGTGGTATACAAATTGCAGGGATTTTGAAACTTTATTTAGAAATAGTTAAGGCTGTTAGAGGGGGCATGAAAATGTCTTTGCTGGGGTGATATCATAAATGCTTGGTGCAGGGCTGCAGGATTGTATCGCATTAGCTGCTGAAGTTGACGGTTCCACTCATAGGGTTGTAGATTACCGTCCAGCGAGGGATTGCTATGAGTGTCACTGGAAGTGCCTACATTGGAAGCAGGCATTGACGGTACAGCACAATTGTTTAACGGTGTCCCCTTTGACATCATAGAGGGAGACTGTTTTACGGGCAAGGTAGGAAACAAAGTATCATAATTAGCAACATTTGGATTGGAGCTTGGGTTGCTATTCACAACATTGTGTTCATGGGGTACAGGCAAGGGTGGTGTGGGAAGAGAAGGAGTGTTTTCTGAACACAGTGAGGTGGCTGTTGCCGGAGGTGAAGTTCGGTTTACTCCTGTAACTGGTGCTGGTTGTTGTGCACGTTCGGGATATTTTATGTTCTTCGCTAGGAAGCTACTTCCTAGCTTGGAACAATGTATTTGATCCCTGTATAGTTTTTTCTTAGGAGCTCCGGACGGTGACGTAAAGTAAGGGGTGTTATTTATGAAATTCATGCTATTATTTTTACAGAATTTATATAACGTTAGATTAGGAACATCGGCAGTACGACGCTGGAACCCGTAACATGGTGGAATGATGGATGAAATAAACAAAGATGATATCGGAAATCTATTGCGCAACAGCACACCCAATGTAGCTAGTTGTGAGGTGCTGATGATTTTATTATCCATTATGTCATTAACACCAATATGGACTGTTGCTCTCCTAATTCGGTCGTTCACTTGGAATCGTCGCAGTGTAGCGGTCAGCCTGTCAATGTCAGCGCCTGGTACAGGGTAGATTGAAGTTGATTCGCTGTCAGAAGATGACATGCGATCACTATAAATTCCCTTCAGCAGGGAGACTCCAATTACGACATGTGTTGCACTGTGATCTATGGTTATTTCACGCTGCTGGCGTGTCCGCTTGGACTGTGTTTGCCACTGGTCACTGTCGTCTTTCTTGTGTTCTTGTTTGTTATAGCTTGCTTGCGTTGGTTGTTGATATCCAGTAGTGGTAACGACTGAGCTCTGTGATTCCAAGTCTGCTGCTGGAGAGTCTACACTTAAGGCCTGGAACCTGTTGCTGACATGCACATCGATGGGGTAGATAGATGGTGTGCGTTCTACAGGTTTAGTGGTGGTTTTGTTGCTTGTAGAAACTATCTGTATGTCATTATGCGACGAACATTCACTGGTAACACACGCATCTACAACACCATGGATACTTTCTGTTTGTGCACTTTTATGAAATGACTGTGCACGCTTTAGTTTCAAGGCATGTATGGATGTTTTAAAAGTCTCCTTCTCTTCTTTAAGAATTCGGACTTCCTCTCGAAGAAGAATGTTTTCTTTTTTAAACTCCGCAATAATGTTAGTGGTGTTGTTGGTAATAAAATCTTTTAACCTCGTCTCCATAACCTGAATTAGATCACGACAACAATCATTGTGGCTCTGTGTTTCGGCCGAAGAAAGCGTCTTTGAAGGTGATGTGTTAGTTTGATAAGATTGAGCTGGCGAATTGTGTTGTTTGTCCAGCTGGACATCAGTGTCTGATTGTTCACTAGACAACGTGATGGATGTTGGCGATGAAGATGATCGATTCAGTCGCTGAGCTAACTTTTGTCCCGTCTTGTTTTTGTTTACATTTTCACATCGCTTTGACACAGTTGATGATCGTAAGTTGGAGGACATGTTGGCAATATAGGCAGCTCGACAAGGCAAGGAGTAAATAAAACTGCAGGCCTTTCTGTAGATCGTGCGTGGCGCTTATCTCTTGCTAGTCACACATAGTTAAGTCTCACGTTGTCGTGAATCAGTAATTGACAAGACAAGATAAGGTCATAAAGATAAGACTAAATTGTCCTGTTGTGACAAAGTCATCAGGCTGTGATCAAGGGAAGTTGAGACAAAGTCCTCAATGATGTGACAGGGTCCTGTTGAGACGGAGTCATCATATTGTGACAAAGTTCTGTTGTGATGAAGGCAGGCATATCGTGATGAAGACAGGTTGAGACAAAGACGTGTTGTGACAGATGCATATTGAGACAGATGCATATTGTGACATGGTAAGTCAGAGGTATGTTGAGACTGATGCATGTTAAGACAAGGTATGTTTCGACAAATGCAGGTTGAGATAGAGTCATCGTTATAACATTAGCTCATTCTATGCGTGTAATGCAAGACTGGCCTTCATTCCTCTGGAGTTACCCTTGTTTCTCAAGTGCCCTCCATCATCATCATCATCATCATTATGAGTGCATTTGCCTTTTCATATCAGGGCGAAAATTCGAACCTTTCCACCATCAACAAATTAATGTTCATAAATCAACAGAAAACGTACAACACCCGCAAATTAAACACTTCAATTATTTCACGAAATTATGCTAGAGTTTTTAGATACATATGCATTCAGCATAAACAATGGTTCGAACACAAACGCAGATTGCCCCTCCCAGCTTTCCCTTCTGAGCAAGGGGTTTAAAGACGACTTTTTAATATCCACCCACTGTAGCAAGCAATTTCTGAGCACAAGATTCAACAGGGGACTGCTTTATGGCCATTTTTCTGAACGCATTTGGCACAGCACTGAACATAATAAATCACCAAGTCATCAGCAACATTTGTGTGATGCTGGCTGAGCGTGCAACGTCTGGCACACATTTGGGCGTATGGTGCTTCTTCTTCTTCTTCTTCTTCTTCTTCTTCTTCTTCTTCTTCTTCTTCTTCTTCTTCTTCTTCTTCTTCTTCTTCTTCTTCTTCTTCTTCTTCTTCTTCTTCTTCTTCTTCTTCTTCTTCTTCTTCTTCTTCTGCTGCTGCTCCTCCTCCTCCTCCTCCTCCTCCTCCTCCTCCTCCTCCTCCTCCTTCTTCTTCTTCTTCTTCTTCTTCTTCTTCTTCTTCTTCTTCTTCTTCTTCTTCTTCTTCTTCTTCTTCTTCTTCTTCTTCTTCTTCTTCTTCTACTTCTTCTTCTCCTCCTCCTCCTCCTCCTCCTCCTCCTCCTCCTCCTCCTCCTCCTCCTCCTCCTCCTCCTCCTCCTTCTTCTTCTTCTTCTTCTTCTTCTTCTTCTTCTTCTTCTTCTTCTTCTTCTTCTTCTTCTTCTTCTTCTTCTTCTTCTTCTTCTTCTTCTTCTTCTTCTTCTTCTTCTTCAACATTCCGAGCCATTGAGGTTCTTTGCTGCAGATACAAGCCGTCTCCATTCGTCTATTTGGTTGACCTTCTCTTGCCAGTCGCTGATTTCAAGTGTTTGTAGGTCTGTATGTATATTATCTCTCCTCCATCATCTTGGTCTACCTCGGGGTCTACGGTCATTTTTTTCCTGAGTGTAAGCGAGGTTTGTTTCCCTATTATCTTCCATTCTTTCTATATGCCCCAGCCATTGCAGTCTATTAGCCTTCATGATACCAATGATTGGCAGAGATTTACACTGATCATAAATGTCTTTGTTGCTTCCTATTTTCCACTCTCCACTTTGTTTATTACCTAATGGGCCTAAAGATGCGTCTTAAGACTTTGTTCTCAAAGGTTTGTAACAAGGCTTCGTCTCCTTTAGTTGTACTCCAGGTTTCAGAGCCATACATCACAACTGGTCTGATCAGTGTTTTGTACAATGTGATTTTGGTGTTACGAGATAGCGCAAATTATTTTAATAGATGTTGTAGTGCATAGTATATCTTATTTCCAGAGTTGATTATAGCTTGCATTTCTTCCCTTATGATGTTGGAGCAGTTGAAGATTGTACCCAGGTATTTGTATCTTTCCCTTCTTTTAATGGTCATAATATCTATTTGTAATGTGGCCATAGTTTTTAGTTGTTCCTTCTCTTGAAATTACCATATATTCAGTATTATCTTGGTTGATAACCAGCCCCATTTGTTGAGCTTTTTCCTTTAAGTGAGTCAATATTTCCGATGTCTTTTGTTCATTTTCCCCTATATTATCTATATCATCAGCATAACCAAGCAATCTGGATGTTCCTCCAATAGCACATTCCTCCTTTACCTTCCTTACAACTTTTCTCTAGAGCCATATTAAAAAGGAACGGCGGTAGTGCATCACCCTGTTTCAAGCCAGATGTTATTTGGAAGGGGTCTGATTTCCTGCCTTTATATGTTACTATATTATAAGTATCTTCCATGCAAAGTCTGGTCATGTTAATTAACTTCCTTGGTTTTCCAAATTCCTGCATAGCATTCCATAGACTTTACCTACGGACACTACCATAAGCCTTTTTAAAATCCACAAAAATGTTATGGAGATCTCTTTTATATTCCCAATTTTTCTCGGCTATTTGTCGTAAGATAAATATCTTATCTATTGTTGATCTGTTTTGTCTAAAACCCGCCTGGTAGTCACCTAATATGTCTTCTGAATATAGTGTTAGTCTATTTAGTAATACCGCGGATAGTATCTTATAGCTTGTGGACAGTAGTGATATCCCTCTATAATTTTCACATTGGAACTTGTCTCCTTTCTTAAAGATAGGTATCAATAATGACTCTTTCCAGTCATGGGGAGTACTTCTGTCCTCCATATTTTTGTTATTAGTTCGTGTAGCTTTAGATGTAATGCATGGCCACCTGCCTTTAAAAATTCAGCAGCAATTCCATCAACTCCAGTTGCCTTATTGTTTTAAGTCGTGTTATTACATATAGGATTTCTTCAAATGCAGGTTCTTCAATTTGTGGTTCATACGTTAGAACCTCTTCCTGTGGGAAAGTTTAACTTGGAGCTTCACAATTTAGTAATTCAACAAAGCATTCTTTCCATGTGTTACACATTTCCTCATTGGTATTTATCATATTCCCATTTTTATCTTTTAAACCATATGTTTTGTGTTGGTGCCCTCGTTTAATTGACTTCAGTTCTTTAAAAAAACTTTCTGGATTCGTTTTTCTGGTGATTGATTTCCATATTTTTGATTATATTGCTCATATATTCTCGCTTCTGCTGCCGAACTATTTGTTTTAGACTCTTTACATTCAGTTCTATATTGCTCTTCATTTTGGATGTTGCTGATGTCATTTAGCTATAACTGTCTGGCATTCTGTTTCCTAATGACTGCTTCTTCACATTTTTGATTTATTCATCTGTTCTTTCTATGCGTGGTTAGCACACCGAGACATTCTTCTGCAGTAGTTTGAATTGTATTCTTGATGTTCAACCAAGTTTGGTCAACGCGTTCCTCCAACGGGTTTTGTCAAATTTCAAGTTTACATTTTATTTCATCTGCAAGTTTAGCCTAGAAAGCTCTTTTAAGTTTTATTGTAAATTTTGCCCCAACGAGGAAGTGGTCGCTGTGTCACTAAGCTCCTCTATAGCTTCTAACCTGTTTTGTTTGATGCATTTTTCTTGTTAATGTTAATGTTAATGTGTAAAAACATGATTTCCAAGTTTGTTTATGTATATCCTTTCTTTGTAGTCTGGTACTGCCAATCTGCAGTCCTTTGGCTTCTGCCAGATTTATGACTCTCCATCCATTATCATTTGAAGTTGCATGTAATACCGGCAACTTTTTTATGACGTTGCTGTCTACCTATTTTTTGCGTTGAAGTCTCCCAGCACAATCAGGATGTCCTGTTTGGGGGTTTCTTCTATGACATCTTCCAGATCATTATAAAAATCTTCTTTAATATCATCTTCTTTCTCTTCAGTAGGTGCATGTACATTAATCATCGTTATATTTGTCCATTTACATTTTATTCGTAATTTACTAACCCTGTCATTAACAGCTTTAAAGTTTAGAACGTTCCCCCAAAACTCTTTTTTTGATGACAAATCCTGTTCCTAATTCATGTTTATTTTGGGTGTTTCCTCCATATATTATAATCATTCCATGTTGCTCTAAAGTACCCTCTCCTGGCCACCTTATTTCTTGAATTGCTGTTATATCCATCTGATATTCAACCAGCTCCTGGGTTAGTTGTTCGGCCGCTCCAGCTCGATATAGTGACCGTACATTCCATGTTCCAAATCTCAAAAGTCCTTTAGCGTTCCAAGGTCATTGTCCAGATAAGTCAGTCCGATATCGAGGCTCATGTATTTGTTTCGTAACAAAATAGTTTTTACAAAGGTGGGGATGTTAAACCGACGCTTCAATTCCCAACCTGGAGGACTAGGGTGTTTCTCTTTGTCTGTTCTCTACCCTTTGACCTGTCTGGTTTGGGAGGCCCTGCTGGTAGCTACGCTACCCCCGGCATAGCTCTCAGGTTCATTGAGACCCTTGATGCTGGAGATCAGCATTGAGACTCTTGATCTGGAGATATCACGCATCTATCTTTCCTTATTAATGAGCATTATTTCTCACGACAAGAACATGGCAAATTCACAAAGCATATTCATGAAAAATGTGAACAGAAGAATAACATAATATATATTCAGAAAGATGTGAGTCTGTGCAGACGGGTTTTAAGAGATAGACTCTTAGTAACAGTTTCTCTGCAGGAGTAACAATGCGTAGAATGTGCATTTAAGGGTGTGCGTCTCCTTGGCATAGAGAAAAGTGTTGATATATATATATATATATATATATATATATATATATATATATATATATATATATATATATACACACACACACATTTAGGGTGTGATAGCATTCTGTAGCATATGGCGATATAATGTCTAGCAGACAGGATTTAACATGGCAAATTCAGTGCTGGAAAAAAACATGGCGCGGTGTAATCTTTCTCTCTCGAACAAGAGCATTGATTTTGATCATGTTTCAGAAGCGTAAACATCACATTTACTCAATTATACATACATACACCTTGTTACCTTAACATAATGGATCGTCTTAGCATGTATTTAGAGGCGAGATTACCTGAAGGGGCCCAGAACACCAGAGACTTTCACCTCCAACTGGAACTGATAGTGGTTCTTACAAAGATTTTGCATGGAATGAATTGTTGTTGTTATTTTTTTTTCCACCGCCAGTTTAACCACCATTGGATTTTTGCGTGTACCTCAGGTTGAGCATAGCCTACGATGGGTAACGTTGTGATATTCTGTTGTGATAATTTGGTGTGTCCAGTGTGTGCCGCGTGGTTACACACCCGCTTCACACGCATGATCCGGGACTGTTTCCGGATCCGGTCAGGGATATGCACTATTGAATTCTTGATGTTGTAAACTCTTCAATATTCGTGTAGATAGCTTGTATGGAAATATCAATGACGTCTCTCTCTCTCTCTCTCTCTCTCTCTCTCTCTCTCTCTCTCTCTCTCTCTCTCTCTCTCTCTCTCTGTGTGTGCATGCGTGCGTTCGTGAGTGTGTGTGTGTGTGTGTGTGTGTGTTCCTTAAGATGTCCGCGCCCCAAATGACAAATCTCGCTAGCCTTTTCGCTGAGGTTGTTACTTCTGGCCCCTACATTTCCTGTGAACCATTGAGCTTCTTGTGTGTTACTAACTGTCGTTGTTCTATTGTTAACCCTCCCTATTCCTGTATTGCGAGCTGTAGTGTGTACTACTCTATTGACTTATGTCCTGTTAACTCTTTTTATTTTTTAAGTGCTGGCGGTTCCCCCAGAGGATAGACCAACACTGTGAAACCCCCACGTTCCCCTGGTTGTGTTGTCAGTCCTTTAGTCACACAATGTGCCTTTTGGTCCATAGTGCCCCACCAAGGCTCACTGCCAGTGTTAGTGGACGGTGAGTTAGGTTAGGTAGTTGGTGACCGTCTTTTTACTTTAGCCAGACCAAGCGCAGATAAAAATACACTTGATCTTAGCATAAGGCTGGATGGGTGCGAAACTGGATATTTAAGTATTGGCCAGTCCACGTTTCTTTGCGATACTCTGATATTTAAAATGTGCCGTCTGCTCTAAGGTCTCATTAAAATATCTAGGAACGGCAACGCTTCGTAGTGTTCCTGTCCCGTAGTTAGAGAGGTGTTCTTATTCGTCTGGTTCATTATGGCCTGGAACGATGTTGCTTGTAGCTCGTCTGTGGTAATAATTATTATATCGTCCCCATAACGATGATAGAAGGCCAAGTTTTTAATTCTGAGGATTTCTTTTCGTTTAAATGTGCCATGAAGATGTCCACTAGAATAGGATTAAGGACTCCCCATAGCCACCCAGTCATTTTGGCGGTATGACTTTATTTGCCAACCTTGTAGCGATAAAGCTAATCCATGTACCTGAATACAATGCGAGGCATGACTTGTCTCTCACAGAAGGAGAAGGCAACAGTCTTTTATTTAAAATCCGGAAAATTTTACTGTCTGAGAAAGTCAAGTGTGGGATAAGTGGAAAATGTATTCCAACGTCTCGAAACTGGAAACAGAGTGCAAACTTACTGCAAGAGAACGATCTCCAGAGTCACGACCCTGATGGGACTCATCCCTAGAGAGTGTTAGGAAGATAATTGGTCGAAATATCGGCGACGGGAGGCACTTCTGATTATCAGAAGTCTCCAATCTTTCTTGCTCCGAGGCGGGAATTTTGTAACAGTGTCATAATTATCATCATTCAGTGCCTTGTTGGCTGGCGTTGGCGATTATGTCCCTTCACAAATTACGACCTCCGAAGGCATGGACCAAATCGTGTGTTGACTTCTTTCCGTAATATGACACAAGACTGTGAAGTTATTTTCTTGTGTAATCTTCTTTCTTTTTCTTTTCATAATTATTCTAAATAACAGCTTTGTGTACCGTCTATTGACTATATCATCTTGTCCCATCAATATTGCACCGCTCCTAGATGTTAAACATCCGGTGATAGTTCGTGTTTTTCTACCTATTATTGTATTTATTTGTTGATACATGGAATGTGAGTATTTTCCCTAGTTTGTCCTAATATCCATGCACTGTTGATTCAGCCATACTTTTTTTTTAGCCACTTTGCATTTTTCGCATGTTTACTATTTATTTATGTATTGTATAATATTCGTATTTATTTTGCTTTTTCTTACTTCTTTTACCCATCATCTGTAAGATTTCGCGTGTCATCCATTTCTGTTTTTAGCATTTCTATGTGTAAGTGAAATGATGCCTTTTGATGTTTGTTGGATTGATTCCCGCAACATATCCTATTGTTCACCAAAATCTGTATTATCTCCATGGCATTATATCTGGTCTTTACTATAACATTGCACCTTTCTCTAATTTCTTTGTCTGTTTTAAGTAATGTTAGATTTAACTTTTTGAGGGTTTCTTGATGGTTTTAAATCTTAACCTCAACTTTCCTATAACTGGCACGTGGTCACAATGTCCATCTGCTCCTGGTGAATTTTTGCTCCTACTAAACTGCTTCTGAATCTCTTTCTAATTTTTATTATTTCCGTATGTTTTTGTTTTTAATAATATTTTTTTATGCTGCATATCTCTTACAGGACGTTGCAGTCAATACCAGCATTTTTCAGCTGCTGTTGATGTACTAGGCAAGATTATGCTCAGTAGTTTGACCGACCGGCTTACATACCTCCGTAAGTTACCAGCATGGCTCGAACCACTGCCGATTCTCCCGCAGCTGCGTTACTTAAGAGAATATACGGGATTACGGAGAAAGACGTTAACACCTACGCTAGGTAGACTGGCCTTTCATTTCTGTATGTATCTAAATAGTTTTCTCCCGCTCCTGACTATGGTATTTCACAATATATATTAACAACAAATTGTTATTATGCATGCGGCAAGAAATCATAAAATTTTACTTCCCATATTTACATCCTTGGTCTCTTACAGCATATGTAAATTATCATAACAACAAGCTAGCAATGCGTTGATTCATCACCACTTTTATAAACAATTCTGCTAAACGGCTTGTGGACTGACCAGGAATGAATGGAACACTACTAAATACAATAGTTGAAAGGGACATAACAATATAACAGTTATTCAAGGGATATTACTTGAACTATTAAAAATGTATTATGTGATTTAAATTAATTTAGTAGTTATCATTTCTTTGACAAAACCTTTATATTAATTAGAGAACATTTTATTTAAACATAAATATCGGATGATAGCTTAAGAAGTCTTTAATGTTTATGAAAAAATCTGGCTTTAATTTACATACGTAAAATTTTATAGCGGATTTCTCTATTTCTTTGCAATAATCCATTAAATGTTCTTATCCTTTCTTATTGCCTTTTTGGCAATGACGTACAGACCAGATGGAAACAGAGGAAGAGGCCGACCACGTAAACGCTGGACGGAGGGAATAACAGAATCCATGGGAATGTCGATATACGAAGCCCATAACCGGGCACTCTCACGAAGTTTATACTTCACCTCGACACCGCAAGGTACAAGAGGAACATGATGAGATGAGAGATCCTTTCAAAGGCAGTGGGATTTTTTTAAGGAAACTATTTTTCACCGTCCTTGACTATGGGACGCAAATTACAAATATCTATGAAAACCTGTGTCACCAGCCATTGCCTTCTGGCCCAACCCATCTCGATCTTCTTAGCTCGCTCATGGTGTCCCTTAGACAACACGCCTGGTGTGAGGTGGAAATTATTTAGACTAGGATGTTGATAAAGGTATCCCGGTTGGGATGGGTTCAAATCCTTTGTAGCCTTCTGCAGGAAGCCTTGAAATGGGCTCGTTTACCCTCACGTGAGGACAACTATAGATATAGCAAGTTTCCTACACAAAATTTAGAAAGATAGGCTCCTTTGGAAGGCCCGGAGGCCACGGAAGTTTAACACTAACCATAATGAAGATTGCATCCTCTATAATATAAATGAACTAGTGTGAGTTTTTACGCCCTCATAGGGTCTCCATCAGTCTATACTCATTTGACGTATCCACTGAACATATAATGTGTGAACAGAACATACAAGGTTAGCACAGAACAGTCGCTGTGTGAGCAGAACATACACTGTTATCACAGAACATTCACCAAGAAATCACCCAAGACCTGATTACAAATACGAATCTATAATATGGAATCAAAGGTTGGAGTGCGGGTCATTCTGTGAACAGAGCTTTATGCTCAACATGGAATAATACATGTTGTGAAAACAAAATTCATACATATTATTTATCAACAACATACTGATACAATATATAGAAATATATGTAGTCACTAGTACAGCTAAATGTTCTTCTATCTCCTGAATGGAATGGTTAAATGTTCTAAACCCATAGATGAAAGTCTCTCCCTTGGGTCAGTTCCATCTCAGGGTCCTCTTCAATGTTGAGCTAGGCGTGTTAAGGTTATACTGGCAGTCTCCAACATTTTGGTTTTCCCATTAGTTAATTAAAAGATTACAGGATTATAATACCTTGGAGGATGGGGATGGTGAGGGATGCATGGTAAATGCTGTTATAAGAATTGATCTGGTAGGAAACGACACAGTCATAATACCGCTACCTCTCTCAACAAGTAATTCTGTATCACCAGGATTGAATGAACAGCATTCATTTTGGTAGGCCCAACTTTACACCACCCATCAACAGTACCAACAAAATACAAACTACATAAGCATTTGACAAAAATCTTATGTCATAAAACATGAAACATGTAAAGGGGAAAAAGAAATAGAAGGAGGAAGGAAAGTGGTTTCACTCAAATGTGAGATCACTACCCTCTTCTCTCTAGATGTAATTCATTTCAACATCTGATGGAGTGTGACCAGTGTAGAGATAAACAATTGTTCTTCATTGATGACGTAATGTCATGATGTGATCAATTCTTGATGAAAAAAGACAGTAAGACAAAGATAAGGTCATAAAGATAGACCAAATTGTCCTGTTGTGACATAGTCATCAGGTTGTGATCAAGGGAAGTTGATACAAAGTCCTCAATGATGTGACAGGGTCTTGTTGAGACGGAGTCATCATATTGTGGCAAAGTTCTATTGTGATGAAGGCAGGCATGTTGTGATGAAGATAGGTTGAGACAAAGTCGTGTTGTGACAGATGCATATTCAGACAGATGCATGTTGTGACTACTGCATGGTAAGTCAGAGGTATGTTGATAATGATGTATGTTAAGACAAGATATGTTGCGAGAAGGGCAGGTTGAGATAAAGTTAGCATTATAACATCTTCTCATCTTACGCTTGTAATGCAAGACCCGCCTTCATTCCTCTGGAGTTAGCCTTGGTTCTCAAGTGTCCTCCATCATCATCATTATGAGCGCATATGCCTTTTCATATCAGGGGGAAAAATCGAACCTTTCCTCCATCAACAAAGTAATGTTCATAAATCAACAGAAATTGTACAACACTCACAAATGAAACATATCAATTATTTCATGAAATTATGCTAGAACATCTAGATACATATGCATTCAGCATAAGCAATGGTTTGAACACAAACGCAGATTGCCCCTCCCAGCTTTCTCCTCTGAGCAACGGGCTTAAAAACCACTTTTTAAAATCTACCCACTGTTGCAAGCAATTTCCGTTCACAAGATTCAGTAAGGGACTGCTTTTTGGCCATTTTTCAGAACGCATTTGGCAGAGCACTGAACGTAATAAATCACCAAGTCATCAGCAACATTTGTGTGATGCTGGCTGAGCGTGCAACGTCTGGCAAACATTTGAGTATATGGTGCATCTATCTTTCCTTATTAATGAGCATTAATTCTCACGACAAGAACATGGCAAATTCACAAAGCATATTTATGAAAAATGTGAACAGAAGAATCACATAATATATATTCAGAAAGATGTGAGTCTGTGCAGAAATGGTTTAAGAGATAGACTAGTAACATTTTAATTAGTAACATTTTCTCTGCAGAATCAATAATGCGTAGAATGTGCATTTAAGGGTGTGCGTTCCTTCGCATAGAGAAAAGTGTTTATTTATATATTCATGCATTTAGAATGTGATAGTATTATGTAGCATATGGCGATATAATGTCTAGCAGACAGGTTTTAGCATGGCAGATTCAGCTCTGGAAAAATATGGTGCGTTATAACCTTTCTTTCTCGAACAAGAGCATTGATTTTGATCATTTTTAAGAAGTGTAAACATCACATTTACACCATTATACATACAAACACCGTGTTACCTTAACTTTATGGATCGTCATGGCACATATTTAGGGTCGAGCTTATCTGAAGGGACCAAAAACACCGTAGACTTTCACCTCCTAACTGGAACTACTAACGGTTCTTACTAAGGTTTTGCGTGGAATGAAGTGTTTTTTTTTTTTCACCGTCAATTTTACCCCTGGGATTCTGGCGGGTACCTCAGGCTGTACGAACGAATCGTCGTTCTCATTTTCAAACATCCAGTTATTCCCAATTAGTATGACGAAATAGAATTCATATGGTGCTCCATTCGGATCTTGTGTGATCAATCTCTGGAAATGTGAGTTGACTGGGAAATATATCACACTAGGGTGAAAGTCTGTGTCTCCAGGTAGGCTGTTGCATTTGTTAATGCTATGATCTCCATTGTTACACTCGATGCTAAAGGTGGATTTGGATTGTCGTTGAACGGTCTAGGAAAAGACTTAGTATTACGTTGACTGTTAGGATAACTAATCGTTGTGTGAATTCTTGATGTTGTAAACTCTTCAATATTCTTGTAGATAGCTTGTATGGAAATATCTATCACTGACGTCTCTGTGTGACTATTCCTTAAGATGCCCGCCCCCCGAAGGACAAGTCTCGCTAGCCTTTTCACTAAGGTTGTTACCTCCGGCCCCAAAATTTCCCATGAACCGTTGAGCTCCTTGAGTATCACTAACTATGTCTTTGTTCTATTGTTAACCCTTTATATTCCTGTCTTGCGGGTTGTAGCGTGTGACTATTCTATTACTTATGTCCTGTTATCCCTTTTCTGCCCATGATAGCCCTTGCTAAGCCACGCGTGTACTGGACGGTAGCCAAGCTGTTGCAATTTAAGTATTGGCCAGTCCACGTTTCTTGAGGTACTCCGATCTTTGAATTGTGCCGTCTGCTCTACGCCTCATTAGAATATCTAGGAACGGCAACGCTTCGTAGTGTTCCTGTCCCATAAGTAGAGAAGTGTTCTTATGCGTCTGGTTAAATATGGCCTGGAACGATGTTTCTTATCCGTGGTGATGATTATTATATCGTCCACATTATAACGCTAGAAGGCTAAGTTTTTAATGTCCGCGGATCTCTTTTCTTCTAAATGTACCACAATGATTGGAACACAACTAATTACAATAGTGCCGGGCTCCCTGGTCAAGTGGTGTAACGACTTTATCCGTAATCCCGTATATTCTCGTGAGTAACGCAACAGCGCGAGAATCGGCAGCGGTTCGAGCCACGCTAGTAACTTACGGGGTATGTGAACAGGTTGCTCAGAAAGCAAAGTTAAACTACTGAGCGCAGTCTTACCTAGTATATCGACAGCAGCTGAAAAATGCTGGTATTGACTACATCGTCAATTGTAGTAAAAAAAAAGGTTTACGGTAAAATAAAAACAATAGAAGGGACATAACAACATAGCAGTTATTCAAGGGACATTACTAGACATGAAATAAACATATTATGTGATTATAAATAAATTTAGAAGTTTTCATTTTCTGTAAGAAATTCTTTAGTGTAATTGGCAACAAATAAATTCAACATAAATAGCATATACAAACTTGAGGAATCTTCAATGGTTATGATAAAGTGTTGGGATTATTTATTATGCGTATAAGTTTATAACAGACTTTTGTCTTTCTTTGCAATATAACAATAGCAAGATTTTACATGTTTATCCTTTTAGTGGCTGGTTTGCGCAGGCTGGCGCAGGCTATACAAATAGTAGTAAAATATATTTTTGACCGTCCTTTACTATGGGACGCAAATTAAAAAATACCTATGCAAGTCTGTGTCTCCAGCCAGTGCCTTCTCGCCCAGCCTATATAAAATTTTTTAGCTGGCTCAGAGAGTCGCTTAGACAACCTGCTTGTGTCTATAGCCATTACCGTCTGGCTCAGCCTATCTCGATCTTTTAAGCACGCTCATGGATGGAGTCCCTGAGACAATACGCCTGGGTGAAAGTCGGTGTCTCCAGGCAGGCTGTTGCCTGTGTTAATGCCATGACCTCCATGGGTACACTCGATGCTACTGGTGGATTAGGATTGTCTTTAAACCGTCTAGGAACAGACTTATCGTGTTACATCGACTGTTGGAATAATTGATCGTTGTGTGAATTCTTGATGTTGTAAACTCTTCAATATTCGTGTAGATAGCTTGTAAGGAAAAACTACTGACGTCTCTGGTGTTTGTTCCTTAAGATGTCCGCGTCCCGAATGACAAGTGTCGCTAGCCTTTTTCGTTAAGGTTATTACCTCTGACCCTTACATTTCCCGTGGATCGTTGAGCTCCTTGAGTGTAAGTAACTCTGTCTTTATTTTATTGTTAACCCTTACTATTCCTGTCTTGCGGGTTGTATGTGTGGCTACTATTCTACTGACTTATGTCCTGTTAACACTTTTCTGTCCATGGCAATCCATAATAAGCCATGCTTATACAGGACGGGTGTGAAACTGGAAATTTAAGTATTGGCCAGTACACGTTTCTTTGCGGTACTCAGATCTTTGAATTGTGCCGTCTGCTCTCCGTCTCATTAGAATATCTAGGAACGGCAACGCTTCGTGGTGTTCGTGTCCCATACCGGGACTTTAAGTAGGGTTTAGAAGAGTTGTGTGTAGACCATTGAAGATGATTAGGTGGCCTGGATAGCAGGCCGTACTTCGATGATTGTGTAAACAAATATTGTGTGTGTAGATGTAACATTGAATCTACCAGTGGTTGTTTCGCATAGAAACAATACATGATACCATTCTGTAACTCGGAGGCAATGAGTTGTGTGTCAGCGTACATTCCATAAAGAGTGCCAACGCAGCAGCATCACAATACCCCTAGTTACGTCGGCAAATGCTCGTTGGCAATCGTTTTGTCCCATCAATATTGCACCGCTCCTCGAATTTAAACATCCTGTCCTAGTTCCTGGTTTTCTACCTATTATTGTATTTATTTGTTGATACATGGAATGTGAGTATTTCCTCTAGTTTGTCCTAATTTCGATGCATTGTTGATTCATCCAGACGATTTTAGCCACTTTGCATTTTTTGCATGTTTACTATTTCTTTATGTATTGTAATATATTCGTATTTATCTTGCTTTTTCTTACTTCTTTCATCCATCATCCACAACATTTCATGTGTCATCCATTTCTATTTTTAGCAATTCTAAGTGTAAGCGAAATTATTTATTTTTATGTCTATTGGACTGACTCCTGCAACATGTCCTATTGTTCACCAACATCTGTATTATCTCCATGACATCATATCTGTTCTTTACAGTAACTTTGTACCTGTCTCTAATTTCTTTGTATGTTTTAAGTAATGTTAGGTCTAACTTCTTTGGGGTTTTCTGTATGGTTTTAAATCTTAACCTCATCTTTCCTATAACTGGCACATGGTCACTATGTCCATCTGCTCGTGGTGAACATGTTGCTGCTACTAAACTGCTTCTGAATCTCTTTATAATCAGAAGGTATTCAATTTAATTGCGAATATTCTTTCCAGGGCATGCCGACCTATATAATCATCGACTATGGTGTTTGAACCAGGTGTAACATATCATTTCTTGGTATTCTGCCCATGCTGATAATCTGTCACCTCTCTCATTCCTAACACATAGGCCATTGCCACCAGTATGACAGTCATTTCAAAATGTGTACACTGGCCCACGGCCATGTCTAATTCACTATAAAATATACATATGTCCCCTTACAGTCAGCTGTTGGCTCATATGCGTGTATTATGTTATATCCAGAGTTATGCCATGGAGTTTCACTAATAATACACTGTCTGAGATTGTCCAGAATCCTTTAACCCCCCCCCCCCCCCTTTCCCTCCCCAGCACTCATTTGATCCAAAATTATGCCAACTCTCCTTTTGTAGTTCTTCCGTCGTGAGTAAAGTATTATTTCTGTATGTATCTAAATAGTTTTCTCACGCACCTGGTCATCGTATTTCACAATATATATTAACAACAAATTGTTATTATGCATAAGGCAAGAAATCATACAATTTTACTTCCCATATCTACACCCTTGATCTCTTACAGCATATGTAAATTATCTTAACAACAGACTAGCAATGCGTTGATTAATCACCAGTTATATGAACAATTCTCTCTAAACGGTCCGTGGACTGACCACAATGAATGGAACACACCTAATTGCAATATTAGAAAGGGATATAGCAACACAGCAGTTAATCAAGGGACATCACTCAAAACAAAATAAATGTATTTTGTGATTTAAATAAATTTAGAAATTTTGATTGTCTGTGATAGTTTCTTTAAAGTAATTAGTGACGAGTACATTTAGCGTAACTATCAGATAAAAACTTAATGAGTCTTCAATTTTTATGGAAATGTTTTGACATTATTTTTTTATGCGTAAAAGTTAATAATAGGCTTTTCTATTTCTTTGCATTAGGTCATTAAATGTTTTCATCCTCTTAATGATAGCATACATTTATAATTGATTAAATGTATTTTTGACAGTCCTTTACTAGAGGACGCAAATTACAAATATCCAGGAAAGTCTGTGTCTCGAGCCATTGCCTTCTGGCCCAGCCCATCTCGATCTTTTTAGCATTCTCATGGAGTCCCTTAGATAACACACCTGGGTGAAAGTCTGTATCTCCAGGCAGGCTGTTGCCTTTGTTAATGCCATGACCTCCATGGTTACAGTGGATGCTACTGGTGGATTAGGATTGTCCTTAAACCGTCTAGGAAAAGACTTACTGTGTTACGTTGACTGTTAGGATAACTGACCGCGGCCAAGCCAATGTTAAACGAATTAGAAAAGAGAGTAATGGAAGGAGCGGTTCTTGGTAGAAGAAGCTGTGGTCTATCAACATGAACATGGACACACGATAGTAAAAACACCCTAGTGGACAGGGGAACTGGCGATAGATCGAGCGTCTCTCTTCTGCAGGCCGTGTTGCATATCCTTTACAGGATGTCGCTCAGTCCCAGCATTTTTTGGCTATTTATGATTTCTTGGCAAGTTTACGTTCAGTAGTTTGCTATTGCTTTCTGAACGACCTGCACTCATACCATTATATGAAAACCAACGCAAGGCGGTCTGCTGCTAAATCTCCTGATGTGTTTCAAACGCGGTATGCGGGATTACGAATTGCGCTCGTAACCTCTTCGCCACGGAGCCGCCTCAAAAAATAATCCCCGCCTCGGTTGGGATTCGAACATATTAGCACCGGACCGCCAGCCAAGCTTGCTAGCCATGCGCTACCGGGGCTTCCTTAAATATAAACAGCATGCGGTACCATACTGGAACATTAAAAAAATAAAACAGTACAAAATAAGAGACAACACATCGGTATACACGGCAGAACTAGTAGGAATTATGAAAGGACTAGAAATAGCAACAGAGTATCCCTCTATAAAACTAATATACTGACGGATTAACTATCCACAGTACAAGTGCTAGTCCAGAATCCTTTAAAGTCCCCCCCCCCCCACCCCCTCTCCAGTAGCACTCATTTGATCCAAATTATGCCAACTTTCCTTCTGTAGTCCTTCCCTCCTGTGTAAAGTATTATTTCTGTAAGTATTTAAATAATTTTCTTACGCTCCAGGTCACCGCATTTCAAAATATATATTAACAACAAATTGTTATTTTGCATTTGGTAAGAAATCATAAAACTTTACTTCCCATATTTACATTCTTGGTCTCTTACAGCATATATAAATTATCATAACAACAGGCTAGCAATGCGTTGATTAATCACTACTTATATGAACAATTCTGTTTAAACCGCTTGTGGACTGACCACAATAAAAGTAACCCAACTAAGTACAAAAGTAGAAAGGGATATAACAACGTTACAGTTAAGGGACATTACTCGAAATAAAATAAGTATATTATGTAATTTAAATAAATTTAAAAGTTTTTATTGTCTGTGATATCTTCTTTAAGGTAATTAGCACCAAGTAAATTCAGCATGAATTTTAGATAATAACTTAAGCAATCTTTAATTTTTATGAAAAAGTTTTGAATTATTTTCTTGCGCGTAAAAGTTAATAATGGACTTTTCTATTTCATTGCAATATAATATTAAATATTTTTGTCCTTTTATTGGCAGCTATTCAAGGATAATAAGTAACATATTTTTGACCGTCCTTGACTATGGGACGCAAATTACAAACATCTAGGAAGGTCTGTGTCTCAAGCCATTGCGTTCTGGTCCAGCCCATCTCGGCCTTCTTAGCTCGCTCATGGATGGAGTCGTTGAGACAACAAGCCTAGGTGAAAGTCTGTTGTCCCAGCCTATACCTTCTGGCCAAGAGTCGATACTCACTCATCGTGTCCGTCCTCTTGGTGTTGTGTCTAGGTGTCTTGTGTTTCATAAGATTTAGCAGAAATATCTCAATCGGCTCGTAGAACTAATGGACAAGTCTTTCGTGCAAACAACACCAGTTTAACTCGTCCTCAGAGTACAAGATAACCTTTATTACAGTACAGTTCTACACATGGTCGCCATCGTACACTGCCAGCAATTGCCTTTCAGCGTTCTGTGTACGACCTTCCCACCCACTGTCTGCCCATAAAGAATCACTAGCACAACTGATCGTTAATTGTCCCGGCTATTACTGTACACTACAGACTGTCACTACACTTCACTACTAACCGAGAATATCAATGCTATCTACTTACGCACCTTACACTGGTGGCGAATGTGTCATGGCGTCTCTCTCGCTCAGCCGTGCTTGTCGGTTTGTTCACAACACCGGGTCAGCTCTTTCATCACAACTACTGGGCGCTATTGACTGGCCCATCGTTGGTAATCTTGAAGATGGACTCTATTTCACAGTAAACTACAACTTTCATAACTGCAACCAGCGTACACGTTTTCAAGCGCAGAACCTTCTCAGCTTCACCATCTTCGACTCACGTCTCAGCTCAGACTTACCATCAAGCACACTCCTTTGCGCTTTTGCCTCGGCGCTGTCACGTGACGCATTAGCTCCGCCCACCAATGCTAGCCGCGTTTGCTGTGTTTCTGAACTGTGTCACGAGTTTCTACGCTTACTGGATGTCGCGTAATCCAATTCATGGCAATATACCCCCCCCCCCTTTTTTTAAATGTTGTAAACATTTTTACCACATTTACTCAGTCTTCTACTTCTTGACATGAGCTGGATAAGTACACACTAGTGTTTGTTTTAGTGGACTCATGGTCGCACGCTTTGGTCTCTCTCAATATTTGCACATATCTGTACGTCTTTTGTCAATACATATGAGCCTATCTCTTCCATGATTGATTTATACTCGTGGCAAGTTTTAATCAATAACCAACATCACAGAAACAAATATATATATATATATATATATATATATATATATATATATATATATATATATATATATATATATATATATATATATTATGCGGACACGGCAACCCGTCTACACCTAGACTTCCGTGTAGTCACAGCCTCCTTTTCAAGTTCAGAGGTTATGTGATCTAGTCTGACGTAGGATCCAATGTTTCATCAAACATCCCTAGCAGCTCCTCAATCATGTACTATACATGAGCACACCACTCAATCCAAGCCCCAGGCTCTGAGCAAGGTATATGTGTGTGATTATGGACTATGGCTTTCACTGTCCCTTCTTGTATCAATGGATTGCTCTTGCTTTGACTTTGACGTTAGTGAGTTTTCTTTGACCTTGGTGCTGCTATAATGCTTGTAGTGTCTCTCGTCAGTACTTTTCGCTAGGTATTTCTAGTTTGAGGTATGTTTACCTGGTCTCTGTCTGGTATCTATCATTGCCCATGGATGTTATGGCGATGCTGGTTTTCTGTTTGTTCTATACCACATCTCTATGCAGATTATACCTTTGCCATTTTCAACTATGCCTTTGGTAATGAGACATTTACCTCACTGAATCATCATATCCCTACAAAGCATATGTGTTCTGTAAAACCCATACATACTAATACTATATCCATGCCATGTATACACATTGTCTCATAGTAAATGAATGCGAATTATATTCCATCCTATGTATACATGTTCTACAATTTATCACCCCTGTACCCTGAAGCAATAAAGCAATACAACATCTATATACAATGCGTTTATTTTCATTTGCACTATTCTGGTTTAAAACATTTATGCAAATGTGTACCTGTTTGGTTTCTCTCAAATGTGCATTGCCCTTATTTGGTGTCTCTCAAATTTACATTTCCACTTGTTGTTATTTCATAAGTTCTGTGGACTTATGATCATTCTGTGCTTTACCATTTGCCTCAGTTTGCACATTATGTTTCAAATGTAACCACATGTGTCATACCATTGGACTTGTAGTCACTCTGTTTGCAACATATAGTTATTGTGCTGTAGAGACAAGTAGCAGACTCATATATGTCTCTCGTACCATCTCGTAGCGGATCTTCCCATCAGATCATAACTTCAAGTAGGACTACACAACTTCAAATCTGTGGATATCTGTAAAAGTGTATGTAACTATTCATCAATTATCATAATGATGACGGATGAAATGATAAAATGATAATAACACGATCAAAGGAAATAATAGTTTCCCAAAAATGTTGATAATGATGAACTGATACAAATTATAGTTCTAAACTCCTGTGTTACACGTAGACTCTTTGATGATCACTCGTGAGTTGTAGATCAACCTTGTATTCATTCAACAGCGGCTTGTAACTAGTCTGGTGGTCTATGGACTTGCATAGTGCTCATCTAATGCTCAAGTGGTGTAGGACTTCTATCTGCAGCTGCATTCTTAATCTCCATTCAGCTTCAGATACTCTAATACTGTCTGAGAATAATAACATAGTGGGATGTACGTATCTATGTACATATGTATATACAACAAGTATTAATACAGAGATAATAGTACTTTTAAGCTGTTTCCATTGGCATGCCAATGTCCTGATTAGCAATTCAGAGTGCTGTTCAGTTGATTCAGCAAGCACCCTGGCTATGAGGTGATTTACAGGTGATGTCCATTGGCAATGCTGTTCTTTGCTATTTATATTAATGGTTTACATATTTGCACGACATTTCATATATCAACATATGAATGAAGTAGAAGTATCACTTTATCTTCATTTGACATGTGATCATAATATAATATCATGATGGCATGAGTTGGACAATATGTTATATCACTTTAGCTCCTCTATATGAGAGCTATAGTTAATGTTATTATTCTGAAATTTGGTGGTTTTATCACAGTATGTTCATTCAACCAATACTATCATAACGAAGCATTCATTCTGTTAAAAAAAATTAAATCTACACTAAAATATATGTCTTCTATCTACATATCACAAGACAACAATTTCATTGTGAAATATATGATGTTATCTATACTTTTTGTGATAGTACTTCTCATCTGCAGATGTATCAACCAATCTTTCCCATGCTTGAATCTCTTCGTGTGTACAATCTTTTATTCCAGGTATGTTACATAGCATTAGTCCAGCGTACGGGTTTGTTAGCATTGCTGCTTTTATTCTGCCAGTATAGTATGGGCTGTCGATTTCGATCCATGCTGTGTCATACTTTTCGAGTGTTCCACCGAATGTTCGACAATTTACTGTATTACCTGTGTAATCTTCCCTTCTACCAAACCTTTGGTTTACTCCCACTAACGATGCTCCAGTGTATCTGATGCATGTGGTTGGTATGCAATTGACAAATGCTTTTTTTGACTTTCAGAGTTGCACTACACATGATGTTCGTATTTGTATGTTGTGTAGGCATTCTTTGACTATTTACCGGGTTATCAATCTGTTGTCTATTATTTTGTTTTGTAGCTATAGACAATTTACTTGTGGTTTGGTCATGTTCTTCCTTTTTACTAGGTTTGACATCTGTTCTTTTAGCCTCTTTCATCATTTGTTTCAGTCTACAACTCTTGACTTCATGTCCAAAACTATGGCAAAGATAACATTTTATGTTGGCGTTATAGTCTAATAGTTTGTCTATTATTTTTAAGGATAGATTATTTATGTATGATTCATAGTTTGGATTACTGTCACACATCTCATGTACTCTGTGTTGGTGTTTGCAGTAGTTGCAATCTATCATTATCCCTCTCTTTGATATGTTGTATGGTCTTTGCTGGTTTGGTTTATGTTGGTATGGTCGCTTAACTCTATTATGGTCCTTGTACTGGTGGTATCTCTTTGATGAATTGTTGCTTTTCTGATTTGACAATATTTCTGACGCTCCTATTATTATTTCCGGTTGGGTCTCTTCTGTACATATTTCTTTATTTGTGTTGTAGTTTGTTTGTGCTAGTGGTAACCTCATTTTCTCTTTCTCTAACTGCAACTTGTCTATTTGAAATTGTAGACTTTTTTCTGCAAGATCTAGCTTTTGTCTTTCTAAAGCTAATTCTTTATCTCTTTGTTTTTCTTGTGATTCTCTAAGTTCTTTAGCTGCTGCCCTGTCATCTGTTATCTGACTTCGAAATTCTGAGAGTTTGTTTTCTGCCCATGTCAAAAGTTCTAGGCCTGTGAAACAGAATTTCTCACCAAGTATTACAAAATCTATTAATGTAGACATGTGGTGGTTGTGTACCTGTCTACTATATCTGTGTCAATAACCTATAGCTGAAACCATGCACAATAATTGTAGACACTATCTGTATCAGTGTCTTCAGATAATATCTGTGCTGACAATGGTAAGGGATCTCAATAGCAAGAATATATCTGCGTCAGTGTCGCTGCTAATCTTGCTCTGGCGAAGCCGACTGTGATGAACCTGGTGTAAAAATGCTGTACTACAATGATTATAACAACACTGGACAACAATAACACCTATCAGAAGTTTTAGCTAAATGACATAACACCTGTGAAAAAAAATAATCACAAATAATAGATACATTAATGACGTTAAAGAACAACAAATAATGGACTAGGTTACAAAACAAGACAAAGTTCTCGCTAGCAGTCGAAAATTTACTTGAATTCTAAGTCAATTTTGAATGCTAACCGAACGGAACGTACTTTTGGGTGATGATGAAAAAACCACAAAAGTAGCCCACCAACCTCCCACTAATGATGAGGGTGAGTAAACATATGATGGAAGGGTGCCTGTTGAATCTGGAATACTAAGCAGGACACATATACAAATAAAGTGAAAACAGCTTAACCTGTATCAATTCCGCTTCGGTGTCCTTGGTGGCTTGGTCCAGATGCTTGGCTGCCCTTCAGGATTCTTCACAAGGTGGTATGGATCAGCTTCACTACATTTCGGGCTGACCCGGAATCAATAGATGTTTGGTCTTGAAAAATGGCGATCCTCACAACTATGGCGTCTTAGGTGCGTATTATACTACTGATGGCACTGGAAAACTGGATCTGAAAAATATTCTTCAATCTAACACTGAGATTAGTTCATTGGAGCACTATAGTGCGTGAAGCACATGAACACGGCTCTCGAATGACAGTTTATGTGGCTGAGTGCCAAACTCTGTTTTCTTGAAGAAATATTTGGAATGTTGAATTAACGTTCTTTGCAACTATACCCAGATGTAATACATCACCCAATTCATCTAACGTGATGCTTGGCTGAGGCGTGAGCTTATTTGTTGTTGTCAATGGTAGCCATCTTGATACCCTTCGACAAGGTCATTCTTTGTCTTCAACACATGGTTTTCACTTTTTCTTTCTTTATTACTTGCAGATCAATGTATTTTTCGTTTCTTTCGTCCTGTTTACTCTTCAATACTGCACTGACGAAACCTTCTCCCTTGATTCATTCAAACGGACGTAATTCCCCCAAGTGCCAAGAGTCGGTACTCACTCATCGTGTCCGTCCTCTTGGTGTTGTGTCTAGGTGTCTTGTGTTTTATAAGATTTAGCAGAAATATCTCAGTCGGCTCGTAGAACTAATGGACATGTCTTTCGTGCAAACAACACCAGTTCAACTCGTCCTCAGAGTACAAGATAACCTTTATTACAGTACAGCTCTACACATGGTCGCCATCGTACACCGCCAGCAATTGCCTTTCAGCGTTCTGTGTACGACCTTCCCACCCACTGTCTGCCCATAAAGAATCACTAGCACAACTGATCGTTAATTGTCCCGGCTATTACTGTACACTACAGACTGTCACTACACTTCACTGCTAACCGAGAATATCAATGCTATCTACTTACGCACCTTACACTGGTGGCGATTGTGTCATGGCGTCTCTCTCGCTCGGCCGTGCTTGTCGGTTTGTTCACAACACCGGGTCAGCTCTTTCATCACAACTACTGGGCGCTATTGACTGGCCCATCGTTGGTAATCTTGAAGATGGACTCTATTTCACAGTAAACTACAACTTTCATAACTGCAACCAGCGTACACGTTTTCAAGCGCAGAACCTTCTCAGCTTCACCATCTTCGACTCACGTCTCAGCTCAGACTGACCATCAAGCACACTCCTTTCCGCTTTCGCCTCGGCGCCGTCACGTGACGCATAAGCTCCGCCCACCAATGCTAGCCGCGTTTGCTGTGTTTCTGAACTGTGTCACGAGTTTCTAAGCTTCCTGGATGTCGCGTAATATAATTCATGGCATGAGACAACAAGCCTAGGAGAAAGTCTGTTGTCCCAGCCTATACCTTCTGGCCAAGCCCATCTCGATCTTCTTAGCATGTTCATGGAGTCGTTGAGATAATACACCTGTGTGAAAGTCTGTGTCTCCAGGCAGGCTGTTGCCCTTGGTAATGCCATGACCTCCATGGTTACACTGGATGCTCCTGGTGGATTAGGATTGTCCTTAAACCGTCTAGGAAAAGACTTATTGTGTTACTTTGACTGCTAAAATTAACAGATCGTTGTGTGAATTCTTGATGTTGTAAACTCTTCAATATTCGCGTAGATTGCTTGTATGGAGATATCACTAACATATCTATGTGTCTGTTCCTTAAGATGTCCGCGCCCCGAATGACAAGTCTCGCTAGCCTTTTCGCTGAGGTTGTTGCCTCTTGCACCTACATGTCCCGTGAATCGTTGAGCTACTTGAGTGTCACTAACTGTGTGTGATTTATTGTTAACCCTTACTCTTCCTGACATGTGGGTTGATTGATTGATTGATTGATTTAGGAACCGACATCACAGCATTCCGGGCATTCCCATAAGCGCTCCGTCCCCATCCCCAGCAACCAGCGAAGAGTTCCAACACTAATAGTACCAGTAGGAATCTGATTATATGTCCGTCTCGCCATTCCACAGAGCATCGATCGTCGGCCAGATCCCCTCGTCACCCTCGCTGTCGCATTCTTGCCAGACCATGGTGATCCATTTGCTCCTCCGAGGCGTATACGTGCTCCCACAAGGCCGCAACCACGTCTGCCGTATCATGCATCAATATTCCACCAAGCAGAGCTAGCCAACCTGTCCGGCTGTTCATTCCCCAGCACACCAGCATGCTCCGGAAAAAAGATCCAGACTATGCTTGTCACCCGTGACTTCCGAAGCGAGGCAAGCCACTCTGCACGAAGCTTGTCTGTCCTAACCCTACTCAGCATGCTTTCTGAGTCAGTTACAATCACGATGTGTGTGTGTGTATCGTATTCTCGATCCAGCGGAAAGCTGCACTGACCGCCTTCACCTCCATTCTTAAGCTGGATGTTGTGATAACATATGCCAGGCTCTCCTGCACCAAACGTCGACCATTACCTTTTGCTAAGAACCTCCAGGCACTTCTCCTGCCTCTCAACACCGAACCATCTGTGTAGATAATCACATCACCCGGGCAAGCATTATCCTGAATTAGTTGCTGGATTTCCACTTCCGTTGCATCTGCTGGCCACTCCCTGCACTCCCGGCTCAATGTGATTATAACTCTGCACAAGTCTGACTGCTCCGCTGGCACTCTTACCGACTCCTCTCCACTCCTAATGTTCTCCAAAATGCACACCTGTCTGATCGTATCCTCAGTCTGAGCCATCCATGATTTCCCTCTTATCAGTCGCTGATCCTTAACTGCTTCCAGCGCCTCATGCAACGGGTAATCTGTGTCAGCAACTACTCTGATATATGCCTTCGCCTGCATCACCTTGAGCCTACCAGCAACATTCGGCAAACCAAGGATGTAACGCATACACACTACTAGGGTGTCTCTGGTGCATCCAAGAATGAACCGCATAGCTTCGTTCTGTATGCGCTCTAATTTCACCAACTGACTCTTTGAGACAGTGAGCAGTCCTAGTCCATAATAATTCGCTGAGAGGATCAAGTGCTGGTATAGTGTGAAAAGCATTCTCTGCTATGTGTCCATTGCAGCCTTAGTTTTAAGTGCATTGAGTCCCTTTTGAGATCGTGTCACAACAGTCTCCACATGGTCCTTGAAGGACAAGCTCCTGTCAAAATGTGTTTCCCAGATACTTTAGTTTGTTATCCATGTTGACGCTACTATCATCTATCGAGAGGCTTGGTACATCAGTTCTCACAATCCTGTTGTCCAGAGAGCACAACAAAACAGCTGCCTTTTCCGGGTGGATGACAGCACTCATTTCAGTGCACCAGTCAATCACTTTATCTGCTGTCGCCTATAGCTCCCTATCTCTCCCCTGCCTATACGCAAGAATATCATCTGCAAATGTTAGTATCCGTCCAACCCCTGGTGCTTCTAGGTTTGCAATCTTGCTCGTATACACGTTAAAGAACAACGGTGAGATTGTGGATCCTTGTAGCAGTCCCGGGGTTAAAATATGTGGCTCTGAGGTCCATGCACCCAGACGGAGAGCAACGCGACGAGAGTGCATGACGGCCGCTATCCAGTTCACCAACCAGGGATTGACCCCCTTCTCCATCAGTGCGGTCATCAAAATATCATATCGAACTCTATTGTACGCATCCTCGAGATCAAGCGCTGTCGCCAGCGTTTCCTGTCTACTCTGGAACCCCTCATAAACGTCAAAGGCAAAAGTGGCTGCATTTGACCAGGTATCATTTCCTGGCCTGTAGCTCCCCAGGCCTCTTGGAAGAAGCTTCCCCCTTTCCAAAATCTCTTGCAGCTTGACAGCGACTATCTTCTCTAAAATCTTCCCAAATGTATATTGAAGGGTGATGATCCTAAGGCCGCTTAGCTTTGAATGATCCTTGAATGGTTTTGGGAGAGGGATGAGATAGCTGTGTACTCAATCCTGCGGTACTGATGCTGTCCTAATGCCCCTGGTTAAAGCAGTCGGTCATCTCCTTCAGGTCTACATCGCTCAAAGCCTATATGTGGCCATACCTGACCCAATCAGGCCCTGGTGCCGTATTTTTTGCCTTTTTCAAAATATGTTTAAGATCTTCAACCCGTGTTATTTCTTCATTTGCATATTCTTTATGGTGCCAGATAACTCCCCTCTAAATGCATCCCTGGAGTCCGCGTCATCATGATTGGTCTGCTCTAAAAATCTCTGGAGAAACACCTACCCTTTCTCTTTGTCTGTTGTCACACGCACACCATCATCTCTATAAATTGTTCCCACTATCATAGTCCGCTCCTTTCTTTGTATTTATCTGTGCAGTTTCCAGAATTTTCGAAGTGTTTTATCACGTCCAATCTCCTTCATGAAACATTCACATTTTGCCTTTTTGGCCACTGCAGCACAGCGCTTGAAAACCTCCACCTAGTCTTTCTTGACATTTTTCGCTGTGTCCACTTCCTCTCGTGAGCTTCGAGGTGTCTGTCTCATTTTCTTTAGCTGCTTCACTGCAGCACTCTTTGCTTTCCAGGCGTGACCTACTTCTGGGGTCCACCATGGGGGATGCACAGAAGGGGTTTTAAGAGCCCTGTTACATGCCCCCTGTCTGAGACGTCCAAGAAGGCTGTCGGTCCACTCATACCGGAAGGTCTTGCGCGCTCTCCCAGCCTTAACTTTTCTGGATGTAGAGATCAGGACTGCGCATGGCATGTGATCACTCCCATGGTCATTCAAAACAGTCCACTTTACATCAAGGACTGTTAACTGGGAGACAAGTGCCAAGTCAATAGCAGTGTCTGCATCGCCAAGCCTCATTGCCATTCTAGTCGGCCTTCCATCATTTGTGCAGACCACATCGGAGTCCACCATGGTATCCGCAAGGGCAATTCCCTGTCGGTTTTCTTCTCTACTGTCCCAATCTCTGTTCCTCGCATTGAAGTCTCCACATATGAGTAGTCTATCACCCGGTAATTCCTTTAATTCCTTAAGCCAGTAACATTGTTCCTTTCTGGAAAAAAGAAAACAGTTCACTGTGGCATAACATTTATAATGTTCTAACTTAAGCCAACAATCTCCATTTGTATACCTTGGACCTCTCTTGCACTGTGAATCCACTGGCTCAAGTCAAGTACCACATGCTTCACTCCTTCCTTCACCAGCAGACCTTGCCTATGTCTCTTCTGCCCAGTAGGGTTTATGTAAGTGGCGTATCCAGGCAATGGTATCTGTATTTAGCTCCTGGAGCATGAGGACATCAAAATCATCTATTAGCCGCTCTAATGCAGGACCTCTCTACGACAATTCCAGTATTCCACACTTACATGGTTGAAACCTAGTCTCTCCACTTTTCGTCTTGTTCTCCTGGCGCCTGACCTCCTATTTCTATGCCTTCTTCTCACACCATTTCCTCGTCTACTCCTCCTCACTCTCTCTCTCTCTCTCTCTCTCTCTCTCTCTCTTCGCTAGCCTCTAAAGGATGTGTCAAGCGCAGAGCACGTGCTCCGTAGCTCCGGCGACGATTCCCGTATTTAATTGATGTCATAAGCAAAGTTTGGATATTGCAGGAAATAATCGGTCCCCCTAGTAGATACTGCCTGCTAGGGAGGAGGCAGGGGAGGTCCCTCAGGAGGCCATACGCCTGGCGCCGCCCCGCCCACATACCAGACGTTCCACGTTCACGACCAGCTCACCCGTGTCCATTCAGTCCTCGGCGCGTCGGTCCACCTTAAACTTGGGGGTTTATAATCGGAGTTTTCCATCTTCTAGATGGGCTGCTGTAATAGCTAATGAACCCAATGTACCCAGGGGCTAGAGGTTCCAGCGCCTCATTTATAGCAAACACTGTAGATTCATATGTACGGGAAACAAAACCAATGTCAATCTATGCTGTGAAGAGAAAGTTTAAGTGTGGGTTAAACTCTCAGCATAGATTAACAATATTTAACCATAGCATGAATAAGAACGAACGAACGAACAAACTTTATTTTCAAAGGGTTAAGAATTGGGCACGCAGGCCCGTCTAACATTCTGCCCTTCTATCAGTCTCTTTCATACATTATTTCATTCACACATCATTCAAGGCTAACATAGAACAGCAACAATATAAAAAAGATATGCATTATACTGGCAAGGGCAAAATGCGAACACCAAAACTACACGACTCAAAAATATTAGATAATGGTCCGACACTTGTTATTAGCCATGTCAAGAGAAAGTTTAAGTGTGGGTTAAACTCTCAGCATAGATTTACAATATTCTACCATGGCTTGAATAAGAGAAAGAGTAAGTGTGGGTTAAACTCTCAGCATATATTAAAAAAATATTTGACCATAGCATGATTCAGAGAAAGTTTAAGTGTGGGTTAAACTCTCAACATAGATTAACAATATGTGATCATAGCACGAATAAGAGAAAGTTTAAGTGTGGGTTGTAGTGTGTGGCTACTACTCTACTGACTTCTGTCCTCTTAACTCTTTTCTGTCCACCACAGTGCACAATATGCCATGTTTGTAATGGACGGGTGATTGCGAAATGGTGACAATTTAAGTATTGGCCAGTCCTCGTTTCTTTGCAGTACTCCAATCTTTGATTTGTGCCGTCTGCTCTACGTCTCATTAAAATATCTTGGAACGGCAACGCTTCGTAGTGTTCGTGTCCCATGAGTAGAGAGGTATTCTTATGCGTCTGGTTCATTATGGCCTGGAAGGATGTTGCTTGTAGTTCGTCTGTGGTAATGATTAATATATCGTCCACATAACTACGCTAGAAGACTAAGTTTTTAATGTCTGAGGATCTCTTGTCTTCTAAATGTGTCATGAAGATGTCCACTAGAATAAGATCAAGAGGACTCCTCATGGCCACTCCGTTATTTTGGCGGTATAACTTTAGTAGACAACCTAGTAGCGATAAAGATAATCTACGTCCCTGAAACAAGGTGAGGCCTGACTTGTCTTTCACAGAAGCAGAAGGCAACCGTCTCTTATTTAATATCAGGAAACCTTTACTGTCTCAGAAAGTCAAGTGTTGGATAAATGAAAAATATATTCCAACGTCTCGAAATTGGAAGGACAGTGCAAACTTAGTGCAGGGAGAGTTAGGAAGATAACTGGTCGAAATATTCGGCGAAGGGAGACACTTCTGATTATCGGAAGTCTCCTGTCGTTCTTGCTCCGAGGAGGGAATTTTATCACACTATCATAATTATCATCATCAAGTGCCTTGCTGGCTGGCGTGGGCGATCATGTCCCGTCACAAATTTCCACCTCTGAAGGCATAGATCAAATCGTATGTTGAGTCCCTCCTGTGCCATGAGACAAGACTGGGAAGTGGTTTTTTTTTCTGGTGTAATATTCTTTCTTATTCTTTTCATAATTATTCTGAGTAACAGCTTTGTATACCATCTATTGACTATATCATCTTGTCCCATCACCGATCCTCGATTTTAGACTTCTAGTGATAGTTCGTGTTCTTTACCTATTATTGTATTTATTTTTTGATACATGGAATGTGAGCAGTTTTCCTAGTTTGTCCTCATCTCCATGCACTGTTGATTCAACCAGACTCTTTTAGCCACTTTGCATTGTTTTTTTTTTTGCATCTTTACTATGTCAGAGTCTCACCCAGAGTGATAACGCGCTGTCGGCACCAACGCCCGACAATGCAACGCTAATCTATTATAAGCACTACAGCTATAACGCGGCGTCTTCAACAACGCCAGGCAATCAACGCTGAGCGATTCTAAGCAGTCGGCGGTCAGCTGGAACGCAGCGTGAACATTTGAGGGATCACGCGGGCTGACGCGAGCACAACTGTGTTGTGTGCTGAAAGTCCAGTCAGACTAGGCTTGGTGGCCGTTAGGGACTGACGTGTGAAAGCGGCTTGAGAGTTTGATGCCTGTCTTGAGAGCTAGCCTGTATGAACGTTGGAGATGGAACGCCTGTCTGTGTGACTTGTAAGTGGAGTGCATTGATGTATTATTATACTGATGTATTGATTGCTTGCATTTATAATGTATTGGATAATGTAACTTGTGATTGCGCGAAGCTTGTATTGTTTCTGATGTGTGCAGTGCGCGAATAAATAGCGCGAATTATATTATCGGCTGTTAGTCTCGTGTTATTTGATAAGCATATTTAGTATCACACTTGTCAAGATACGAGCCATAATTCTTGCCCTAAGCAAGACTTTGACAAGTGCGAACGTGGGGTCTACGTCCTCATTAGATTTGAACCGTGAAATACAAAAACAATAGAGTGTTAAATAATTGTAAAAATGGCGACTGTTGTCGAGTTTTTTTGTGTGAATCAATTATGAGTATAAAGTGCGAGTTTTGAACAAATGCGAGCGTGTAGGTTATAATTTAATAGTCCTTGAATGTCATTGAGTAGAAGTAGTGTTAGCGGAACGTTTGGAAAGTGTGAAAAGAGAGTTGTTGAGTGTGGTGATACGACTAACAACAATACTTGACGATATACAAACCTACAAAAACTTAAGTGACATTACATACACCACACACTTGCACATGTTCTAATTTCCTCTTGCTCCAAAAATAACAGGTTGTTTGGTGTCATCTACACCTGTCCCTTGTAAACTCCGAAATTTTTTGATCGACCTGAATTAAAAACCAGTGTGGTTTCGGTCAGTACTGAGCAGCCATTGTCCGACACATTGCCTCAGGAGTACTTGAGTATAAATGTTTTTTTCTCTTCCTCATATTTTCGTTCAGCAGGCCTAAACACAAGCTGTAATATTAAGTACTGTAAACTTTTGTACTTAAATTACTAACAACGTTATTAATTTTGTGTCTATCTATTTCACCATACATTTTGTTCATCATGTCTAGTTTAAACGAATGCATCGACATGGGTTTAAAGATGAACCTTTCTGGGGAAGAGTTAAGGACATGGAGTGAGAAAAAGTTTGCAGAATACCTCCTACAACAGGAAAAGATTAATGAGCGTGATGAAAGAGCAGCCGAAAGAGCTTTTAAGCAGGCAGAATCAGATACTGCTTTAAAACTTAAGCAGGCAGAATCAGATACTGCTTTGAAACAGGCAGAAGCTTCTTTAAAACTTAAGCAGGCAGAATCAGATGCTGCTTTAAAACTTAAGCAGGCAGAATCAGACGCGGTTTTAAAACTTAAGCAAGCAGAAACAGAGGCGGAAATAAGAAAAGCTGAAATTTTAGCCCGGAAAGAAGAGCTTGAAGTACAGCTAAAAATTGAACAGCTGAAAGCAGAAACTTCCAAAGAAAAGGAAGATAGAAAAGCTGACAAAGACCAGCCATATAAGAAATACCAAGGGCTGATTAAAAGTTACACCACAGGTGATTGCATAGCAGCTTTCACACAAAATTTTGAATGTATTATGGATCATTACCAGATCCAAAAGTCAGAATGGAGTATAATATACATGAGAAGTCTTGCTGGAGAACCTCTGAAAGTGATAGAGTCGATTCCAAATGACTTGAAGAAAGATTATCATTATATTAAGACACAAATTATGTCTCATTTTCTGCTAGATGAAGCAGGCTACAGAGAACAGTTTGGTAAATTGTCTCCTACACCAAAACAAACGTTCTCTGATTACATCTCAGAAATACAGAATGTCTTTTCTAAATGGCTGTCAGCAGCCAAAGTAAATGGTAATTTTGATAAATTGACAGATCTTATTTTGATAGATAAAATTATCACATCTCTCCCACCTCCATTTTCAAAATGTCTATTAGAATGTCAGTGTGAAAGTGTACAACAGATTGAAAGTCGTGGCTCATGTTATTTTTCAGCCAATAAGCAATGTTTCATTACTGGGTTGACTAGCACAGACTTTATGGCAGCCGCTACATATGATAGAGCTAAGTCATTGCCCTACAACAAACAAAAGTCCTATAGGCAATCTACTGAACAGCTTAACAAATGTAAATATTGTCATTTGTCACACCACGAAACTGATATGTGTGACCAACATCCTGGTTACATGTCGTACTTACAAAACTACATAGCAAGGCAAGACAAAGAAAGAAAGATATACAGACGGAATACCAAATGCTTCATTTGTAAAGCGTTCAGCCACTGGCGGAAATATTGTAAAGCCAAAGCTATGTCCAGAAAGGCGAATGCAGCCATGATTGATAGTTCTTCATCAGAAGATGAAAGTATAGAAGATCAAACTGTAAACGCAGCACATTCTATTGATGTGTTCCAACACGACAAATGCACTATCTGTGATCAATTTCACGAGGATGGCATTTTGACATGTGGCCATTTAATTCCTGTTACAAATGAGGAAGCCAATTTAGTAGTCAACTCCCAAGGTAAATTAAATATCCACCATGGGTATATTAACGGCAGAGCTGCCACCGTTTTACGGGATAGCGGCAGTACCCTCATTGGCATTAAGAGAGACTATATCTTACCATCACAATATAGTGGTAAATATGATACATGCAGAACTTTCTCGGGTAACATCGAGAGATACCCGCTTGCATGGGCATACATAAGTACACCATTCCTCACCGGAAAGGTCAAATGCGCAGCATTGACCAATCCTTGTTGCGATGTCATCATTGGTAACCTTCCAGAGGTGAATGATATGCCACATGACAGTATATATCCACTGTCACTTGTAACATTTATAATACCATTCCACCACCATCACAAATCACCATTCATGATGTATTACCACCTGTAAATGAATGTATGTATGCCAATTCGGCAATGTCATCACAGTTGTGTAAATGTAACACCAAGCTGTAATGTACATGATAACCTTGATAGTACAAATGCAGTAACCAGATCTACTGCTCAAATGCAAGATCGAATCGATCAGACAGAAACTTTACAGCTAATAAGCCCAGTTGTAACATCTCCTGAAACAACCTGGGAGAAATTTATAACAGCTCAAAAAGCTGATCGATCGTTGCAAAAGTATTTTATATTAATAGACCAAAAGCTAAGAGTAGCAAAGAACGCTAAATGGTAATTTGCTCTGAAAAACGGAATTCTGACACGGTATTATACCAAAGGTTCTAGCACTACAGAACAAACGGTGCTACCTTCAGAAAACCGCAACCAAGCATTACAGCTAGCGCATGACATACCCTTTGCAGGGCATATGGCGTATGCTAAAACACGAGCAAGGTTACTTACTCAATTCCTTTGGCCTAAATTTTGCAGTGATACCAAATTGTATTGCAGATCGTGTGACATCTACCAAAAGCTTGTTAAAAAGGGGAAACACCCGCAAGCAGAACTGCAAATCACTGATTTGGCAAGTAGACCGTTTGAAAAGATCTCGGTCGATATAGTTGATCCTCTTAACCACATAACATCAAGAGGAAACAAATATATTGTTACAATAATTGATTTATTTAGTCGGTGGCAGAAGCCATTCCGATGAAGAATATAACTTCCAAAGACATCATGGAAGTATTCTTCCATATTTTTGCAAGGGTAGGATTCCCTGATACCATCCGTTCAGATCGTGGTAGCCAGTTTATTGCCGCAGCTACACAAGCATTTACTAAGATGTTGGGGGTGAAGCAATGCTTTAACAGCCCGTACCACCCACACTCCACAGGTATCATAGAAAAGATCAACGGCGATCTTAAACATATGCTCTTTAAAGTAACCCAAGAACATCCCGAAGACTGGGACACGTATCTACCTGCTATTTTTTTTGCATATAGGGAAGTGCCACATTCCAGCACTGGATTCTCACCATTTGAAATAGTGTTTGGTGCCAAACCACGCGGCCCATTATCATTGTACCAGTCTATGTTGACTGAAAGTAAAACCATATTTACACCCATTTCATCGTATGAACATGTAATATCATTGCGCGATAGAATCATGAAATCATGTGTGTTAGCAAAAGAAGCACTACAAAAATCTGGTGCTATCTACCGACAATACGCTAACAGAGGAAATAGAACCATTACTCTGACACCAGGACAGGACGTTCTTCTCTTATTGCCAAGTGACAGACATCTTCTCACAGACTCATGGCAAGGACCGTTTAAAGTTTTACGACACATTTCGACAGTAGATTACGAAATTGCAGTTAGGGACAAACACAAGATTTTTCATATTAACATGCTTAAACCATATTACCACAGGGACGACGAACAAGTAGAGACTACAGCAAGCACAACAATAGTGGACCAGACAGACGACAACGATACTGACGAGATACCAACACCAGTACTGGACACGACAATCAACCTACAGGACATAAAGGTAAATGCCAAACTGACGCAGACACAGACTGACAGTTGCAAACAAGTGTTACAAGACTACAAGACAATTTTTTTCTAACAACCAAGGACAGACAGACTTAGTGCATCATCATATTATTTTGACGTCTGACATTCCAATAAAATGCAGACCATATTCCATTCCTATACACTACAAAGACAAATTACACCAAGAAATTATTGACTTAGAAGCAAACCATATCATCCGACGTTCACAATCACATTTTTGTTCACCCATTGTCATTGTGAAGAAAAAGGACAACACAATAAGACTCTGTGTTGACTATAGGAAACTCAACAGCATTACACAGTTGGATTTAGAACCAATGAGCAACTGTGAAGACATACTAACTGAACTGACTGACTCACGTTACTTTACTAAACTGGACATGACAAAAGGTTACTGGCAAATACCTGTACACGCTGACAGTATATATCTGACAGCATTTGCCACACCCTGGGGACTATACGAATGGTGCAAGTTGCCATTCGGGCTAGTTAATGCTCCAGCAACCTTTGTCAGAATGACAAGACGACTTTTAACAGACATTTCCAATATCATTTGGTACATGGACGACATTTGCATACATACAAGGAACATGACAGACCACATAACAGCACTACAGCAGACATTCGACAGGATTAGACAACATGGACTGACAATAAAACCATCCAAAGTTGATATGGCCTTTCAAGACATTACATTTTTGGGCTATAAGATCTCAAATGGCTTCATATCAACTGACGATAACATCATGTCTAGAATTTTCAAATTGTCGCTTCCGACAACCAAAAAAGAGTTGCGAAGTGTGTTAGGTCTTTTGAATTACTATAGACAATTTATTCCTCATTTTGCTGAATTGACCAAATGTTTCACTGATTTACTAACAAACAAACATCCAAAAGTTATTGTAAATAGCGAATGTTTAAGGCCTGCATTTGCGAAAATATTATCTTTTTTTCCAGTGAACCTATTCTAAAATTACCTGATCTTAGCACTATTTTCAGACTAAGATGTGATGCGGGCTCCGTAGCCATTGGAGGGGTACTGCTTCAAGAGCACGACCAAATATTGTACCCGGTATACTACGTCTCCCGGAAATTGAACGCCAGTGAACGAAATTACAGCACGCCGGAACTTGAAGCCCTCGCTCTTGTGTTCTCGGTACGTAAACTTTCGAGATGTCTTTTAGGTAAACACTTCATTATTGAAACAGACAATAGCCCTTTGACATTCATCACCAGTGGTACCCCAAGTAACCACAGAGTGGCCAGATGGTCCCTTCTTCTACAGGACTATAGCTTCGAAATCAGACATATACGAGGCTCACATAACTCTCTGGCCGATCTTCTATCGAGATGTCCATACGACTCACCTAATAGCCAGGTAACACCCGAGCACATTGCAGATGGTGTATAAACTGCAACTTAAATAGTGCTCAACACCACAGCCAATTGTGACTTTATGTCAGTTACGCTGTGAAGAACAGTGTGATAGGGAAGATTGATACTCCCATTGTAAATATATGGTGTACATATTATTATTATTATTATGTGAATGAATGGGTCGTATAATTGCGAGAAATGTGAAAGAATGCCATTACTATTGTAAATATGTAGTATTATAAGAAATAGACACCACAAGTGTCACAGGACAGTACTACAGGACCCAAATGCTTACTGAGCTTGAACAGCGCGAAGTAATCCTGAGTACAGCTACAAAGATGGTCCACGACGTTTTAACAAGTACGAATGATGACCGTGACAACCTAATCCGAGGATAAGACGGAAGAAGCGATCCGACAGCTGATGACAAGATCTGGGTGCTCCGTATATTTAAAGTACATCTAAAACGAGAGACCTTGAGTGTGCAACAACACAGCTCTACACTTCCGTTAGATGTCCATATTAATTTGAAAGTTAGAATACCATAATAAAATGTTTATAAATTTATGACAATTGTATGAAAATTTGGGTATGAAACATTTCCATATACGAAATTGTATATGTCGAATTTTGTTAAATGTAATCTCAGCATCATAGCTTGATTTACTTTTTTACAAGAGTGACCTTTTGTGCACTTTTGTCAAGGAGGATCAAATTATGACACTAAGAAAGAAAATGTTACTTGTAATTTATTTTGTTGAAAGCATGATAAAATTACTGTCCCTAACTTTTGTTCCATAACCAAGGGACATAACTAAATATTGTTGGTGATGTGTAAATATGTATTGAAACTACCATGTTTGCCTAATAGGTATCACGTCAATGTGACGTCATGTGTATATGGGAAAACTTACCAAAACTGAAGACCTTCATTGGATATTCTATGAGATAAGGGTAGATGTCCAATGTCGGAGTTATCTTATAGGTAGATACTCACAGACTCACCTGATTATTTGTAATTTTTCTTTTTGGTGGAGAGGTAAGGGCAAGTTAGCCGTAACTACCGGACTGGCTGTGTCTCAGCGAGGTAAAAACCATGTAATTGATTGTACGTGACCAGTATGCTTGATGGGTAGGCATGGGATTTGTATGCATATTGTTTACTAATCACCTGCACATATTAAGACAAACTAAAAAGTTACGTCAGATGAAGTGCAAAGTTCGATTCTGACAAGATAAAGAACAGCTATATAGAGTACATGAAAGGAAAACCTTTCATGAGAATGAGGGGGGGGGGGGAGAATGTCAGAGTCTCACCCAGAGTGATAACGCTTTGTCGGCACCAACGCCCGACAATGCAACGCTAATATATTATAAGCACTATAGCTATGACGCGGCGTCTTTAACAACGCCAGGCAATCAACGCTGAGCGATTCTAAGCAGTCGGCGGTCAGCTGGAACGCAGCGTGAACATTGAGGGGTCACGCGGGCTGACACGAGCACAACTGTGTTGTGTGCTGAAAGTCCAGTCAGACTAGGCTTGGTGGCCGTTAGGGACTGACGTGTGAAAGCGGCTTGAGAGTTTGATGCCTGTCTTGAGAGCTAGTCTGTATGAACGTTGGAGATGGAACGCCTGTCTGTGTGACTTGTAAGTGGAGTGCATTGATGTATTATTATACTGATGTATTGATTGCTTGCATTTATAATGTATTGGATAATGTAACTTGTGATTGCGCGAAGCTTGTATTATTCCTAACGTGTGCAGTGCGCGAATAAATAGCGCGAATTATATTATCGGCTGTTAGCCTCGTTTTATTTGATAAGCATAGTTAGCATCATACTTGTCAAGATACGAGCCATATTACTTGCCCTAAGCAAGACTTTGACAACTATTTCTTTATGTATTGTATTATATTCGTATTTTTCTTGCTTTTTCCTACTTCTTTCTTCCATCCTCTGCAAAATTTCATGTGTCATCCATTTATTTGTGTGTGCAATTCTAAGTGTAAGTGAAATTATTTCTTTTGATGTCTGTTGGATTGATTCCTGCAACATGTCCTATTTTCATCAAAATTTGTATTATCTCCATGTCATTATATCTGTTCTTTACAGTAACATTGTATCTTTCTCTAATTACTTTGTTTGTTGTAAGTAATATTAGATCTAACTTCTTTGGGGGTTTCTTTATAGTTTTAAATCTTAACCTCATCTTTCCTATAACTGTCACAACGGTCACGATGTCCGTCTGCTCCTGGTCAAATTATTACTGCTACCAAACTGCTTCTGAATCTCGTTCTTCTTCTTCTTCTTCTTCTTTCGTTCGCTTGAAATATGTCTATATCTGCAATGTCGTCTCTTGCATGAATTGAACTGTTTTTTTTTCAGTTCACACAGTGGTCCATAGAGTTTATCTTCCACTGTCGTCTCTCTAGGCCAGAAGGTTTGCCTAGATATGTTATATTTTGGGCAGTCTTGGAGTATGTGCTCTGCTGTCTGCGACGCCAATCCACATGTGCACATGGCTGTTTCACCAATCTTGAATTTTGTATACATGTGGTTGCGTAATCTATTGTGTCCTGTTCTGAGGCGCAGAATAATGACTTGTTCTGGTCTGTCCATAATGTGGTAGTCATCTTGAGCAGGTTTTGGTGGCTTTCTGACTGATTTGATCATTCTTCTCTTTTGGTGGTATGTAACGGGCACATCAGGTTGTTCCTCTTTGGCTCCTTCCTTAGCCAATTGATCAGCTCTGTCGTTTCCGGGTACTCCACAGTGGGATGGTATCCACTGTATGGTGACTTTATGCTGACTGATAAGTTCAGAAAGTAGTGTCCTTAGTACTGGCAATTTCCCAGAGAGGAGCGCCTCGAGTACTGATTTTGCATCTGTTAGTAGCACCACAGGTTGTGTACCATTGCTGTTATTTAGTAATTTCTCTGTTGCTATCTTGATTGCCTCAATTTCGGCATCATAGTTATGGCAGTACTTTCCTGTCGGTACTCTGGCTGTGTCCCTAGTATTATTTGGGTATTCTATGTACACTCCCGCTCCTCCATTTCGAACAGCATTTTGTGCTGACCCATCTGTGTAGACTCGGATCCAGAGGTCCTGTGGGTATTCTTCATCAAGGAAGCTGAGAGTGGCTGTTCTGCGCTGCACACTGTTCTGTTCTTCCTTGTCAAATATTCCTCTCACTTTTGTCTGGATTTGTAACGATAGTCTATGCTCATCTTTCCATGGAGTTCGCTCTGGAATAGTTGTTTGGGGGATTAGAGCCTTGCGGTACTCCAATATTGAAGGTAGTGGTATGAGACAGACATTTATTATGTGATACTATTTGCTTTCTGTTTCATAGAAAAGATGATATTAGAGTGACTACATTAGGGCCAATTTTCATTGTCTCAAGTTTTTTAATTACTATAACATGGTCTATCATATCAAATGCTTTCTTGAAATCAATAAACACAGTTCCACATAGACTGTTGTTGTTTATATTCTGGTGCCAATTTTCTATCATGTTTGTTAGGGCCGTATGGCAAGAATATTTTGGTCGAAATCCTGATTGGTTGTCATCAATAAGCTTGTTGCGAACTAAATACTGTAATGTTACTTTATGAATGTGTTTTTCTAGTGGCTTAGATAGTGATGATAGTATGGGTCTATAATTGTTCGGGAGATCATTTTCCAATGAACCAGATTTAAGAAGAGGGTACACTTTACCGATTTTGAGAGCTGATGGAAAGTGGCCTTTGGTGAGACACTGATTATATACATAGGTTAGTGATATACAGATCACTGGCGCAGCACAACGGAGAATCCGGTTGCTGATTCAATCTAACCCAGATGAGGTTGTGGTTTTTAGGTTACTGAGGTAAGTGAATACCTCAGTGATTGTCATTAGCGGTATGCCGGAAAGAATATCGCCGGAGCATCTATTCTCGCAAAACGATGACAGTAAAGATAAGTTGCAAGGAGAATTAGGTATTGAAGCCTTCAACTGGTCTATGTCAGTTTGAAAAAAATTACTGAATTGGTCGCATGTAATATGATTTGATGGTAAAGAATTTCGGAAGTTATACTTGTCTGTCAAGGTGTTAATTGCCTTCCATATATCCTTACTATTTGTTTTATCCATTACTAAGTTCTTAAAGTAATTTTTCTTTTCCCGTCGTATGATATATTGAACTTTGTTTCTAAGAGTACGGTATGCGCTGAGATCCCGCTTTTTATGTGCTTTATCTCTGTCTCTCATAATTTCAAGTATTTCCTGGGTGATCCAAGGTGGCTTGACGTGGTGTTTTACTCGAACTTCCTTGATTGGCACATGTCTATCAAAAACATCAATAAATGTTTTCATCCAGAATTCCATAGCATCATCCGATTCAGGAAGCTGACAAACATTGTCTAGAGGTGAACTGAGCAAGTCCTGTAAAAATGCGTTTTGGTTGAAATGTTTGTAACTTCTATATTTTACACTTATGTGTTTATGTTTAGGAGTTTTATTTCCTTGTTTAGACCACGTGCAGCATATTGGGTAGTGATCGCTCATTGCACAATTGGGTACAGAGCATTCTATGATGTTGTCTGAGCAAGTTACATAAATGTGATCTATGACTGTTGAAGATGACTTTGTTACTCTAGTAGCCTGTTGTACTATTTGTTGGAAATTGTATGATGCAATTATATTTTCCCATGTTATGTTGGATTTGTTGTTGTCAATGTTAAAGTCTCCGAGTAGTATAATTTCCTTCCCGGAAGCGAAAACCACATCCATCATGGTAGTGAAGTTTCCGTACCAGACGTTTCCAGCACTGGGATTTCGATAGAGGTAGCCAATTATCAGGGGTGTGCTGATTTGAAGTTTTAGCTCTAACCACATACATTCTATTTCGCAAGTTTCAAAGTCTAGCCTACGGTGAGCATTTAGTAAATTAGAAACATAGGTTACTATGCCTGTCTCTTGTTTCCTACAGGGATCCCTTCTAAAAACTTTGTACCCTTTAATAGATATGCCCTCATCTGAAATGTTATCATTAAGTCTACTTTCACTAAGGCCGAATAAATGCAAATTTTGATTAAGAATAGAAGATAACTCCGGTAGCTTGTTAAATAAGCTGCAAATGTTTAAGTGTCCAAGGCGTATTCCTGACTTACTGAGCCAGTGTTGCCACTTCTCAGACATTTCATCCATGAAGAAAGTGTAAATTAGTCAAAGTTAAGCAAAAATACAATATCATAAAAAAAAATCACAATTACATTAACTTACAAAATATCAGTAATACAAATAGATATGTAAATGACAATATTATAACAATATAACTAATTAGACCAACGAATATAATGCAAACACGGAACAAAACGAATTAAAGAACATACAACAAATAATTAACCTGAAAAAAAAAACTACTTCACAAGCGAAGTAACCAACTGTTATCCAAAAGAATTAATAAATGACCATACAAGTCAATGTCTCTGTTTAAAGCGGAGTATCCCACACGGGAAATAAAACGTTAAACAGTAAGAAGAAGGAAGAACAGTGAAGACCCCCTCACTCACAGTAAAAACACAATGAAAAGTATTATAAAAGTTATACAGCTAAGTACTATCAATTAATATAAAGTCAAAACAAGTCAATGTTTGTAGTTGCTTATAACCTAATACGTTACTAGATCAGGTAGTAACCAAATATGCATATAAACGTTCAAGGAGAGGCTCTTTCTTGTACCGAGATCAGGTGTAGCTATGTGCTAAGTTGCTAGTAAATACCAGGTTATGTTGGTTGTTGGTATAGCGACATTATAAGTGCTTGACAAAGTGTAGCTGGGCTATACCATGTGAGGTGCAACCATTCTGGGTTACAATGAAATGGGTACTGATGATGTCTCATGGGTATGTAATGACTACCAACTAGAGCCTCTGGTTGGTGGCTAACAGGAGGTTGTGGTGGCACATCGTTGTTGCTGAGAGTTGGTTCCTTTCTGGGGAGAATAGGAAAAATATCTTCGTAATTATTACCCTCCTGTGTGAAAGTATTTAACGGACTTGGTGTAATGGTAGTGTCCCGTCTGGCTTGGATTTCAGGTGCAGTGGTTATGAGTGGTCTGCAAACTTCTGTCCTATTGGTACTTGATGTGACGGGAGTATGTCGTCTGGCTTGAGTTTCAAGAGTAGCTAAAAGTGTCCGGCGCGATCCCGTATTGGATGTATGGTATGTCCGTTCAGAATATTTAAAATTCTTGGCGAGAAAACTGGTGCCCAATGTAGACAAATGTATTTGATCCTTATAACGACTCTTTTTTGATGCACCAGCCTGTGAAGTGAATGATGCTGTGTTGTTGATGAATTGTATCATGTTTTGAGAACAGAACTTCTGCAAAATGTTGTTATTTATGTCAGCTAGACGGCGCTGCTATGCATAACTCGGTGATATGATGGAGGAGAAGAAAATGGATGAGTTAGGAAAAGTGTGACATAATCCGTTCAAGAGTGCCAGCAGTTGAGACCCTGTGATTTGTTGGTTGTTCATGGTGTCGGTGATGCCAATATGTACGCTTGCCCTTCTGACGCTATGATTTACAGCCAACCTGCTAATCTTGTCTGTTAGCCGGTCTACACCAGCCCCAGGCAGTGGGATTATTGAAACAATGTCTTTGTCTGATGTGGCCATCCTGTCGCTGTATAAACCTTTCATTAAGGAATCGCCTAGTATAATATGTGTACAGTCAGGTCGTGCTGTCTGTACATGTTGGTTGTCAGCACGTCTCGCCCGTTGTTGGGGCTTGTAGGCATATTTAACGGATACTAGGTCAACAGCAGAGTAAACAGTGTATCTACCTGTCCAGCCCCTGGGGTCAGAATACACGGCAGTGTTAACGACACCTCGGGCTTGGTTAATTCTCAATACCCAAGCGATCCTGTCACAAATACACAAAAATTGTAACATCTTGTTAACAAATTAGTAAAAGTTTTTGTCCATATTGTAAAATATAATGTATAAGTGTGTAAGTAAAATACAATTACAATAATTAGTTAATTATACTGTTTAATAATCTATAAATAATTCATAATTACTTATTGTCATAGGTTGCTGTAAACAAAGTGGACATAATATATATGCGGCCTCTCAAAAGCATTACATTTGCCAATGTGGCGTTACGCACACAATGTTTTCCCACCCCTGACCTAGGCCATTGCTACCAGTACGACAGTCATTTCAAAATGTTTACACTGGCTCACGGCCATGTCTAATCTTATATATAAATTAGGATGTGCGTATTTATGTATCTCTGTATGTATGTATGGCTTTTATTTGTTCGCGAACGGCCCATCCGATTGAGATGAAATTTTCTACACGCCTTCCTTTTAATCCAGCGCTGCCAACTGTGATATTTTGTTAGTGTGAAATCGCCTGCTTACTCAGTATTATTTCATTTTTCATTTTTCATCATAATTTCATATATCTCAGGGGACCTAACTCTGTAAAAGTTATTTCAAGGGGCATAACTTTTCTGTATAACTTATAGTCATATTGTGGCATCGTTTTCAAAGATTTATAAACTCTTTGTCCATAGTTATGTACCGGCATATGAGTTATAATAAATAATGATACAATCTGTAAGGCATTTTCAAAGTTTTCATAAAAATGATGCACAATGCATAACATTGTAACTCATCTTTTTTTGCTTAATAAGTTACTGTAGTCATGCAGGTGATTAGAAAGAGTTTTCATTAAAAATAATGGATGGTGAGGACATTCTTTTAAGTTACTTTTTTTGTTGTATGAATTTAATGAGAACTTATATGACTACTTATATGAATTAAATGAGATGCTCCCCACCAGGGACTGGGCGAAGCCGGACAGGGTCAGGCAGACAGATAGACAGACAGACAGACAGATAGACAGTCGGGAACAGGAACTTATATGACTACTTATATAAATTAAATGAGATGCTTCACACCAGGAGCTGGGCGATGCCGGGTCAGACAGACAGACAGACAGACAGACAGATAGTTGGTAACGGGAACTTATATGACTACTTATATGAATTAAATGAGATGCTCCCCACCAGGTACTGGGCGAAGCCGGGCAGAGTCAGGCAGACAGACAGACAGACAGACAGATAGACAGACAGATAGACAGTCGGGAACGGGAACTTATATGACTACTTATATGAATTAAATGAGATGCTCCACACCAGGAGCTGGGCAATGCCGGGCCGGGTCAGACAGACAGACAGACAGACAGACAGACAGACAGTCAGTCGGTAACGGGAACGAGAACTTATATGACTACTTATATGAATTAAATGAGATGCTCCCCACCAGGGTCTGGGCGAAGCCGGGCAGGGTCAGCTAGTTCATTATAAAAGTTGAGTTGAGTTGAGTTAAGTTCAGCACTCAGGACATTCCCATACGTGCTCCGTCCCCTCGTTCAACAGCCAGCGAAGAGTCATACTACTAATCGTTCCCACCGCTATCTGATTAAAAGTTCTCCTGGTCTTAACTCTCAGTTTTGAGATTCTTCCAGAACCCCTGCCGATCCCCTGCAATCTCATTCTTTAAACATATTGGTTCTCAATCTGTTCCTCCACCTTCTCCACCTGGTTCCACAAGCGCACCACCACCTCCCCCCTTGTCCATAGGCAAGATACCACCAAGAGGTGCATTCCCTGCTAGCCTATCAACCTGTTCATTCCCCAGTACACCCGCATGGCCAGGGCAAAATATCCATACTATTCTCACAATCTGTGACCTCTGAAGCAACGAGAGCCATTCCACACGAAACCTTCCTTTCTCCACCTTGCTAAGCATACTCTTTGAATGCGTAATGAATACAACGTGTGTTGCAGTAGTCTCCTCTAGCCACCGGAATGCCGCTGTTACTGCCTCCACCTCCATTCTCATGCTGGAGGTCGTAGTATCATATGCCAGACTCTCCTTTTTCAAGACTCGCCCATTAGCCTTTGCAATAAAGCCCCAGCCACTACGCCTGTTTCTCACCACTGACCCAACGGTGTAGATGACTATGTCACCTGGATGTGTGTTGCTCTGGATCAGCTGTTGCACTTCAAACTCAGTGCGGCCCGCTGCGCATTCTCTGCGCTCACGACCCAGTGTTATTATTTCATTGTGCCAGTCCGTCATGTCTTCCGGAACTTCAAACCACTCTCTTTCACGATTGATGCTGCATGCAGCGGGTGATCCCTATATGCGGAAACTCTCAGGTACCATTTGGCCTGAAGGACCCTATGCCTATCCGTCATTGTTGGTAGCGCCAGGATATGCCTCATGCATATAATTGGTGTGTCCTTTGTGCACCCCAGTATTAACCGCATGGCAGCATTCTGTATGCGCTCCAACCTTTCAAGCTGGCTCTTTGATACTGTCACCAGCCCCAAATCATACTCAATGACAGAAATTAGTAACTGTTGAAAGAGCCTGTACAGCATCCTCTGATCTACCCCGGTTGCTGCCATAGCCATCAATGCATTAAGTCCCCTACCTGCCTTCACCACCAAGGCCTCCACATGATCCTTAAAAGACAAACATCTGTCAAAGGTGATACCCAAGTACTTCAATTTACTCTCTCGGCTAAGAGGACATCCATTCAACATAATACATGGGACATCTGCCGTCACGATCCGGTTATCCAGGGAGTACCACACAACCGATGCCTTGTCTGGGTGTATAATGGCCCCTGCTTCCCTGCACCACTCCGCTACCCTGTTTACTGCCAACTGTAAGTCTTTCGCCAAACTGGCCCTCTCTCTGCCCTGTTTGTACATCAGCACATCATCTGCAAATGTCAAGATAATACCCACACCGGGTGTCGCAATAGCTGCGATATTGCTGGTGTAGACTTTAAAGAGCACTGGGGACAAGGCAGATCCCTGCGGCAACCCAGGTGTAATAGTACAGGGCTCAGAAGTCCAGGAACCCATGCGCAGTGCATTCAGTATAAAATGTTTGTATGTCCTCTTCATGTCAGCTGTCGGCGCATATGCGTGTATTATGTTAATATCCAGAGGTTTGCCAAGAAGTTTCACTAATAATGCTCTGTCTGAGATTGTCCAGAATCCTTTAACTCTAATAGCACTTATTTGATCCAAAATTATGCCAACTTCCCTTTTGTAGTCCTTCTCTCCTTAGTAAAGTATTATTTCTGTATGTATCTAAATAGTTTTCCCACGCACCTGGCCATCGCATGTAACAATATATATTAACAATCATTCATTCATTCAGTAGCATGTCCTTTGCAGAACCTAGCTCCCATAACAACCTTCCGGAAAACCTCTCGATCATAAGCAAGATGTCCCACGTCGGATACACCCATCTGGAGATCATCCGCCACATCCTGCACCCATATTCTCTTTGGCCCTCCTCTTCCTCTCTTCCCAGGCATATACCCTTCCATTATTGTTCTCTCCAAACTTTTGTGACGTTTCAAGTGACCACAATATTTAAATTTTCTTTGTTTTATCGTCTTTAATAGCCAACCTTCTTCAATATTCAACTCTTGAAGTATGGATACATTTGTTCTTTTCTTTACATTCTTAGAACTCGTCTATAACATTTATATTCAAAGGCGTTTATGCGCTGTTCGGCTTGTTTAGTAAGTGTCCATGTCTCACGGGCGTATGTTGCAATGGGAAAGATGCATGCTCTTAAAAATATAATTTTTGTAGTTCTGTCTGTCCCACTCCATAATTTATTCAGCTGTTTTAGTCTTTGAAGAGCAATTGATAGTCGCCGTTTAAATTCTTTCATTGTGTCACCGTTGTTGGTAATCAATGATCCAAGATATTCAAAATTTTCCACCACCTCCAATTTTTCCCCATTAATGTATATTTCTTTCTCCATAATAGTTTTATCTGTATGCATTATCTTTGTTTTTGCTATGTTAAGATATAAGTTGTGATTTTCACTATTCAATTGGGTTGAGACTATTAGGTTTTCTATGCCATTCTGTGTTGTGGATAGTAATACTGTATTGTATCATCAGCATATCGAATCTCCGGTATGTCATGACCGCCGATATTTAGGGCATCATATAGCTCCCTGTTTATATCATCTCTTACATTTATCATTATATTTTCGGCATACAGGTTAAACAAATAGGGTGACAGCACGCAGCCCTGACGGATTCCATGCTTGATGTTAAACCAATCTGATGTCTCGCCATCTATTCTAACGGCTGCTTGTTGGTCTAGATAGAGCATTTTTATGAGCTGTACTACATGTGATGGAAAGCCCATATTCCTCATGATTTCCCAAAGTTTCTGATGTTGTACACAAAACATGAGAATAGGTTTACATTAAATTCTGTGCACTTCTCTATTATTAAACGCATGTTGAATATCGGATCTCTTATTCCTCTTCCTTGTCTAAATCCAGCTTGAACTACATTAATCTCTTCTTCCATTTTCTTACGAAGTAAGATATATATATCTTATATTAACAACAAATTGATATTATGCATATGGCAAGAAATAATAAAATTTTACTGCCGATATTTATATCATTGGTCTCTTACAGCATATGTAAATTGTCATAACAATAGGCGAACAATGCATTGATTAATTACCACTATCATGAACAATTCTGTCTAAACGGGTTGTGGACTGACCACAATAAAAGGAACACACACCTATTTACAATATTAGTAAGGGACATAACAACATAATAGTTATTCGAGGGACATTACTCGAAATCAAATAAATGTATTTTGTGATTTAAAGAAATTTAGTCGTTTCTATTTTCAGTGACAGCTTTGTTACAGTAATTTGAAAAGAATACATTCCGCATAAATGGCAGATAATAATTTCAGAAATCTTTAAGATTTATGAAAAAATTTTGGCTATATTTTATATACGTAATATTTTATAACGGAAATTTCTATTTATTTGCAATATAACATGAAAGGTGTTTATCCTTTTATTAGCAGCAGTTGCCACACGGGTATTGAAATTTATTTTTGACCGTCCTTTACTGTGGGACGTAAATTACAATTATCAATGAAAGTTATCTATGAAATCCTGTGTCTCCAGTCATTGCCTTCAGGCCCAGCCCATCTCGATCTTCTTAGCACGCTCATGGAGTTCCTGAGACAACATGCCTGGGCAAAGTCTGTGTCTCCAGCCAGGCTATTGCCTTTGTTAATGCCATGAGGTCCATGGTTACACTCGATGCTACTGGTGGATTAGGATTGTCGTTAAACCGTCTAGGAAAAGACTCACTGTGTTACGTTGACTGCTATAATGAACTGACCGTTGTGTGAATTCTTGATGTTGTAAACTCTTCAATATTCGTGTAGATAGATTGTATGGAAATATCACTGACATCTCTGTGTGTCTGTTCCTTAAGATGTCCGCGTCTCGAATGAAAAGTCTCGCTAGCCGTTTCGCTAAGGTTGTTACTTCTGGCCTCTACATGTCCCCTGAACAGCTGAGCTCCTCGAGTGTCACTAATTGTCTGTGTTTTATTGTTAACCCTTACTATTCCTGTCTTGCGGGTTGTAGTGTGTGACTACTACTCTACTGACTTATGTCCTGTTAACTCTTTTCTGTCCATGACAGTCTGTACTAAGCCATGCTTCTACGTGCGTGCGAAACTGTCGAAATTTAAGCATTGGCCAGTCCTCGTTTCTTTGCGGTACTCCAGTCTTTGAATTGTGCCGTCTGCTCTACGTCTCATTAGAATATCTGGGAACGGCAACGCTTCGTTGTGTTCGTGTCCCATAGGTAGGGAGGTGTTCTTATGCGTATGGTTCATTATGGCCTGGAACGATGGTGCTTGTAGATCGTCTGTGGTGATGATTATTATATCGTCCAAATAACGAAGGTAGAAGACCAAGTTTTATTGTCTGAGGATCTCTTTTCTTCTAAATGTGCCATGAAGATGTCCGCTAGAATAGGACCAAGAGTACTCCCCATGGCCACTCCGTCATTTTGGCGGTATGACTTTAGTAGCCAACCTCGTAGCGATAAAGATAATCCATGTCCCTGAATACAAGACGAGGCCTGACTTGTCTCTCACAGAAGCAGAAGCCAACAGTCTCTTATTTAAAATCCGATAAAATTTTACTGTCTCAGAAAGTCAAGTGTGGGATAAGTGGGAAATCTGCCCCGACGTCTCGAAACTGGAAACAGAGTGCAAACTGACTGCAGGAGAACATGACTCGAATGAGTCCCGCCCCTAGAGAGTGTTAGGAAGATAAGTGGTCGAAATATTCGGTGAAGGGAGGCACTTCTGATTATCGGAATTCTTACAGAAAATGTAAATTATCATAACAGCAGGCTGGCAATGCGTTGATTATTCAGCACTTTTATGAACAATTCTGTCTAAACGGGTTGTGGACTGACAACAATGAACGGAAAACAGTTAATTACAATAGCATTAAGGGACATAACAACATAACAGATATTCAAGGGACATTACTCGAACTAAAATAATTGTATTATGTGATTCAAATGAATATTACAAATTTTGATTATCTATGATAAATTATTTACACTAATTATAAAAGAATATATTCAGCACAAATGGCAGATAATAACTTAAAAATCTTCAATGTTTATGAAAATGTTTTGGCTTTATTTCATATGCGTAACATTTTATAATAGACTTGTCTACTTCTTTGCAATATAACATTCAATGTTTTTATCATTTTAATTTTACGTCAACGAGTTTCTTTTGGTAATATATTTTTGACTGTCCTTAACTATGGGACGTAGATTACAAATATCTATGAAATCGGAGTAAGTTCGCATGATGAGGAACATTGGTAATAGCGCAAGCTAAACTGCCCGATTGTTCTAATAGCCGGAAATGGCTGTCAAAGGCAGAGGTAAAAGACCCCAATGTGGATGTGGAAGGCAAGGGGAAACCACCACATGATCTTCCCAAGACTTAATGACAAAACACATTTCAAAGGTAGTGAAGGACGTTAATGGCTGTCTTAGGACATCCTCGTCCGGTAGGGTCATTAGCCACAGATGATCGTCATTCAGCTACTGATGGCAAAACCATAACTAAAATAAATACATTTAGAGAAGGTCCATGGAATGTTGGGAAATTAAATGAGCTAGGAAAGTTGAACAATGTTCTAAGAGAAACGGAAAGCATGAAAATGAATATACTAGGCATAAGTGAGATGAGATGGAAGGGATCGGGCAAAATTATAAACGACAAACACATACTAATTGATTCTGTAGGAGATACACATGAAAAAGGAGTAGGACTTTTGATTTAAAAACACCAAGTTATTTAATGGATGCTGGTGTATTTCAGATAGAGTCATTATGGTCAAAATCAACGGCAAACCAATAGATATAAATTGTATACAAATATATGCATCAACAACAAGCAGCAGTGATGAAGAAATACACCACTTTTACGATGGTTAGAAATGGCGATGACTCAAATTGGATCACAAGAAGTAAAAATAATACTGGGAGATTTTAATGCAAAATTAGGAAAGTGAAACATGGAGGATGTAGTGGGGAATTATAGTTAAGGTACAAGAAATGAAAGAAGAGGGAAACTAATAGAAGTGGCAAATATCCATCCTTCCATCATGTGCCATGCCAATAAGCGTGGGCGGTCATGTTTTGCCATCTCACTCGATCACCAGAGTTGTGAATCAGCTCGGTCTTCCTGTCTCGACCATGCCACGTGCCCAAGCCATCCAAGTATTTACTTCTCGGTCTTCCCCTTGGTCTCTTCCCTTCGATCTTGCCAGTTGTCACCAAGTTCTCCGAGTAATTTCTTCTCATTATATGCCCGTAAAACTTTGACTGTCTACGTCAAATGACTCTAATCAGTTTACGATCTTCATTTGTTTCTTGAAGAACTTGTTCATTGGGTTATCTGTCTGTCCATGATATTCTTTGCATTTTCCTCAGAAACCATATTTCTACAGAAATAAGATGTTTTTCATATTGACTGCTCATTGCCCACAATTCACATCCATACAAAAGTACAGGTTCTATGTAGCACTTCAACAATCTTTTTCACATTCCAATTGATATATTTTAATTGGTCATTATGATTTTCATCTTGCAAAAGGCTACCCTCGCAATGGCAATTCTTGTAAAAATTCTTCAAGGGATCTCCCATCAGATGTTATGACTGTTCCGAGATAATTGTACCAATTAACTTGCTTAAGAATATGCACATTTACTCGTATATCGTTAGTCTACGGGACACCCTTGGGCGAGGTGGAGTACCCGTTTAGCCCCCCGATCAGGGTTACGTGAAGCCAAGGAAGCAGGTGGTGGATGGAGTGTGAGAGCAGCCAACAGATTGTTGTTGGTTATGGTCTTGCACTCTGCGGCGATAGGCAGATGATCTCATCAGTAGAGACAATGGCTATGGCCACCGACTAGTACAGTCACTACCCAGAAGGAAAGCAACGGCAAACTACCTTCTGCAAAACTTGCCAAGAAACTATAACAACCATGAAAGACAACATAATAAGAAAGAGATCTGGTGGCGAGACCCCCAGGCCAGGCAGATCAGATAACACTGGGGAAGAGTGTGACGCAGGGACCAGTACTAGTAATCGTGATGACGGAGTTAATCCTGACTGTGTTACCAAGGAAATCCCCTGTGTTAGAGTAAGAAACAGAGTGAGAATTGCAACGTGGAATGTGAGAAGTTTGTATAAGGGAAAGCTTAAAGTAGTGTGTGATGAGATTGAGAGGTTAAGCATTCAAATTTTAGGAATTAGTGAACATCGCTGGAGCGGTAAGGGACATTTTACAACTGAAAATGGAAGTATTTTCATTTATTCTGGTAGAGATGTCAGAGGCCAGAGTGGAGTGGTATTTTGTTTAGATAAGACAACTGCTTTAAGACAAAAGCTTTAATGGGATATAATCCAGTTAGTGATAGAATCCTCACTATTAGACTTAAAGGCCATCCAAAAAAACACAACTCTCATACAGATATATGCACCTACTTCAACAGCAGAGGAGGACGAAATTGAAGATTTTTACAACACACTACAAGACACATTAAATAAGATTGGTCATAATGATATAGCAATAATAATGGGAGATTTTAATGCAAAAGTAGGTGCAGGAAGAGCTGAAAATTAGAGACACGTTTTAGGAAAATTTGGATTAGGAAATAGAAATGATGCAGGTGACAAATTAATTGAATTTTGCACAGAAAATGAGTTAACGATAGCCAACACACTTTTTAAACAACATCCAAGCAGACTCTTCACATGGAAGTCTCCAGACAGTTTTACCAAACATCAGATAGATTATATTTTAATACAAAGAAGATGGAGATCAAGCATAACATCTGCAAAAACCCTACGAAGTGCAGACTGTGATACAGATCATCAGTTATTAGAAGCAGATCTGAAATTAAAACTCAAAAAGCTTACCCGAGGACCAAGGCCACTTCGTTTTGATCTCACAAAAATACCAGACGCATACAACATAAAGGTTAGGAATCGCTTTGGGGTCTTGATGTCTGTACAAGAAGAAATGACACCTGATGAACTGGCAGTACAAGCTAGAGATATCTTGATAACTGCAGCCAAAGATTTCATTCCGACCAAGAAAAAGCAACTTAAGCCATGGATTGCATCAGACACGTTAGAATTAATAAAACAACGAAGGGAGCTGAAACAGAAAGGAGATGAATCCGATAGCAGGATGAAGTATAAATCTTTAACTCGAGAAATAAGAAAGAACACAAGAAAGGACAAAAATCAATATATACAAGATCGCTGTACCAGAATAGAGCAATATCATAAGGCTGGAAGAGATTATGAAATGTTCAAAGAAATGAAGTTATTGACAAGAAATGTTCAACCTCAATTGAATGTTATCTGTGACAAGATGGGAAATACCTTAACAGAATCTAGACAAATTCTAGAAAGATGGCAGGAGTACTGCAGTGGAATGTATGATATGAGTGACAGTGAGGATATGAATGAGATACATGAGACAATGACAGCAGAGACAGAACCTGAACCCTCATTAGATGAAATTGCTTGGGCTATAAGGAACCTGAAGAATGGTAAATCACCTGGATGTGATGAGATACCAGCTGAACTAATTAAAGCAGGAGGAGAAGAAAGCATACACATATATCATGCATTATGTACAAAGATTTGGAAATATGGTATATGGCCAAAAGATTGGAAGAGAACTATCTTCATTCCAATACCAAAAAAGGGCAACCTGAAATTATGCACCAACTATAGAACTGTTGCCCTGATCAGTCTTGCAAGTAAAATTCGACTAAAAGTCATAATGCGAAGACTTAGTAAGAAAATGGAAGAAGAGATTAACGTGGTTCAAGCTGGATTTAGACAAGGAAGAGGAACAAGAGATCACATATTCAACATGCGTTTAATAATAGAGAAGTGCAGAGAATTTAATGTAAACCTATTCTCATGTTTTGTGGATTATTCAAAGGCATATGACTGTGTACAGCATCAGAAACTTTGGGAAATCATGAGGAATATGGGCTTTCCATCACATGTAGTACATCTCATAAAAATGCTATATCTAGACCAACAAGCAGCAGTTAGAATAGATGGCGAGACATCAGATTGGTTTGACATCAAGCAAGGAGTCCGTCAGGGCTGCGTGCTGTCACCCTATTTGTTTAACCTGTACGCCGAAAATATAATGAGAAATGTAAGAGATGATATAAACAGGGAGCTATATGATGCCCTAAATATCGGTGGTCATGACATACCAGAGATTCCATATGCTGATGATACAGTATTACTATCCACAACACAGAATGGCATAGAAAACCTAATAGCCTCAACACAATTGAATAGTGAAAATCACAACTTATATCTTAACATAGCAAAAACAAAGATATTGCATACAGATAAAACTACTATGGAGAAAGAAATATACATTAATGGGAGAAAATTGGAGGTGGTGGAAAATTTTGAATATCTTGGGTCATTGATTACCAATAATGGTGACACAATGAAAGAAATTAAAAGGCGACTATCCATTGCTCTTCAAAGACTAAAACAGATGAATAAATTATGGAGTGGGACAGACAGAACTACAAAAATTAGATTTTTAAGAGCATGCATCTTTCCCATTGCAACATATGCCTCTGAGACATATGGACACTTACTAAACAAGCTGAACAGCGCATACATGCCTTTGAATATAAATGTTATAGACGAGTTCTAAGAATATCTTTGGTAAAGAAAAGAACAAATGCATCCATACTTCAAGAGTTGAATATTGAGGAGGGATGGCTATTAAAGACGATAAAACAAAGAAAATTGAAGTATTTTGGTCACTTGAAACGTCACGACAGTTTGGAGAGAACAATAATGGAAGGGTATATTCCTGGGAAGAGAGGAAGAGGAAGGCCAAAGAGAAGATGGGTGCAGGATGTGGCGGATGATCTCCAGATGGGTGTATCAGACGCGGGACATCTTGCTTGTGATCGAGAAGTTTTCCGGAAGGTTGTTATGGTAGCGAGGTTCTGCAAAGGACATGCTACTGAATGTATGAATGAACTCGTATATCACACTGTGGTATTTCCTTCTTCCCAGTGACGACCATAATCTGTGTCTTCTTTATATTCAGTTCTAACCCTAGTTGTTCACTGTGTGCAACAACCGAATCTACTAAATGTTGCAGGTCATATTTATTGCCTGCAATCAAGACTGTATCATCTGCATATCTAATGTTATTGATGCATCGTCCCCCAATATTGATTCCTTCTACAACTTCTATATTTCTGAAAATAATTTCACTGTACAAGGAAAAGCGATCTGGAGATATTACACATCCCTGTCTCACACCTCTTTTAATAGGCTGATATTGACGTACTTCATTATCAATTTTGATGACAGTTTGTTGTTTCAAGTATATGTTGTTTTACAAGTCTAAGGTCATTGTTGCCGGTCTCTCTGGCCGAGGGGTTACAACACTTTCTCCGTAATCCCGTTTATCACGCACAGTCTCGTAGCGGGAGAGAACTAGGAGCGGTTCGACCCCCGCTGATGACTTGCGGGATAACTGAGCCGGTCACTCAGAAAGCAATGGCAAACTACTGAGCGTAATCTTGCCAAGAAATCAACAGACAGCTGAAAGATGCTGCTGTTGGCAAGCATGTCCTGTAAAGGATATGAAAAAAAAAAGGTCATTGTTATCTATTTGTAGATATTCAAGCATTCTTATCATGTCGACATGTCTAACTTTATCGAAAGCCTTTGTGTAGTCAATAAAACAAAGATATAGATCTTTGTTTTCTTCTATAGAACGTTTAATTTCTGTTCTATAGAACAGTACAACTGTGGGCAAATATCAATGAAAGATAATTGGAAACACCTAGTTTAAACACCAGCATATACGACTAAACACATGGAAAAGCCCTGATAAGAAAATATGCAACCAAATTGACTAATACTTATTAATACAAGATTTAGAAATGCGTTCATTAATGTAAAGACAATGCCTGGTGCTGACTGTAATAGTGATCATGTACCACTATGTGGACAATTAAAAGTAAGATTAAAGAGGGGGAATAAAATGGTACAGAACGCGAGACTTAATAAAGAGGTTCTGAAAGTAGATAAAGAAATTCAAGAACAATACACAGTGACTGTGAAAACTAGATACAACGCAATGGCTAAAATACAAAGTATAGATGAACAATGGGAAATGTTAAGGAACGCCATTCATCAAACTAGCAATGCAATATTACAGGAGAGAAGCCAAAAAGCTAAGAAAAAATGGATGACTGAAGAAATCTTAATGTTGATGGACAAAAGAAAAAAGAGTAAAAATTACAAACAAGAATATGCTAAAATAAATACAGAAATAGGAGATACATGTGTGAAGGAAAAGAATGTTGGTTAAACGATCAGTGCCAGCAAGTTTAATATGTCCTATAATTAAGAGGTGGAATTATTAAATAAGAGAATTATATTATGGAGAAAGGGAAAAATTAAAGGAAGAAGGTAACATAGAAAGTCCACCTATTCTAAAAGAAGAAGTCGCTGACGCTGTAAAACATATGAGAAAAGGAAATACAGTTGGGCAAGATGAAATCACAAATGAAGAATTAGAAGAACTAGGTGACTTTGGAGTAGGTATATTAACCAAAATGCCCCTGATTGATAAAAAGAAGATGGCTCTCTTAAGAAACAAGGAAAGAACAACTAGAAACAAACTAAGTGAGCTGAAACAAGACAGGAAGGATGAGCAAAAAGCTGCCAGGCAGTATGCAAATGACTAATGGATCAAGGTATACGAGTACATTCAAAATGCTAGTGATACGGGAAACATAAGAAGCATGTATGAAGAGACAAAGAAAGCATGTATTCCAATAATCAAAAGAAGTGCACCACTGAAAACCTTAACCGGAGAAATCATCACTGATAAGAAACAGCAGATGGATAGGTGGGTATAGAACTATTTGGAGCTTTACTTAAGCGAGACTAAACTAGCGGATGATGCCCTCAACACCATAGAGGCCCTACCAACTCTTGACCACCCGGATACACTTCCCTCCATGACAGACGTTAAGTGTGCTATCACTGAACTTGCTTATAGCAATGCTCCAGGTAAGGATGAGATTCCGATAGAGGTTATCAGGAGTGGGCAAGGCTCACTCACTCTACAGATCCACCAGCCAATAGAGCTATGCTGGCGAGAAGGACTAATCTCACAGGATTTCAAAGATGCAAGCATCATAACACTGTACACCGGTAGGACATCACACTGATGTTGGACAGCAGGATGCCTTCATCCGACGTAAAGTACTTCACGCTGGAGTTCACAGCTAGTGAACACAAGCAAGCAAGCAAGCATAACACTGTACAAGAACAAGGGGGATGGAGTGACAGTAACAACTATAGGGTATCTCACTTCTGCGTATCGTTGGAAAAGTATTTGCCAGAATTGTTCTGCGCAGACTTCAAGTCCTAGGAGATCAAGTCTACCCCGAATCACAGTGTGGCTTTCGACGGAACCGGTCTGCCATTGATATGATATTCTCATTGCGACGAATGTAAGAAAAATGCCGTGGACAGAATCAACCACTGTTTATTGCCTTCATCGACCCCACAAAGGCATTTGATGTGGTCAGTCTTGAGGGTTATGTTCAAGACACTAAAGAAGATCGGTTGTCCACCGACTCTTCTGTCCATTGTGGAATCGTTCCATACAGGTATGAAGGGTATAATCACGTTTGATTGTGCAATTTCAGAAGAGTTTGAAATCAAGAGTAGAGTTTAGCAAGGTTGTGTACTAGCTCCCACCCTCTTGGGAATATACTTTTCATTTCTTCTGAAGTATGCCTTTTGTGCTGGTCTCTTTGGCCGAGGGGTTAGACCACTTTCTCCGTAATCCCGTTTATCACACAGAACAGGTAGCGGTTCTACCCCCGCTGGTGACTTGCGGGATAACTGAGCCGGCCGCTCAGAAAGCAATGGCAAACTACTGAGCGTAATCTTGCCAAGAAATCAACAGATAGCTGAAAGATGCTGCTGTTGACAGCGATGTCCTGTAACGGATATGCGAATTTTAAAAAAAAATTCCTTTTGTGATCAGGATGGTGGTATAAATTCACTCTCGCTCAGATGGCGGCCTCTACAATGCTCAGAGATTGAAGGCCAAGACCAAAATTAGGAGGGTAGTGATCAGAGTGTTGCTTTTGCAGATGATGCTGCAATTACGACCCACTCTAAGGAATGTCTACTATCTGCATTCTCAAATGCTTGTTCTGAATTTGCAGGCTTGTCCGTTGGAATCCTATGGGAAACGTCCCATGGGATGGTATGGGATGGGACAGCACACATTTGTATTTCCCATGAAACACCTGGGACAGTAGCCATGTCACAGCAACTTGATCTACGTCAGTGCTACCCTTCATATTTTAAAACATTTTTTTACATTTTTAAAGCCTTTTATCCTTCCTTTTTTTTTCTTTATATATTTGTATCAATTCTTTATCTCGTGGCGGGACACCAGATCAATAAATAAATGTGCGCATGCGCGCTGTTAGTCGGCCATTATTGCTCTAGTTGTTGATTGGCGTCTTTGGTTATTTGTAAATACAAAGCTAGTTTTAATCTGCTGTAATCGAAGTTGTTTTGTTGCTGAATTGTGAATTTTTATTTGGTTGAATATTCATTCATTCATTCATTCAGTAGCATGTCCTTTGCAGAACTTCACTCCCATAACAACCTTCCGGAAAACCTCTCGATCACAAGGAAGATGTCCCCGTCCAATACACCCATCTGGAGATCATCCGCCACATCATGCACCCATCTTCTCTTTGGCCTCCCCTTCCTCTCTTCCCAAGCATATACCTCTCCATTATTGTTCTCTCCAAACTTTCGTGGCGTTTCAAGTGACCAAAATATTTCAGTTTTCATTACTTTATCGTCTTTAATAGCCAACCTTCTTCAGTATTCAGCTCTTGAAGTATGGATGCATTTGTTCTTTTCTTTACCCAGGATATTCTTAGAACTCGTCTATAACATTTATATTCAAATGCATTTATGCACTGTTCAGCTTGTTTAGTAAGTGTCCAGGCCTCACAGGAGGATGTTGCAATGGGAAAGATGCATGCTCTTAAAAATCTAATTTTTGTAGTTCTGTCTGTGCCATTCCATAATTTATTCAGTTGTTTTAATCTTTGAAAAGCAAATGACAGTCGTCGTTTAATTTCTTTCATTGTGTCATCGTTGTTGGTAATCAATGACTCAAGATATTCAAAATTTTCCAGCACCTCCAATTATTCCTCATTAACATATATTTCTTTCTCCATAGTAGTTTTATCTGTATGCATTATCTTTGTTTTTGCTATGTTAAGATATAAGTTGTGATTATGCACTATTCAACTGGGTTGAGGCTATTAGGTTTTCTATACCATTCCATACCATACCATGTGTTGTGGATAGCATTACTGTATCATCAGCATACCGAATCTTTGGTATGTCATGACCACCGATATTTAGGGCATCATATAGCTCCCTGTTTATATCATCTCTTAGGTTGAATATTAGGTACTATATTTATAGTCTATAAATATATAATAGTAGTCCTAATTTCAAATAATTTGTGAAGGCAGTCACTTGAAGTCACCTTGTTACTGAGAGCAGGCTGTGTAAGTCTACGGTACCCCAAAATGGCCAACCAAAAATATGACTTCCAGGATCTTACTAAAACTGTTGTTGCTAAGATGTTGAGTGGGGGAGAATGCCACTTGATTGATGTTCCAAAAGAACTTGTAAAGTCTTCAACAGCTAATGTTAAAGCAGTTAAAATATCTGAAAGTATTTCAGCACCATGTGTTTGCTGTGCAAAGTGTAAAACGCTATATGGTTGTTTTAAGTTGATTAATGAAAGATGGGTTAATCAAAATGGTTATGGAATTGCAATACAGCGTAGCATGACATGTGGTTCTGGTGGTTCTACTAACATCAAAAGATGTTTTGAAGCCAAGCAGCGGGAAGTAACAAAACCACCACCAACATTGTCAAATGCGTGGCAAAAAAAACCAAAAAACAACAGTTGTTGAACTAATTACATCACATCCAACAGTATCCATTTGGGTTGGATGTGACATTATGTGTGATGCTGCTAACTTTGCTACAAGATCTACTAAGGCTGCAAACAATGTATATGATTACACTATATCACGGCAAACAGTGACTCGTTCTATTTTGGCACAAGGAAAATTGGCCAAACTGTAGTCTCAAAATTAGTTTCAAAATATAGCACAAGATCCAGAATGTGCAATTTCGGGAATAGTTGACTTTTGGTCTGCAAGACAAATATTTGCCATATGGGGGAATTATTGCATGTAGACTAGATCAAAATTGGGAATGGATTACTTTTCCTCCATCTCTTATTAACATTGATAGTAATCAATCCCATACTGTCCAATTTACGCATAGTTTTATTTGCACGTGAATTTCTTGCCGAATCTACCACATTCTCCAGTCCATTGTTTGTGTGTACTGATAATGCAGCAAGCATGACAGCAGTATTTGATGGACGGTTTGATAACGATACAGAAATGCACCGATCTGGTTGTACTGAGCACTTATCAACATGCATTACTGATAGCTTCAGCAGAGGCGTGATTTCTGAACTGGATCAGTTCATGGATCAACTTTGATTTATTGAAACATATTACAATACACGTCAGGCAAAGGCATCACAACTGCCATTTTTCATACCAACAAAATCTGTTACGCGTGAATGGCGATTATATTACCAACGTTTCAATGCCTATTTAAAAAAAAAATACTCGCATTACTTTAATGAAGATGATGAAGAATTCTTAAACCACATTCCAAATATTGCTCAGATTAAAGGAATGCTGTACATACATGGGAAATTAAAAACATTTTTTTTTTGACAAACTAGAAATTGATGGTGCTACATCTCATTTAATTTTGCTGTTATACTTCCTCCTAGACTATCAGTTGTACAAAGTTATTGTTGATATTGACGAAGAAACTTCCAGCAGCATGGTGAAGAAATATTGTCAGAACTTTCAGAAAATTATTGGAGAAAATCTTTGGCCATATTGCGGCAGTTCTCTGTCAATTACTGCAGCATTCCTTACTGGAGTTGACATTAAAGCCCAAATAGAAGATATGGTCAAGTCAGTTGTTACTGAAAAGACAGGGAATGGGGACACCAATAAATGGGCCAATGATTGGATCACCTTTTCTAAGTCTGTTGTTCCAACTGTTATTTCATTCATCAAGGATTAAATCATTCTTCTAAATCATCTGCTGTATGTGAAGTAGCAGGAATTGTATAACATAAGCCTAAAAGTGATTTTGACTTAGTTTTTGATCCTCCACCAAACAAAGCACTTAAGTTTGATGACCCCAGAAACAAATCCAGTGAGGATGAAGTTACCAAGTTTCAAATATTACGGCAACCAACTTCACAACCATTAAATTATTGGGAAAATGAACATAGGTTTCCACTGCTAACAGCAAGTGCGACAATTGTCTTGGCCATACCAGTGTCCTCAGCAGCAGTAGAGCGTTTATTTAGTGCAGCTGGATTGTTGTTGAGTAAGTTACAAAAACGGATGTTACCAGCTCTCGTTATAAACTCTGTGTATATCAGATTTGCATGTAAGATGAAAATTGTGGAAATGGTTCAAGGACTACCTGGATTAACTGAATTTTAGAAACAGTCGATCAGCAGGAGGTTGATAATGTGCTGAATGAGCAGAGTGACACAGAAACAGAATGAGAGTGTCAGAATGACACTGAATCGTCATATCTAGATTAAATTTTGTTTTAATAAAATACTCTAATAAATTCTGTTGATGTACATGTCTCTTTGTACATTTAATCCTATTTAGTAGACACTAACCCTAAACTTTCATAAATTTCATAATTTTATTTGAACTATATTTGAATTATTAATATCATCATTGGAATCCCATGAGACGGGATGGGATGGGATGTGACAGGCATAAATTGCCATGTGATGGGATGGGACTGAAAAATGTGTCCTATGACAAGCCTGTGAATTTGGTTTAACGATTAGTAAAAAGAAGACACAGATTATGCCACAAGCTGCACATGAGGGAGGGGGGGGGGGCATAATTCTTTATTGATGATGCCGAACTGGAGATAGTAGACCATTTTACATATCTAGGATAAGTGGTAAATAGTAAATTATACCTAGAACAGGGAATAAACATTAGTATTGGTAAGGCAGCAACAACAATGAACAGGTTAACAAAAAGAGTCTGGGAGAACGGGGAACTTACTGCCAAAACAAATATCCTTGTCTATCAAGCCTGTGTGCTTAGTACTCTTCTCTATGGCAGTGAAGCCTGGTTAACTTACTCACACCAAGAGAAACATTTAAACAGCTTTCATATGCGGTGTCTGCGAAGAATACTTGGTATTAAGTGGCAAGACAAAATCATAAATACTGAAGTATTGAAACGATCAGGTTGTGTGACGGTGTATTCCATGCTCAGTCTTCGTAGTCTTAGATGGATAGGACACGTTAGGAGGATGGATGATGGTAGAATACGAAAGGACATCTTTTTTGGTGAATTACAGATGGGTAAAAGATCTCAGGGTCGGCCTCTACTGCAATACAAAGATGTGTGTATGCGGGACATGACTAATACAGGCATTGATATTTGCACATTGGGAGCAAGTCGCCACTCAACGTGTTGCATGGAGGGCAAAGATCAGAAATGGAATAAAGACAAAGGAGAAAATGATTGCAGGTAGGTCACACACTGAGCATGAGCGACCTAAGATGTTGCGTAATGGTGGAAATGACCATGTGTTCACACGCATCCATTGTGGACGAACATTTACCGCGCGAATTGGTATGATCAGTCACATTCGCCGCCGCCATGGGTTGTAGTTATTATGCCTTGTTTGAAGCACAATGTAACAAACTATCGTCAATGAAGACGGCAAGGTGCCAATACACCCATGAATGATATCTAATTGTTTGCATATCCTTTACAGGACATCGCTGTCAACATCAGCATCTTTCAGCTGATTGTTGATTTCTTGGCAAGATTACGCTCAGTAGTTTGTCATTGCTTTCTGAGCGGCCGGCTCACATACCCCGTAAGTTACCGACGCGATTCGAACCACTGCTGATTATCACCGTCGTCACGTTACTTACGAGAGTATATGAGATTACGGAGAAAAGTTGCTAACCTCTAGGCCAGGAAGTCGTCTGAATGATATTTACAACAGTGGATATTTACCGAGCCATATGCTGAAATCTGTAATTATAGCTATACCAAAACAGACCAGGGGCAATTGAATGCGAAGATTTCCGTACAGTTAACCTCATAAACCATGTTACTAAGCTTCTACTCAGAATTATAATGAGAAGAACAAGAAAGAAAATAAAAATGGAAATTGGTGAAGAACAGTATGGATGTGTGGAAGGAAAGGGTACAAACAATGCAATATATACATTACGGACACTAATATATAGGTCAATAAAGACAAAGAAAGACATATATTTGTGCCTCATAGATTATAATACGGCATTTGATAAAGTAAAACATTATGAATTGATTACAATGTTGGAAGATATCAACATTAATGGGAAAGATCTAAGAATAATAAAGAGTATTTACTAGAACCAAGTAGCAGCAATTAAAATGGAAAATAAAGAGGGTTACGAACAGATAAAGCTAGGAGTACGACAAGGGTGTGTCTTGTCAACGGATCTCTTCTCCCTATATAGGGAAGTAATAATAAGAGAGATCAAAGAGAAGCCACGAATACTTATCGAAGGTTATAATATAACCAATATAACCTTTGAAGATGACATTATGTTGGTGGCGGATAATGCAAAAGACCTTCAACAATTGTTGGAGTTTGTAGTAGCAGAGAGTGCAAAGAAAGTACTCTCCTTGAATATCAAGAAAACAGTAACAATGGTGATGTCAAAGAAAATGGTGACACCAAAATGTGACATAGAAATAGAAGGGACAATTCTTAACCAAGTGGATAATTTTAAATAGTTAGTTAGTTATTTAGTCGACAGATCATCCTCGTTGCACATCGGACCATTCAGTCCATAAGTGCTCGGATCCCCTCCTCAGCAAATCCCGCAGCGTGTAGCGGCTAACGACGCCAGTTCTGTGTTGGTTTATCAATCTTCTTTGGCTTCCTGCGTAGTGTTCTTGTTTGGCCACCCCTCTTTTAATTTGCTGCTCTCGCAGTCTGGCCATTGTTGTAGATTCACAGTCATCACTTGGTTCTTGCAAAAGTCTCACTTCTCGTAGAGCATTCAGAATGTCAGCCTGGTCCATGGCGCGTCCGCCCTCAACAGTAGCCTCACCTGCGAGCTTGTCAGCCCGCTCATTTCCTTGTACTCCCGCATGCCCTGGCACGAAGATGAAACTAATCTTTGCCAGCCGAGACCGCTTCAGAGGCAGCAACCATTCTCTTCGGATCGACCCCTCCTCTATCCTCTTGATCATGTTCATTGAGTCGCTAAGGAAACAAGCCCTAGTGAATGTCTGTGTCTCGAGCCATGTTATTGCTTTACTTACTGCCATGACTTCCATGGTCAGGCTACTTGTGGTTTCAGTGAAAGCACCAGAGTCCTCCTTCACAATTCTCCCTCCGGCCCGAGCTGTAAAGGCCCATCAGCTTCTCACATGTCGGATGACCGACCCATCTGTGTAGATGACCGCGTCACTGTCTAGCGAATTCTCGAAAATCAACGCTTGTACTTCAGCCTCAACAGCAGCCGGATTTTCTTGTCTGCATTTTCTATCTAGTTGGATGCAAACTGAAAAGGATGTGCAGAAGTCTGTTGGCACTTGCACCCACTCCTCGCCAGGTTCTAAGTCCTCAAGTGAACACACCTGTTGAAGAATGTCCTCGGCTTGACCCATCCACGACCGTCCTCTTTTTAACCTGCTGCCCTTCACCTTCCTAATTTCACTATGCAGTGGATGCTGTGTGTTTGCGTTAATTCTGAGGTAGGCGCGTGCCCTGCAAACTTGCATTCTCTCTTCAATGGTTGGAAAATCAAGAAGGTAGCGCATCGCCCTGCATGCTGTATCTCTTGTACATCCAAGAATAATGCGCATAGCTTCATTCTGTATCCTTTCCATCCTTTCTATCTGCTTATGGCTGACAGTCAGGATTGCCATTGCATACTCCAAAACAGACATGACCAGCCCCTCGTACAGAAGACGTAGATGGCGCTGCTCACAGTTTGCTGCCGCCATCACCCGCATCGCTGCCAAACCCCGCTTGGCCTTTGTTATCACCTGGTCTATGTGCACATTATAAGCAAGGCTTCGATCAAACCGTATCCCCAGGTAATTCATTGCCTGCGTTCTTTCCACCGTCTCTGAACACAGCATTACAGTTGGTGTTGGATTGTTGACAATATGATTATTCAACGAGAACCAAGTCACTGTTGCCTTTGTTGGGTTGACCATTGCCCCAGCTTCATCACACCAAGTACTTATGCGATTGAGTTCGGTTTGTATCGCATAAGTACTTGGTGTGATGAAGCTGGGGCAATGGTCAACCCAACAAAGGCAACAGTGACTTGGTTGGTTCTCGATTTTAAATACCTAGGTGCATATATAACATCGGATAGAAGGTGCACCACAGAGATTAAGAGCAGAATAGGGCAAGCAAAAGCCTAATTTCAGAAAATGAAGAGTATCTTAGGCAATAAGTCGCTATCTCTGAATATAAGAAAGAGAGCGCTGAAATACTATGTAGAACCAGTTATGTTGTATGGCAGTGAATCTTGGAATGTAAATGAACAAAAATAAGAAGAAATTAGAAGCAACAGAGATGTTGCTCCTGAGAAGAATGTTGGGAATTCCTTGGACTGCCAAGGTAACTAACAATGATTGCCTAAAAGAGGTTAGTGAAACTAGAACATTATATACAACAATAAGAAAGAGACAAACAGCTGTTTTGGTCATGTGATGAGAAGAGAGGTATTGGAGAACATCGTGACAACAGGAAAGATCGAAGCGAAGAGAGGCAGAGGCAGACCAAGAGCAATTATGCTGGATGGATTGAGACAGTGGCATGGATGAATATCATCAGCAGAGTTGATCCAGAGCACCAAAAATCGAGATCTGTGTAGAGCCATGAACGCCTACGACAGATGGCAGAGCAATTGATGATGATGATGAATGCACATGCACATTTCAGCCCAGTGCTTCTAGAAGTATTCTGTAAGGTCTTCATTTTCCATTGAGTTCAAGGCCATGAAGCGCAAATGAAAAACAAAACAAACAAATAAAACACTGGTTACATCCAATATTATGATGGAATGATCTTATGACATTTGCTGGGAGAGACGGAGTATTTCTCAGTTTTCACTTAGCATCGTGATGCCGATTCTTAGATCTAATGGCACTAATAAACCAACACTGAGGGTGTAAATAAATATAAGTATTACCAATAATAGGAATAATTAGCAACATGTTTAACTAATTCGGGAGTCTCCGTGGTGAAGTGCTCAAGCCGTTCTCCTCGCACTCCGAAGGTTGTGGGTTCGATTCCGGGCTACGTCTTTCGATTCACGGGTGGATTTTTCTCGGAGACACCTAGGGGTCGTCGCTGGAGCTACGGAGTTCGTGCTTTGTGCGACGCTTTGGACAGGCCGCCCTGCAGAAAGAGACCCAGCCATGTGGGATAAAACCCGGTGCAACGAAGTCGATCCTCTCGACGTGTAAGACTGTTTAAAAAAAAACATTTAACTGATTCAGTGACACATGCAAAGTTGGTTTGGACCGTACATAGTAGACAATCAAATGTACAAGTATTATAATGTACATTTCCGTTCACTGAGCACTGAAATTGCGGAAGATACCACGAAACAAAACAAATAACACAATGATCTTAGTATGGCGATATATCGTCCGTCTGTCCAAATGGGAGGTCACATGAGGCGATATATTATCCCTTGGCCCCCGAGTCAGTTAATACAAGTTAAATATGTGTAGAGACATTCGGCACTGTGGCTTAGAGGCAATTTCACAATTCCCCGACATTAGCGGCCAGTGATTTGGAAGCAGACCGTCTTGCGTTGATGTCAAGGGTTTGAGGCGTGGGTGTTCAGAAAACAATAGCAAACTACTTTATGTAATAACTGTTTAGTAAATCACAAACAGCGAAAAAATGCTGGGGCTGATAACGACCTCCTACAACGGAAATACAATTGACACTACCTAGCACCATATACAAAATACGCTTACAAGCGTGGAGAAGGATTCTCTACTTGTATGGGAATAAAACTAAAAACAGGAATATAAGTATTTAATAACAACAGTCATCCGAGATACCTTCAGGTCTTAGGCATGACTGATCTACTTTATGACATTACACGGTACTACCTGCTTTCTGTTAGCGCCGAATGTTGGGTCTTAGTCAGATATGACTGAGCTACCGTATGACAGTAGACGGTACTATAGTATGTCCAGAAATGAATGCCGTCATTCACGATCAATTATTTTGAAAACTGTCTGTTGCATCGTTATGAAATGTTTCCTGCCGTCTTATATTTACCCCCACCCAAGGAATGTGTCTTTGATAGGTCCAAAAGCAACTTAAGTCATCGAAATTGGCGACATTTCTTTGATGTTTTGGGGAAAATGTAGTGAATTCACGCTAACAAACTAGTCTTACAATAAACCACGTTATTTCTGGTAAGGACACACGTACAAGGCGTAGCCAGATTCGAATGGGAGTGGGTGCAATAAATAAACATAGCTTAAAAGTCGACAGGGTCGACTGCATTGCATCGTTTTTTTTTTATCCCATATGGCTCAGTCTCTTTGCGCAGGGCGGAAAGCGTCGCACAAAACACGAACTCCGTAGCTCCAGCGACGACCCCTAGGAGTCTCCGAGAAAAATCCACCCGTGAATCGAAAGACGTAGCCCGGAATCGAACCCACAACCTTCGGAGTGCGAGGAGAACGGTTTGAGCAAAAAAAAAATGCACTCGTGAAATGAAGGAATCGAACAAACAACCTTCGGAGCCCGAGTCAGACGGCTTGACCACTTCACCACGGAGACTTCCGAGAGGAGTGCAATGTGTAATATTAGTAAAGACAGAGAATTTACAGAGGCATGGGGTAAATAATGTGTAAATTGACAGGAAAGTAGAAGGAATATATTTCTTACCTTATCTTTCATTTTCTTCTTGTTTCTTCACCTGCAGGTTAATAATTGTACACAAGTATTCATGTTACTAGGATGCATTTAGCTTTTTATATTGAGTTCGTGAAAGCTTCCAAATAGCTGTGCGTTAATGTGCGTATAGAGTGACCAGAAATGATACCGCAATTTAGTCATCATGTGTCCATTTTTAAGGATCTGTTCAGCTGTCTGTGTAGTTTGTTCACACGTACAACTGGGTGACAGACCCGCTTTGAGTCTTCGTGAAAGATTGTCCACTCTGCTGATTACTGTTCAGAGACGGAACATGGTTACCTGTTTTGCACTATGAAAATAGTTGTCAGTGTCTCTGTAGTGGGCTTTCTTTTTAACGACAAAGATGTTGGTCCTCTTTTTAGTGTAGTTTATAGATTGATTCGTATGCACGTGTGTTGTCCCCTAATTTGACAACGTGTTTGCCCTCACGTCTCTTGTTATGCCACCATATGTCAGTTTCCACCGTAATATTACTCTTCTGTTGGTATTCAATGCGCTTAGTGTGTTTGTGGTTTTTTTCAATACTAGTTGTTTGTCACCGCTGAAGGCTTGCGGAATTGAAAATTCATCAGTGTAGAATACAAACTGTTGCCATTGACATTGTGCTGAAGCTGTAATGTTTAAGGCCTGCAGTTCGCCTGAATGGTTGGAGTAAAATATCCCAGTAAGTGTGCACGCGTATTAAGGTCTGCGATTTGCTCAGACCATAATCTGTATCGGACGATTACAGCAGGTTGATGACTGCTCTCGGCTGCATAAAATTCAATCCATCTTTTCTCCAATATTCCTCTTCCTCTTTCAACACATGGTCCTCACATTTTCCCAGTAACTTTTATCAATATTTAATAGCGCGGACTGGATTAGTATCTTGACGTCAGACAATTTAAATATAGTATTGCCACCTGTCCTTTAATTTTAGCCCACACAAGTTCTATAGGGTTAAAATGAGAGTGGTACGGCGGAAGTCTCAAGCAACCATGACGATGCTCTTCTATCAACTGTCGATGTGATATTTCTTGCTTTTTTGGCGTCTGTTTTACAAAGAACAACATTTCTAGCTAGAAATACCTTTCTGGAAATGGAATTTTTCCCATTTGGAGCCATATCTTTATTGCTCCCTTTGTGCTCGATGCTGTAGGTATTTTGTCTTCTTGGGCAACAATATTGATATCATGCATTGTCCATAATTGGACACGACCGTCTTTCTAGGGATGGAAGCACAGTATTCTCGAGCCAATCTCTAAATACATTACCATTCATCTTATTATGATAATCCCTATTGTCTGTATGCTTTGATACGAACACGAGCCCAACATTCTATTGTAAGCCATTATGCGTATTACCAGCATGGGCTATGACCAAAAGCTGTCCTATACTACAGGGCACATATCGCTTTATCTGTCCATCCACTGATTGCCATTTGTGGTGTTCATTTCCGGTTTCAAGATGACGACGGACGATCGGGTTGTTTTGTGTTCGTTAATTTTATGCGTAGGGGGTGGATTTATTCATCTCTTGCGTGTAATTGGTGTGCCAGGATGTAAAACCAGAAGTTTCTGCTAAAGATCTGCGCGGGTGCTACGGAGTTCGTGCATCGAGCGAAGTCATCCTTGAGTGAATCTTTAGCAGCGTGTGTGGGTTCTGTGTTTCGTTTTTTCAACATGGCGGAACAACATGTGTTCTTCGAGCAGTCAGCAGTCAACATAACGAAGCGGCGTGGAGGCCGCGCAGGGAGAAAGAAGCAAGGTAAGCGTGGTGGTTTGAGACGTTTTAGACTTAAGTGTCACCGTCTAGGACTCAGGAATATCCGTATACTATATTGGAACTGTGCCAGTGTAAAACAACGGGGCTCTATTTTAGAAACCCTAGTTTACAGGAACGACATTGTAGCACTCCAGGAGACGAGACTGGGCGATCAGCTACTCCGAATTGTCGGCCAGACAGACATGGGAGGCCGAAATCTGGCCAAGGAGGTCACTTCAGACAGATGCAAGGCCCAGAACACTTCGGATGAAGACACAGTGACAGTGAAAGAAATCAAGGCTGTACTTCGACGATCAAAAAACAGCGCTCCAGGTCCTGATGGCATAAGATACGACGACATCAATAAGTGTACCGACAATGAGCTAGAGAAACTAGCAGACATGTACAACAACAGTATAGGGAGTGCTAGCATCAAGGAGGAATGGTTACACAGCTATCTGATTCCCTTGCCGAAGCCTGACAAAGACCACAAAAAAAAATTCAGGGATATCGAATTATAACCATGCAGAATACAATAGGCAAGCTGCTGGAGAAGGTAATTGCCAGGAACATATCAAACCAGCTACAGAGGCAAGGTGTTTTCCCACCTACCCTGGGTGGGTACCGTCCAAAAAGAGAAACCTGGACCAATGCAGCAGTCTTTGCCCATGATGTCTGTGAAGGTTTCCACTCAGGCATTGAAACCTTTGCTGCAGCGATTGATCTTGAGGACGCATACAACAGAGTACCATTGGATTTTTTAATGTTTCAGCTTCTTGAACTAAAAGTAAGTCCATTCCTCCTTAGTTGGATCGCTGCAGCCCTCTTCCAACGGAAAGTAGTTTTTAGATGTGGCAGTTGGACTTCGGAACCAACAACAATATATCCTGGCCTACCACAGGAATCACCATTATCTCCGGTACTGTTCAACGCCTACACAGTGAGAATCACCAGTGAGCAGATCACTGGACCTGGCAGGACATTGTCGTATGCCGATGATGTTTTAGTGTATCGTCAGGGTAAGGATAGAGAGCAGGTTGCTGTGGAACTACAAACCGAACTCAATCGCATAAGTACTTGGTGTGATGAAGCTGGGGCAATGGTCAACCCAACAAAGGCAACAGTGACTTGGTTCTCGTTGAATAATCATATTGTCAACACTCCAACACCAACTGTAATGCTGTGTTCAGAGACGGTGGAAAGAACGCAGGCAATGAATTACCTAGGGATACGGTTTGATCGAAGCCTTGCTTATAATGTGCACATAGACCAGGTGATAACAAAGGCCAAGCGGGGTTTGGCTGCGATGAGGGTGATGGCGGCAGAAAACTGTGAGCAGCGCCATCTATGTCTTATGTACGAGGGGCTGGTCATGTCTGTTTTGGAGTATGCGATGGCAATCCTGACTCTCAGCCATAAACAGATAGAAAGGATAGAAAAGAATACAGAATGAAGCTATGCGCATTATTCTTGGATGTACAAGAGATACAGCATGCAGGGCGATGCCCTACCTTCTTGATTTTCCAACCATTGAAGAGAGAATTCAAGTTTGCAGGGCACGCGCCTACCTCAGAGTTAACGCAAACACACAACATCCACTGCATAGTGAAAGTAGGAAGGTGAAGGGCAGCAGGTTAAAAAGAGGACGGTCGTGGATGGGTCAAGCCCAAGACATTCTTCAACAGGTGAGTTCACTTGAGGACTTAGAACCTGGCGAGGAGTGGGTGCAAGTGCCAACAGACTTCTGCACATCCTTTTCAGTTTGCATCCAACTAGATAGGAAATGGAGACAAGAAAATCCGGCTGCTGTGGAGGCTGAAGTACAAGCGTTGATTTTCGAGAATTCGCTAGACAGTGACGCGGTCATCTACACAGATGGGTCGGTCGTCCGACATGTGAGAAGCTCATAGGCCTTTACAGCTCGGGCCGGAGGGAGAATTGTGAAGGAGGACTCTGGTGCTTTCACTGAAACCACAAGTAGCCTGACCATGGAAGTCATGGCAGTAAGTAAAGCAATAACATGGCTCGTGGCACAGACATTCACTAGGGCTTGTTTCCTTAGCGACTCAATGAACATGATCAAGAGGATAGAGGAGAGGTCGATCCGAAGAGAATGGTTGCTGCCTCTGGAGCGCTCTCGGCTGGCAAAGATTATTTTCATCTTCGTGCCAGGGCATGCGGGAGTACAAGGAAATGAGCGGGCTGACAAGCTCGCAGGTGAGGCTACTGTGGAGGGCGGACGCGCCATGGACCAGGCTGACATTCTGAATGCTCTACGAGAAGTAAGACATTTGCGAGAACCAAGTGATGACTGTGAATCTACAACAATGGCCAGACTGCTAGAGCAGCAAATTAAAAGAACGAACAAAAAATGAACGAACGAACAAACTTTACTTTCGAAGGATTAAGAATTGGGCACGCAGGCCCGTCTAACATTCTACCCTTCTATCACTCTCTTTCATACATTATTTCATTCACACATCATTCAAGGCTAACAAAGAACAGCAACAATATAAAAGATATGCATTATAAACGCATGGGCAAAATGCGAACATCAAAACTACACGACACAGTAATATTAGATAATGGTCTGACACTTGTTATTAGCCATGTGGAATATACTGGCCTACAAAAAGGGGACTGGCTGTTATACTAGGGTTTTGTTATTATTATTATTATCTCTATTATTAAGGGGGAAGGTAATCCGTATTGAGATAGTGTTCGAATAATTTGCGATTATATGAATAGGGATTGGTGATGTCTTCGATTTCTTGTGGAAGATTGTTCCACAGCTGAGCTGCAGAGTACGTTAAGCTTGTTTTGTATAGGTCAATCCTAGGCTTCGGAATGTATATTTAAACGTTTACTGTGTCTAGCATTATATTTAAACAATGGCCAAAGGTAATTTGGGGCATTCCGATGCAGGATTTTGTGAATTAGTTTAGCTTTATTGAAAAGCAGGCGTTTGCGGAATGGTTGTAACTGAAGGCGTTTATACAGGCTATTATTGTCAGATAAATGTTTCCTATAAATTAGACTCATGGCCCGTTTCTGGAGTGAGTAAAGTCGCTTGGTGTTTGAATTAGAACAACCGTCCCAGATTGTGGAGCAGTATTCAAAGTGTGTCTGTATTTGAGAAGTATAGAATAGTTTCCTTGTGTCCTCATCAAGAAAGTTTTTAATTTTGGCCAGTTGGTAGACTTTTTTCGCTGTTTGTTTAATGCGCGCTTGAACGTGGGAATTAAAGGTTAGGTGTCTATCAATGATTAGGCCTAATGTTTTGTGCTCAATTACACTTTCTACTGACATGTTATCGATGTGAAGTTGAAGTGATGTGTGTGAGCTTAGAGTTTGAAGTCTTTGTCTGGTTGTTAATAACATTGCTTTTGTTTTAGTGATGTTAATTTGCATACGGTTTGAATAGCTCCACCTAACTACATTATTTAATTCTTGTTGTAAAGACGACTCCAGTAAAATACAGTTTTCAGCGTTCGTGTACACTGTACAGTCATCTGCAAATAGATCGCAGGACGACGAAAGATGCAAAGGTAGATCGTTAATATATATGGCAAATAATAGAGGGCCAAAAATAGAGGATTGCGGTTCTTAAATATTGAAGGTAGTGGTTTGAGACAGAGATTTATTATGTGATACTACTTGCTTTCTGTTTGATAGAAAAGATGATATTAGAGTGACTACATTAGGGCCAATTTTCATTGTCTCAAGTTTTTTAATTAAAATAACATGGTCTATCATATCAAATGTTTTCTTGAAATCAATAAACACAGTTCCACATAGACTGTTGTTGTTTATATTCTGGTGCCAATTTTATATCATGTTTGTTAGGGCCGTATAGCAAGAATATCTTGGTCGAAATCCTGATTGGCTGTCAACAATAAGCTTGTTGCGAACTAAATACTGTAATGTTACTTTATGGATGTGTTTTTCTAGTGGCTTAGATAGTGATGATAGTAAGGAAATAGGTCTGTAATTGTTCGGGAGACCATTGTCCAATGAACCAGATTTAAGAAGAGGGTACACTTTAGCGATTTTGAGAGCTGATGGAAAGTGACCTTTGGTGAGACACTGATTATATACATAGGTTAGTGATGTACAGATCACTGGCGCAGCACAACGGAGAATCCGGTTGCTGATTCCATCTAACCCAGATGAGGTTGTGTTTTTTAGGTAACTGAGGTAAGTGAATACTTCAGTGATTGTCATTAGCGGTATGTCGGAAAGAATATCGCGGGAGCATCTATTCTCGCAAAACGATGACAATAAAGATACGTTGCAATGAGAATTAGGTATTGAAGCCTTCAACTGGTCTATGTCAGTTTGAAAAAAAAATTACTGAATTGGTCGCATGTAATATGATTTGATGGTAAAGAATTTCGGAGGTTATACTTGTTTGTCAAGGTGTTAATTGCCTTCCATATATCCTTACTATTTGTTTTATCCATTACTAAGTTCTTAAAGTAGTTTTTCTTTTCCTGTCGTATGTTATATTGAACTTTGTTTCTAAGAGTACGGTATGCACTGAGATCCCGCTTTTTATGTGCTTTATCTCTGTCTCTCATAATTTCAAGTATTTCCTGGGTGATCCAAGGTGGCTTGACGTGGTGTTTTACTCGAACTTCCTTGACTGGCACATGTCTATCAAAAACATCAATACAGGTTTTCATCCAGAATTCCAGAGCATCATCCGGGTCAGGAAGCTGATAAACATTGTCTAGAGGTGAACTGAGCAAGTCCTGTAAAAATGCGTTTTGGTTGAAATTTTGGTAACTTCTATATTTTACACTTATGTGTTTATGTTTAGGAGTTTTAATTCCTTTTTTAGACCACGTGAAGCATATTGGGTAGTGATCGCTCATTGCACAATTGGGTACGGTGCATTCTATGATGTTGTCTGAGCAAGTTACATAAATGTGATCTATGACTGTTGAAGATGACTTTGTTACTCTAGTAGCTTGTTGTACTATTTGTTGGAAATTGTATGATGCAATTATATTTCCCCATATTATGTTGGATTTGTTGGTGTCAATTGAGAGAGAGAGAGAGAGAGAGAGAGAGAGAGAGAGAGAGAGAGAGAGAGAGAGAGAGAGAGAGAGAGAGAGAGAGAGAGAGAGAGAGATCAAATATACAAGTACACACCTTGAAACAGAGAGAGACAATACTAAACCGCCACAAGGATCTGCAAACGAGTCATGACCACGAATAATGTCAAGAACAACGTCACATATTACCATTTTTTATTTATTTATTTATTATTTTCATATATGGATAGTTATACACGTCTCTTCTTTCTTGGGTCTCCCAGTGGTATACAGTTGGTGAGTAGTCCTGGTCTGCCTGTCTCCGGGCTGGTGGGCTCTGATCACAAATATGACTATAGATTTGTTGACTATCAAACAGCGATGGTGTTGTCCAGATCATCAAACAGCTACTCGCCCTATACCTTGTTTGTTTAGCCTCCAGAAAATATGGAAAATTTCTCCCAAAAAAATGTTTCTTCCGCACAGTCTGCCGAATCCTGTCTTCACATGCCAAGAAGGCATACCCTAGTTCACGCCGAATCCGTGATCATCGTCTGGTTTAGCCAGCCTATCACAGCTGTTGCCCGGGGGGGGAGGGTGGGGGGGGGGGGGCGTTGTTGCATGCTGACAGCTACTAGAAGCCACAGACGTGAGCTGGATGTCAGTTTTGGACCAGTGGGGAATGGGCCGTGCAAAGGGCGTGACAGCCATCCTTATCAAAGGTACCACAATTCCCAACATTCAAGACAGCCCCTTGACCATAGTAAATGTCACATCATCATCATCATCATGTGCCGTGCTGATAAGCGTGAGCGGTCATGTTTCGCAATCTAACACGATCACCAGAGTGGTGGATCTGTGTCCTGGTTTCGACCACGAAACACGAGAGGCAGTGGACTATCAACACGAAGATGGACACACGATAGTAAATACACACTAGTGGACAGGGGAACTGGCGATAGATCGAGTGTCTCTCTTCAGCAGGCATTGTTGCATATCATTTAAAGGATGTCGCTCAGTCCCAGAATTTTTTGGCTATTTAAAATTTCTTGGCAAGTTTACGTTCAGTAGTGTGTCATTGCGTTCTGAACGACCGGCCCTCATACCATTATATGAAAACCAACGCAAGGCGGGCTGCTGCTAAATCTCCCGCTGTGTTTCAAAAGCAGTATGCGGGATTCGAATTGCGCTCGTAACCCCTACGCCACGGAGAGAACTCTAAAACATAATCCCCGCCTCGGTTGGGATTTGAACATATTAGCACCGGACCGCCAGCCATGCGCTACCAGGGCTTCCTTAAATATAAACAGCATGCGGTACCATACTGGAACATATTAGCACCGGACAGCCAGCCAAGCTTGCTAGCCATGCGCTACCGGGGCTTCCTTAAATATAAACAGCGTGCGGTACCATACTGGAACATCAAAAAAAGAGTACCAAATAAGAGGCAACACATCGGTATACACGGCAGAACTAGTAGGAATTATGAAAGGACTAGAAATAGAAACAGAGTACCCCTCTATAAAACTAAGTATACTGACGGATTCACTATCCGCAGTACAAGCGCTAGTTCAGAATCCTTTAACACCACCCCCCCCCCCCCCCAAATAGCACTCATTTGATCCAAATTATGCCAGCTTTCTTTTTGTAGTCATTCCCTGCTGAGTAAAGTGTTATTTATGTAAGTATTTAAATAGTTTTCTTACGCTCCAGGCCACAGCATTTCACAATATATATTAACAACAAATTGTTATTATGCATTTGGCAAGAAATCATGAAACTTTACTTCTCATATTTACATCCTTGGACACTTATAGCATGTGTAAATTATCATGACAACAGGCTAGCAATGCGTTGATTAATCACTACTTGTATGAATAATTCTGTCTAAACGGGTTGTGGACTGACCGCAATGAAAATACAAAATTAAGTACAAAAGTAGGAAGGGATATAACAACGTAACTGCTAAGGGAAATTACTCGAAATAAATTAAATATATTATTTAATTTAAATAAATTTAGAAGTTTTTATTATCTATGATATTTTCTTTACAATAATTTTCAAGAAGTATACTGAGCATAAATGGCAGATAAATTCTTAAGGAATCTTTAAACATTTATGAAAAATTTTAACATTATTTTGTATGTGTAAAGGTTAATAATGGACTTTTCCATTTCTTTGCAATATCATATTCATTGATGTCATCCTGTTAATAATGGCTAGGCATTTCTGTAAGAAAATAAATAAATTTTTGACCGTCCTTGTCTATGGGACGCAAATTACAAACATCTAGGAAGGTCTGTGTCCCCAGCCATTGCCTTCTGGCTCAGCCCATCTCGGTCTTCTTAGCTCACTCATGGATGGAGATCTTGAGACAACACGCCTGAGTGAAAGTCTGTGTCTCCAGGCAGGCTGTTGCCTTTGTTAATGCCATGACCTCCATGGTTACAGTTGATGCTCCTGGTGGATTAGGATTGTCTTTAAACCTGTCTAGGAAAAGACTTACCGCGTTACGTTGACTGTTAGAATGAAATGATCGTTGTGTGAATTCTTGATGTTGTAAACCCTTCAATATTCCTGTAGATAGCTTGCATGGAAATATCACTGACGTCTCTGTGTGTCTAATCCTTAAGATGTCCACGCCCTGAATGACAAGTCTCGCTAGCCTTTCCTCGGAGGTTGTTACCTCTGAGCCCTAACATTTCCCGTGATCCGTTGAGCTCCTTGAGTATCTCTAAATGTCTGTGATTTATTGTTAACCCTTACTCTTCTTGTCTTGTTGGTTGTAGTGTGTGACTACTACTCTACTGACTTATGTACTGTTAACTCTTTTCTGTCCGCAACAGTCCATACTATGCCATTTTTGTAATGGACGGGTGCATGCGAAACGGTGAAGTTCAAGACCTAGCGTGCTTTTACTCCGCCCACCATGTCGACTGCATAAACAACATGACGACTCGGAATGGGGAAAATGTGGCATGGTTTGGATGAAGAATGACTTGCGCGATGAATTGTATTAAAGTGAGGAAGAGTTGCGCAATTTGTTGACCATTCTCTCTCGCCTGAGCCCATCTGAATCCAGTGGCAAGACAAGTCAAGACGACTGGAGACGAATACAGGTGCAATGGGTGACCAGGGCGCTCAACGTGCCTGACCGTGCTCATTATGTCCTACAATGCTTTGCAGGCAAACGCCGTCTTGCCCGTTGAATCATCAATGATTTCTTCCGCACATTCTGCCAAATCCTGTCTTCACATGCCGGGTAGGCATAACCTAGTTCACCGATTGGTTTAACGCCGAATCGGTGACCCTCGCCTGGTTTAGCCAGTCTGTCACAGCTGTTGCCCGGAGGTGGCCGATGTCACATGCTGACAGCTACTAGTAGCCACAGACGTGAGCTGTATGTCAGGCTTGGACCAATGGCGAATGGGCCGTTCAAAGGGAGTGACAGCCATCCTTATCAAAGGTACTAACAATGCCCATCATCCCAAACCGCCCCTTGACCATAGTAAATGTCACATCCTCATCATCATGTGCAGTTATGATAAGCGTGAGCGGTCATGTTTCGCCATCTCACACGATCACCAGAGTGGTGGATCAGCTCTGTGTCCTGGTTTCGACCATGCCACGCGGCCAAGCCAATGTTAAATGACTTACAAAAGAGAGTAATGGAAGGTGCGGTTCTTGGTAGAAGACGCAGTGGACTATCAACACGAAGAAGGACACACGATATTAAAATCACCCTAGTGGACAGGGGAACTGGCGATAGATCGAGCGTCTCTCTCCAAGCAGGCCGTGTTGCACATCCTTTACAGGATGTCGCTCAGTCCCAGCATTTTTTGGCTATTTATGATTTCTTGGCGAGTTTACGTTCAGTAGTTTGCCATTGCTTTCCGAACGACCGGCACTCATGCCATTATATGAAAACCAACGCAAGGCGATCAGCTGCTAAATCTCCCGCTGTATGCGGGAGTACGAATTACGCTCGTAACGCCATCGTCACGGAGCCGCCTCAAAAAATAATTCCCGCCTCGGTTGTGATTCTTCTTCTTCTTCTTTGCGTTCATCCGGAGTGTTTTTTTTTTTTTCAGATGTGATTGCGATGTGTCTCGTTAGGCAACCTTGGGTCAAAACCTTTAGGTCGACACATCCGGCTTTTAGCGTGCATTTCTGACCAGGTTAGCATTCCTGGGAGACTCTCACTTTTGTGGTACCGTCCACCTCCCAACTGCTCAAGTTGGAACAGTCGAAGACTTCACGGTCATATCCCTCAAAGGAAGGCAGGGACAGTCCATAGCATTTTTCACCATCCTGGGTGGCTTCCATAATTTCAGAGCCGACACATACCGCTCTGGTGCTGGGCTCACCGAGGGAATCCTCACGTCCTGCTCATGGCTGCTTTAATTCCTCACTTCAATATATTGGGCATTTCGTTCGCCCCGGGCCGTTCCCGCACAAACCAGACAGGTCTGCAGACGGTATCCACTCAGCGAGTTTTCGACTCGGACATGTACTTGTCGTTGCGCCTGTCAGAGCTGTTCCAGGCACGACGGACATTCGGAAAACTACCTAGTCAGAGCTGTTCCGAACAAGAGCGGCATTCGGAAACTAGGTAGTCAGAGCTGTCCCTAGCACGAGAGACATTCGGACGAGACATTTCATTCGGACGTAAATGCGTAGTGCCAATTTTTATTTTGCCACCCGTAGGACGGTCTTCCGGCTTCGGCGGGAATTTTTAATGAGGTTAGCCTTCCTCGTGTTTCGAGACACGTTAGACTTATTGTTGTGGTGTCGCCCACATCTCAGCTGGTCAAGATTAAACGTCAACGACATCACGGTCAACCCTCAAGGGAAGGCAGGGGCAGACAATGGGCATTCCCTCACTATCCAAGGAGGTTTCCATAATTGCAGAGCCGGCACATATAGCTCTGAGACTGGGCTCACCCGAGGAGTTGCCACGTCCTGCTCATGGCTGCTTTAGTTCCTCTCTTCCATGTGTTGCCACTCGTCGCTCAAGCACACATCAGGAACGGTCAGTCTGCGGTCGACATCCACTCGGTAAGCTTTTGCTTTTGACTTCGGACCACGCAATGGATTCGCTAGCCGTGCGTTCCATTTCATGTTATTGAGACGTCTTTCCACTTTTGTCTACGCTCTCTACGAGTTAGATACAGACAGTTTTCGTAACCATTTCATTCGACTGGGGCGCTTTTTCTACCTTTTAGTACTCGCTCACGAGGTAGTGTCAGGGTCTTAAACCTGGCTCGTTAACCTAACACATGTGAGACAGTACAAATACAACGTGATTTGACTTGAGACTCAACGACACGAAGTTTCGATGGATTTATTTACAGATCACGATCTAGAGATGATCATCACAATACATAAGTTATAACAATACACTTACAAGCAACCCACAGCTTACAATCAGTCTCCCAAGATGTACAAGCACTCGACTTTCGGGCCACAGAACTACACAAGCCTCTCTCCCATCATACGTCCAGTCGAGTCCGAGTCCCAGAGCTGTCTGGCTATTTCTCGCAACGCGCCTGCCCACCTGAAGTGGCTTCACGAGGCCTGCGTGCGTCCTGCTTTGTCCTTGCCTGACCGCTGGCTGTCTCGTCAGCCGGCAACCTCGCAGGCAGGTAACTAATACTCGCCTGGCGGGCGTAACGATGTTACAGCATCCCCGCTAGGGACTATTCGCCTGGCGGGCGTAACGATGTCCCTACATCTCTGCTGGCAATACTTTTAGACTCTGACACGCTCCCCCGCGGCTTCTTCATGAAAGATGTCATCTTTCATGTACACTCTATATACAATACTGGGTTAATATTTTTAACCTGTCAGAGTCAACCCTCCTGTTATATACATTGGTGTAGAAATACAAAAACACACACATCTTGGCATAAAAACACATAAGAAATGGATATTGTATCTAAAGACATGTGGTGTTCAACCTTTACACTAGTCAAGCTTCATCCTCTCGATGGCTGATTACCTTAATTGCATTATTGACCCAGTCAGATCGGTAGTAACAGCTTCCCCAGCAACTACCTCGCAGCCTTTCAAAAAAAAGTAATAATATGCTTTTTGAGACAAAAAACATCTGGCAAGCCCGTAATACGGCTTTATATAAGCCGCATTCAACGCTCAAACTCTGACCTCATTTGGCCAGGAGTTCTTGTGTCGGTCTGCAATGTCGGTAACACTCTACCATGCCCAGTAGATGGCTTCTTGGCGTGTTAACAATCTGGCAACAACATGGTTATTTATATAAAACGCATCATCGTATACATTTCAGTTAACTGCCCTTGGTGTAATAATGTAATAACAATTAAATGAAAGGGACATAACTTCAAAAATTATGAAATATAATATTTTACAATAATTCTTCTATTTCTCAGCGTCATAGCTTGATGTTTCTCCATACTAGCGAAAAAATGTCGGTAGTATGAATAAATTAATCAAGATATGATTCTAAGATTACACTAAATGAAAAATCTTAATACACAATTTGTGTATTCGAAATTATTGAATCGTAAATAGTTTAGAAGTGTTATAACTTTTTAAGCTTTTGTTTGTCGTCTGCGAGAGGTCCCGGGTTCAAATCCCGGACGAGCCCCCACGTCCACACATGTCAGGGTCTTAAACCTGGCTCGTTAACCTAACACATGTGAGACAGTACAAATACAACGTGATTTTACTTGAGACTCAACGACACGAAGTTTCGATGGATTTATTTACAGATCACGATCTAGAGATGATCATCACAATACATAAGTTATAACAATACACTTACAAGCAACCCACAGCTTACAATCAGTCTCACAAGATGTACAAGCACTCGACTTTCGGACCACAGAACTACACAAGCCTCTCTCCCATCATACGTCCAGTCGAGTCCGAGTCCCAGAGCTGTCTGGCTATTTCTCGCAACGCGCCTGCCCACCTGAAGTGGCTTCACGAGGCCTGCGTGCGTCCTGCTTTGTCCTTGCCTGACCGCTGGCTGTCACGTCAGCCGGCAACCTCGCAGGCAGGTAACTAATACTCGCCTGGCGGGCGTAACGATGTTATAGCATCCCCGCTAGGGACTATTCGCCTGGCGGGCGTAACGATGTCCCTGCATCTCTGCTGACAATACTTTTAGACTCTGACAGGTAGGCTACATGTGCTGCCGGCTCAGCACCTTACCTCCGTGCAGCAGTGAACGAGAAACGGACAGGCCCTCTCATCCGGGGATCAATCATATCCCCCAGCTAAGAGCCTTCGTACAAGTATCAGAACTGGGCATGTAGCGTGCTCAGTATCTCACCTCTATTTTTCTGTAGGTGGGTATCGGCCCGGCTCTCACATCCGATGGTTTATGGCTTAGAGGCGTTCAGCCTCAACCATCGACAGAGAGCCTTAAAGTATGTGTCCCGACCAAGAACTTCTGCCTTCGTACGCCTGATTTAAACCTTTGAATGCTATCCTCAGTCTATCTGCAGAGCAGCAGGTTGTGTCTCTCTTAGTCTGGCCCCTATCCCATAAGCTGTCCGATATGTAGTTTTCATCCTCGACAAGCAGATGGGTCAATGGGGCACGCAAGCTCCCCCACCACGGCAAGGTGGAGACACATCGGGGGAGGGTTGGGATTCGAACATATTAGCACCGGACCGCCAGCCAAGCTTGCTAGCCATGCGCTACCGGGGCTTCCTTAAATATAAACAGCATGCGGTATCGTACTGGAACATCTAAAAAGAGTGCAAATTAAGAGACAACACATCGGTAAACACGACAGAACTAGTAGGCATTATGAAAGGACTAGAGATAGCAACAGAGTACCCCTCTATAAAACTAAGTATACTGACGGATTCACTATCCGCAGTACAAGCGCTAGTCCAGAATCCTTTAAACCCCCCAACCCCAATAGCACTCATTTGATCCAAATTATGCCAACTTTCCTTTTGTAGTCCTTCTCTCCTGAGAACTTTCCTTCTGTAGCCCTTCCCTCCTGAGTAAAGTATTATTTCTGTAAGTATTTAAATAGTTTTCTTACGCCCCAGGCCACCGCATTTCACAATACAGAGGATTGCCGACATACGACCCATGCAACTTACGACCATTCGACTTTACGACCACAATCACTAGCCATATTAGATTTCAGATTTATTTCTGCCTCAATTATCAGTCGAACGGCGTTGTCTGCAATCATCAAGAGAAGCCAAGAAAGAAGAGGATGAGCCAGAAAGAAAGTTCACCACTAAGGGATTATCAGAAGGTTTATCTTTACTGAATAAACTTCTTATACATTTCGAAGCAATGGACCCAAACATCGAACGATTTGCAAGGATTGAACGGATGGCGTATGATGAAAAAAAAAGAAACATACATTTCAGACAAAGCTCACCATGTTTATGAAAAAACCAACTCCGGCACCCCCAAATGCTGCCTTAGATGACGACATTAATGATCTGCAGCCAAGCACCAGTGGCCAATAAAATGTTTCGTACATGTTTATATATTTTGATGTTAATGACAATTTGATTTGGTTTGCAATTGGGAAAATGTTTCCTATAGTATTTTCCACATCTGTATTTTGTATGATTTGCAAATATTAAACCAGTTGTACATGTACAGTTAATGCAGTGTTTTTCTTAAACCTGACGATGTAAAAATAAGAAACAAAATGGTGTAGAGATGATACAAATGGCACAAAATGAACATCGAAAATTATGATTTATAACAATAATAAAAGAAATTTAGGATATAATTTAACTTACATAATTTTATAACATCACTTCACATTACTGTACACATATCGTACTCAACTTACGACAAAATCGTGTTACGACCGGTCTGTCGGAACCGATCGTGGTAGTAAGTCGAGCACTAGCTGTATATATTAACAACAAATTGTTATAATGCATATGGCAAGAAATCATAAAACATTACTTCCTATATTTACGTCCTTGGACTCTTACATCATATGTAAATTATCATAACAACAGTCGGAGAGTGTCTGCCTGTACGGCGAGGAACCACCAGTCTGCACACCAATAAGCCTGACATGGGACAACGGATACTCATGCAAACCTCAGGTCCTGTATGACATCACACTGATGTTGGACAACAGGATGCCTTCATCCGACATACAGGACTTCGCGTTGGAACCCAAGCCAACGAACACAAGCAAGCAAGCAAGCATAACAACAGGCTAGTAATGCGTTGATTAATCACTACTTGTATGAACAATTCTGTTTAAACGGGTTGTGGACTGACCACAATGAAAGTAACACAACTAAGTACATAAGTAGGAAGGGATATAATAACGTAACAGTTAAGGGAAATTATTCGAAATAAAATAAATGTATTATGTAATTTAAATAAATTTAGAAGTTTTTATTCGTCTATGATATCTTCTTTACGGTAATTAGCAACAATTAAATTCAGCATAAATGACGAATAATAACTTAAGGTGTCTTCGTAGTTTATGAAAACGTTTAGACATTAATTTGTATGCGTAAAAGTTAATAATAGACTTTTCTATTTCTTTGTAATACGGTATTAAAAGTTTTCATCCTTTTTAAGGGCATGACATGATTCTAAAAGTCGAAATATATCTTTGACCGTCCTTGTCTATGGGACGCAAATTACAAACATCTAGGACGGTCTGTGGTCCCAGGCATTGCCTTCTGGCCCAGCCCATCTCGGTCTTCTTAGCTCGCTCATGGATGGAGTCGTTGAGACAACATGCCTGGGTGGAAGTCTGTGTCTCCAGCCAGGCTGTTGCCTTTGTTAATGCCATGACCTCCATAGTTAAACTCGATGCTCCTGGTGGATTAGGATTGTCCTTAAACCGTCTAAGAAAAGACTTATTGTGTTACGTTGACTGCCAGAATTAACTGATCGTTGTGTGAATTCTTGATGTTGTAAACTCTTCAATATTCGTGTAGATAGCTTGTATGGAAATATCACTGACGTCACTGTGTGTCTATTCCTTAAGATGTCCGCGCACGGAATGACAAGTCTCGCTACCCTTTTCACAGCGGTTGTTACCCCTGGCCTCTTGAGTGCTCTTGAGATTTCCCTTGAGTGTCGCTAGCTGTCTGTGATTTATTGTTAACCCTTGCTCGTCTTGTCTTGTGGGTTATAGTGTGTGACTACTACTCTACTGACTTATGTCCTGTTAACTCTTTTCTGTCCACGACAGTTCATACTATGCCATGTTTGTAATGGACGGGTGCGTGCGAAACGTTGAAGTTCAAGACCTAGAGTGCTCTTACCCCGCCCACAATGTCGACTGCATAAACAACATGACGACTCGGAATGGGGGAAAATGTGGCCTTGCTTGGATGAAGAATGACTTGCGCGATGAATTGGATTAAAGTGAGGATGAAAATTGAAAATTCTTCAACCACGCTCTCTCACCTGAGTCCATCTGAAACCAGTGGCAAGACAAGTCAAGATCCAGCTAATGTTCCCTATCTTTGATTTCTTAATTGAAGCATACCATTCATTCTGCGGGATGCATGCCTGTCTTCACCTCCCTCAGCCCGCTCTGTGAGTCCGTTACAATCACAACATGTGTGTGCTGGTTGTTCTCGGGCTAGCGGACCTTCGTTCAAGAGGAAAAGAAAAACTCAGAGACAACCAGAAAACTTGATAAGAAAAGAGCAAAGGGAAAAAAAGTTGTTGCATATCCTTTACAGGAGGTAGCAGTCAAACCCTGCATTTTTTGGCTGTTCGTAATTTCTGAGCAAGTTTACGTTCAATGATTTGCCATTACTTTCTGTACGACCGGCATCCATACCATTTCATTAACAATAAACAGCGTAAGGTGGTCTGCTGCCAAATCACCCACAGCTGTGTTTAGAACGCGGTATGCGGGATTACGAACTGCGCCAGTAACACCTTTGCCACGGAGTGAAAACAAAGCAATAAATACCTGGATGGCTTGGCCAGCTGGCATGGTCATGACAAGACCACAAATCGGTTTAGATGGCGAACCAAGGCCAGACAAGCATATCGGCACAGGACAAGATGACGTCGATTTCTCGTTTTTCCGCTGGATGTCGACACACCATTTCTTTTGTTCATGTTGTATCAACCTACATACAGCTGAAAGATGCCGATGTTGACCGCAATATCCTGGAACAGGATATAAACGCGAAAAAAAATTGTTGTATCAACCTGTGATGTGTTAGAATACCGTCTCTAAGCGTACATGTCTATCCTTGTCATGAATCATCTGTTTTTGTATATTGTTTACCAATATATCCCTCTCCGGACAAACGCAATGGTGTTAGTTAGCTAGTTAGTTAGTTAGCTAGTTAGTTAATTATGTAGCTAGATATTTAGTTAGTTACTTTGTTACTTAGCTAGCTGGTTAGTTAGTAGTTTTTTTCCCCTATGTAAATGTAACATGCACATTTGATGAATGAAAGATGAGTGATTGAAAGGGCCGAATGTAAGACGGGCCTGCGTGCCCAATTTGTTACCCTTTTAAAATAAAGTTCGTTCGTTCGTTCGTTCGTAGTTAGTTAGTTAGTTAGTTAGCTAGTCAGTTAGTTCGTTAGACAGTTAGTTAGCAGTTAGCCAGTTAGTTAGCAGTTAGCTAGTTAGTTATCTGGATAATTAATACAAAAGAAGCTGCGGCTGCAGCAGGATATAACAATATTTATTGCAAACAATTAGGTATATTTAGCTCCTGCGATCGATCTTTTCGGAGAAGCTAAATATACATAGTTGGTTGCAATTCATATAGATAGTTAGTAAGCTAGTTAGCTAGCTAATTAGTTAGTTAGTTAGCAAGCTAGCTTATTAATTATTCAGTCAGTCTGTCTGTCTGTCAATTAGTTGGTTAGTTAGTCAGCCAGTCAATCCATCAGTTAATTAGTCAGTCAGTCAATCGGTTAGTTAGTCAGTCAACAGATCACCATCATTACAGATTGATAAATTAGTCTATAAAACCTGACATCTTCTCTACAGTATCTGCTTCCGCTTGAAGCGAATGACGGCTCCATTTCTGTGTTGGTTGACTGTTCTTCTGTGGCTACTCGCAGGGTAGCTTGACCCCGTCGGACTGGATGTCCTTGCAGTCTGGTCAAAGTTATAGAATAGCATCCTTCCCTTGACTCATTTACTCTTCCCTGAGAGAGTTCAGAATGCCAACCTGGCCCACTGCTCGTCAACTTCCTACAGCAGCCATTGCCGGCAAGCCTACCTGCCCATTTGTTTCCTATGACATCAGCGTGTCCTGGCACAAACATGAAACAGATAAATCAGTCTTAATGTCATGAGTGTGGGTTGGTCACGATTTCCATATGGTGATATATTCACCCATACGCCGGACATCGTTATACGCTTGACTTCTGTGCGCATGCATTTTGGATATATTTATGCATCCACGATGGACAATTTACCCGTTGTTTAGGCGTGTGGTGTCACCAAAGCGTATTTGAGTGTAGGTGGAGAAGATGTTGACTGCACCACTCGCTCATACACTGAGAGCATACGTGTAGAATGGTGTTTGTCTATCAAGAATGATGGTGACCATTCATTTCATCCAGTGGGGTTGAAAGTTAGGAGCCGTGAGTTCTAAGATGGCAGAATGACTTGCGCAATGAATTTGATTAAATTTAGGAAGAGTTGCAAAATTCTTCAACCACACCTGAGTTCATCTGAATCCAGTGGCAAGACAAGTCAAGACGATTGGAGACGATTACAGGTGCAGTGGATGACCAGGCCGCTCTACCAGCCTTGCCGTGCTCATTACGCTCCGCAACGCTTTGCAGGTAAACACCGTCTTGCCCGTTGAATCATCATTGCTTTCTTCCTCGCAGTCTGACGAATCCTGTCTTCACATGCTGGGTTGTGTATATAATAGTCTGCATGACTTGTGTGAGGTGTTTCCTCTAATCAATACTCGATGTAACAGCTGTGTGACATTGATTTCATAGTCACCTCTTTTTATGACTTATGTGAATGTCTCTAGGCTTGTTGACCAACATCCTCTATACACAGCATTTCACAACATTCCTTAACGATAACAACACAATGTCTGAAGACAATTGAACACCTCGAGAAATAACAGAAGTCCGGTACAGTTTTATATCATTTTATTTCCATTGTCTGCTATTCATATATATCACTTTCTACTGTTACAAGTAGAATTTTGGAAATAATTATTGTATTAAACTCAACTCAACTCAACATGCCGTAACTCAACATGAGTCAAGCTCGCCATTTGAATACACAACGGGCTCACATACGATCCGTCCACCCGAACAGATCTGCCGAGAACGGTCACAACGGCCCACCCGAACAGATTTCACCCGAATGGTCGCGATGCAGTCCCAGGACTAGACTTGTCCTATATTCCTGGATGTCCTCAAGCAATATTACTTCTAACTGAGCTACAGGCAATATTACATCTACCTGAGCTACAGGCAATATTACATCTACCTGAGCTACAGGCAATATTTTTTTTATTTTTGGGGATGTTCGTCCATCACGAATGATGAGGACCATTCATTCATTGCATCTTTGATTTGATGAAGAACGAATGACTTGCGCTTTAGTTTGGATTATAGCGAGGTAGTGGTCGCGCAACTCCATCGACCTCGCTCACTCGTCTGCGTCCATCTGGTTCCAGTGGCGAGCATGGCAAGACGACTGGAGATGGACACAGATGCAGTGAACGTTAGGCTGCCACGGCCAGTTATCCCTGTATATATTGGCTCTCGAGAGCCTCGTGCAAACGGCTCTTCCGTCAATTCCTTTAATTTTCAGTTTTAAGACAAGCGTAGCGACAAGCGAATGAGTGTATGACAACTGATAGGATCAACCAGATATCCATCGGATAGACGGACTGACCGCCTGAACAGACCACACACACATGCGATTAGCGAGATTCTACCACAGAAGATATTGCTCGTCTAAGTTGCGAACAAATCTGCCTATTAACGGCCGAGCCTCAGCAGTTCGCAATGCATATGACTGCTGGCAGGACAGACTATGCACGCACACGCAAGCCAAGAGTAGCATCGCTAAAGCGCGCCCTCCCGGTACAAGGTGATACATGCAAAACCACTGGACGCCTACCGACGAGCTTTCAAGCTACGCCGGCAGGACTGACCGAAAAGCTATACCAGTTAACTGACAGCAGGCCCACTACTCATCGAGAGAGAGAGAGACGCAATAGTACATCTAACTGAGCTACATGCAATATTACATCTACCTGAGCTAATTATAACTACCATGTCAACATTAGTTTTAGTGAAGAATGTATTATTGAATATTGCACATTTTCCATGAGTTTATAACGCATATTGTTTCTGTGGTTGTCGTCGTTGGAGGAATGTTAGATTCGTAAGTGATGTATGAATGAAGTCATGCACGAGCGCAGAGACATAAGAAGAGAAGAATGTCGGCCGAGCTTGTGTATCCAGGTATGAAACCTTTGGAAACAAAAGGTCGTTCGTTCTTTCGTTGGGTCCTCTCGTGGTTTCACATGATTAATGGTACCCCACATGTTTCACGAGACACCACATGTGTCACGGGACCCCACATGTTTAACGGTACCCCACATGTTTCACGGGACCCCACATATGTCACGGGATCCCACATGTTTAACGATACCTCACATGTTTCACGGGACCACACATGTGTCACGGGATCCCACAAGTTTAACGGTACCCCACATGTTTCACGGGACCCCACATGTTTCACTGGAAACCACATGTTTCACGGGACCCCACATGTGTCACGGGACCGTACATGTTTAACGGTACCCCATATGTTTCACGGGACCCCATATGTGTCACGAGATCCCACATGTTTAACGGTACCCCACATGTTTTACGGGACCCCACATGTTTCACGGGACCCCACATGTGTCACGGGACGCCATATGTTTAACGGGACCCCACATGTTTCACAGGATCACACATTTAAACCCAGAGTCACGCTTGTGTGTTGTCTTCTACCAAAGACCCGCAAAGGCCATGGCACTAAACCTTCCAGATTCAAGCCATGGTTTCTGTCAGGCCATCTCGATCTTCTTAGCACGCTCATGGAGTCCGCTTGGGTGAAAGTCTGTGTCTCCAGCCATTGCCCTCTGGCCCAGTCAATCTCAATCTTCTTACAGAAGCAGAAGGCAACAGTCTCTTATTAACAATCCGGAAAGCTTTACTGTCTCAGAATGTCGAGTATGGGATAAGTGGAAAGTCTTTTCCAACGTCTCCAATCTGGAAGCAGAGTGCAAACTGACTGCAGGAGAAAGACCTCCGGAGTCATGGCCCGGATGGGCCCCATCCCTAGAGAGTGTTGGGGAGATTTTTATTTCTCGCATATTCTTTACAGGACATCACAGTCAACATCAGCATCTTTCAGCTAGACCAGGGAGACCGGCGTTGGGAAGATAATAGGTCGAAATATTCGGCGAAGGGAGGCACCTCTGATTATCGGAAGCCTCCTGTCGTTCTTGCTCCGAGGCTTGGGTTTAATCACAATGTCATCAGTATCATCATGCAGTGCCTTGTTGGCTGGCGCGGGCGGTCATGTACCTTCAAAAATTGTGATCTCCAAAGGCATGGGCCAAATCGTATGTTGACTCTCTTCCGTGCCATGACACAAGACTGTGTAGTTTTTTTTTTCTGTGATTTTAAACATCTAGTGATAGTTCTTTTTTTAAAACCTATAAATGTATTTATTTGTTGCTAGATGGAATATGAGTATTTTCCCTAGTTTGTCCTAATCTCCATGCACTGTTGATTCAGCCAGTCTCTTGTAGCCATTTTGCATTTGTTGCATGTTCACTATTTATTTATATATTGTATTATATTCGTATTTATCTTGCTTTTCCTTATTTCTTTCATCCATCATGTGTAAAATTGTATATGTCATCCATTTCTTTTTTTGTTTGTTTTGTTTTTGTTTTTGCAATTCTAAGTGTAAGTGAAATTATTTCTTTTGATGTCTGTTGGACTGACTCCTGCAACATATCCTAGTGTTCACCAAAATCTGTATTATCTCCATGGCATTATATCTGTTCTTTACAGTAGTATTGTATCTTTCTCTAATTTCTTTGTCTGTTTCAAGTAATGATAGGTCTAACTTATTTGGGGTTTTCTTTTTGGTTTTAAATCTTAACCTCGGACGCACAGGTGTTTCTAAGGCACCAGGTCTGGGTTCTATACTGGCCAAGACCTATTGACGCATCCTCACCGAGCGTCCTGGGCAGCAGGTCCCTTCGGGGTCCTGGCTAAAGTCAATATGATCGTTGATTCCTGCGAAGTCGGAGAGTGTCTGCCTGTACGGCGAGGAAACATCAGTCTGCACACCAATAAGCCAGACATGGGACAACGGATACTCATGCAAACCCCAGGTCCTGTATGACATCACACTGATGTTGGACAACAGAATGTCTTCATCCGACATACAGGAATTCGCACCTGAGATCACAGCCAGCGAACACAAGCAAGCAAGCAAGCAAATCTTAACCTCATCTTTACTATAACTAGCACATGGTCATTATGTCCATCTACTCCTGGTGAAGTTGTTGCTGCTACTAAACTGCTTCTGATTGATTGATTGATTGATTGATTGGTTGATTTAGGAACCGACATCACAGCATTCGGGGCATTCCCATAAGCGCTCCGTCCCCATCCTCAGCAGCAAGCGAAGAGTTCCAGCACTAATAGTACCAAACTGCTTCTGAATCTCTTTCTAATCAGTACGTAATCAATTTGATTGTGAACCAGGTGTTACATATCATTTCTTGGTATTCTGCCCATGATGTTAATCTGTCATCTCTCTCATTCCTAGAACCCAGGCCATTGCTACCAGTATGACAGTCATTTCAAAATGTGTACACTGGCCCACCGCCATGTCTAATTCATTATAAAATATATTTATATCCTCTTACTGTCTGCTGTTGGCGCATATGTGTGTATTATGTTAATATCCAGAGGTTTGTCAAGGAGGATTACTAATAATACATAATACTCTGAGATTGTCCAGAATCCATTAACCCCCTCCCCCCCCCCCCCCCCACCCAACTCATTTGATCCAAAATTATGCCAACACCCCTTACTTTTGTAAGTATTTAAATACTTTTATCACGCTCCAGGCCACCACATTTTACAATATATATTAACAACAAGCCGGTCTCTCTGGCCGAGGGGTTATATCACTTTCTCCGTAATCCCGTTTATCACGCAGAGTCTCGTGTCGGGCGAGAACTGGGAGCGGTTCGTGCCCCGCTGGTGACTTGCGGGATAACTGAGCCGGCCGCTCAGAAAGCAATGGCAAACTACTGAGCGTAATCAACCAAGAAATCAACAGACAGCTGAAAGATGCTGCTGTTGACAGCGATGTCCTGTAAAAGGATATGCGAATTTAAAAAAAAAAAAAAATTAAAAAAATTAACAACAAATTGTTATTATGCATATGGCAAGAAATCATACAACTTTATTCTTATATTTACATCCTTGGTCTCTTACGGAATATGTAAATTATCAGAACAACAGGCTAGCAATGCGCTGATTAATCACCACTTTTGTGAATGCTCTCTTAACGGGTTGTGGACTGACCACAATGAAAGTAACAAAACATAGTACAAAAATAGAAAGGGATATAACAATGTAACAGTTAAGGGACATTACTCGAAATAAAGTAAATGTATTATGTAATTTAAATAAATTTAGAAGATGTCATTGTCTGTGATATCTTTCTTAAATTAATTAGAAACAAGTAAATTCAGCATAAATAAAAGATAATTACATAAGGAATCTTCAATGTTTATGAAAAAACTAGCTGACCCTGCCCGGCTTCGCCCAGACCCTGGTGGGGAGCATCTCATTTAATTCATATAAGTAGTCATATAAGTTCCCGTTCCCGTTACCGACTATCTGTCTGTCTGTCTGTCTGTCTGTCTGTCTGTCTGACCCGGCCCGACATCGCCCAGCTCCTGGTGTGAAGCATCTCATTTAATTTATATAAGTAGTCATATAAGTTCTCGTTCCCGATGTTATCGCGGACCTCAGAGAGAAGTGTCTATGTAGAAGACCATTTCCTGGACGTACGTATTTTGGGAGGGGGAGGAGGGAGGAGGGAGGAGGAGGAAGAAGAAAAAAAAATACGACAGTTGGCATCTCTGGAATGAAAGGAAGGCGTGTAGAAAATTTCATCTCAATCGGATGGGCCGTTCGCGAGCGTATAAAGGACATACGGACAGAGATACATAAATACATACAGAGATACATACGCACAAGTCTTTTTTATATATAAGATATTGACGTTATTTTTAATGCGTAAAAGTTAATAACATACTTTTCTATTTCTTTGCAATACATCATTACATGTTTTTATACACTTAGTGGCATGAAATTTGTATATATAAGAAGAAATATATTTTGTGACCGTCCTATACTATGGGACGCAAATTACAATGATTGAATGATTGATTTAGGAACCGACATCACAGCATTCGGGGCATTCCCATAAGCGCTGCGTCCCCATCCTCAGCAGCCAACAAAGAGTTCCAACACTAATAGTTCTAGCAGCAATCTGATTATATGTCTGTCTAGCCTTTCCTCTGAGCGTCGAGCGTCGGCCAGATCCCCTCGTCACACCTCGCTGCCTCATTCTTGCCAGACTATGGTGATCCATTTGCTCCTCCGAGGTGTACACGTGCTCCCACAAGGCCGCAACCACGTCTGCCTTGTCATGCATCAATACTCCACCAATTTTTGCCGAGCCAACCATTCTGTGAGCCTGTTTATTCCCCAGCTCACCGGCATGCCCCGGAGAAAAGTTCCAGGGGATGCTTGCTACTCGTGACCTCCGAAGCGAAGCAAGCCACTCTGTACGAAGTCTGCCTGTCCTCACCCTCCTCAGCATGCTTTCTGAGTCAGTTACAATCACGATGTGTGTATGTATTGTGTTCTCCATCCAGTGGAAAGCCAAACTGACCGCCTCCACCTCCATTCTTAAGCTAGATGTTGTGGTATCATATGCCAGGCTCTCCTGTACCAAACGTCGACCATTAGCTTTTCCTAAGAACCCCCAGGCACATCTCCTTCCTCTCAACACCGAACCATCCGTGTAGATAATCACATCACCCGGGCGAGCATTATCCTGAATTAGTTGTTGAATTTCCACTTGCGGGGCTTCTGCTGGCCACTCTCTGCACTCCCAGCTCAATGTGATTATAACTCTGCACAAGTCTGACTGCTCCGCTGGCACTCTGACCCACTTCTCTCCTCGCCTAATGTTCTCTAAGATGCACACCTGTCTGATCGTATCCTCCGACTGAGCCATCCCTGATTTCCCTCTTATCAGTCTCTGAACCTTAATTTCGTCCAGCGCCTCATGCAACGGGTGATCTGTGTCTGCAGCTACTCTGAGGTACGCCTTCGCTTGCATCACCTTGTGCCTACCAGCAACAGCCGGCAGACCAAAGATGTAACGCATACACACTACTGGGGTGTCTCTGGTGCATCCCAGAATGACCCGCATAGCTTCGTTCTGTATGCGCTCTAATTTCACCAACTGACTCTTTGAGACAGTGAGCAGTCCTAGTCCATAATCATTCGCTGAGAGGATCAAGTGATGGTATAGCGTGAAAAGCATTCTCTGCTCTGTCTCCATTGCAACCTTAGTTTTAAGTGCATTGAGTCCCTTTTGAGATCTTGTCACAACCGATCCAGATAGGGTCAGAGACTAAAACGTCTATTGGTTCCAGCCAGCGAGGTACTGGTACATGTCTCAATCAATCAAACCTTGGGATTTTCCAGGCAATGAAGTTCAGTTTATTAAGCTTCCGGCCCGGCTTGGTCGTAATGGGACACATTGTCTAACGTTCACGGAACCGCAAGGGTGAATCAACAGTTGTGATCCTTTTTGAAGCCATGAACCGGGTAATATGACCGGCAGCAGAGATTTGACATTCTGGTGAACTGTGCAGGTAGTTGATACCTACCGAATTGAGTTGATGGACAGACTTGGTGATCTATTAATGTAGTTAATACCTACCGAACTGTGTAAGATAGCTAGCTACATGAGAATATGTTCAGTTCTAACATTCACTTGTTGAGTCATGTAATTGTGACATTGTGGTGCTATGGAGCCAGTGCTCCAGTTATAGGTTGCTGATAAGTGTTTCCCAGGAACTGGCGAGACAGAAGAGCTACCAGGCTCTAATACATTAGTGTATTGTGCTATAGGACCTCTCTTCAGTTTTTGTGGTCATCTAAGATTCTAGGGTCGACCCAGACGTCATCAGCGGAGTGGAACTTGGGATTTAGTAAGTCATCGAGGGATGATCCTCAATGATTGGTGAAGTGTCGGACAGGCATTAGTCCTACGCTTGACCAGCCCGAGATCTTGTTCACAGTGGGAGGAGGAGACTTTGGAAGGGTCTATGCCTTGGAGTTCCTTTACACTGGAGGTTTCTCGGGTGAGTCGTTAACTACGACGGGACAGCCTCACGAACTTAATTAAGTTACATGCGCTGTGATGAAGACGGATCATCAGGAGATCTTCTCGTGTACATATTGTCTTCTATCCAGGCTTTCAGCCATCCTTCTCTAAGTTACAGTTGACGTATTTAGAAATTAAATTTTGCTTTGTTAGCTATGGCTTTGTGTATTAGTATGACTGTTGTCTTGTCCGAGCCCCCTGTGGGTAGGAATCCATAAGAGGGGAGGGAAAGGTCAGCTGTCTCGGCTTGTGTGGGGCCTTGTAGATGTAAAGTCCTATTGGATTGGTCGGAGCAAAGGCTGGGGATATTAACTATAGTAACATACCTGTCCAAGCCCCGGGGGTCTTGTTACACTCATACCATTATATGAAAACCAACGCAAGGCGGCCTGCTGCTAAATCTCCCTATGTGTTTTGAACGCGGTATGCGAGATTACGAATTGCGCTTGTAACCCCTGCGCCACGGAGCGGCCTCAATTAATAATCCCCGCCTCGATTGAGATTCGAACATATTAGCCCCGGACCGCCAGCCAAGCTTGCTAGCCATGCGCTACCGGGGCTTCCTTAAATATAAACAGCATGCGGTACCGTACTGAAACATCAAAAAAGAGTACAAAATAAGAGACAACACATCGGTATACACGGCAGAACTAGTAGGGATTATGAAAGGACTAGAAATAGCAACAGAGTACCCGTCTATACAACTAAGTATACTGACGGATTCTCTATCCACAGTACAAGCGCTAAGCAACTATTCTAAAGGGAACAGACCAGTCCTGAAAGAGGGAATACTAACACTAACAACAAACCTAAGATATATGGGATGCCAGGTCACTATAGCTTGGACACCAGCACACAGAGGGATTGCTGGCAATGAGAGTCGTTTTATTTACAAACCCAAGTGTATGAGCAAACTCACAGATGTTGCGGCCTTGGCAATTCGCAATTTGTACAACATTATTATCACAAGATATTCATCATTTACAAGAAACAAATCAATATAGTAGCAAAATATAGCTCTCACGTTGTCTCAGTTTAAACATAGCTCTCACGTTGTCTCAGTTTAAACATAGCTCTCACGTTGTCTCAGTTTAAACATAGCTCTCACGCTGTCTCAGCTTAAACATAGCTCTCACTCTGTCTCAGTTTAAACATAGCTCTCACGCTGTCTCAGTTTAAACATAGCTCGCTTCGCAACTCAACCACGCCATTAATATTACACTCATAACTCAACGCTCACGAAAAACTATCAATACCCTATGTCTGTCCGTCTCGCTGTCCTGAACCCGTCTGACCAACAGCGGTACGTTTGGACAGTTCACGGCTGCTCACAGTTCGTGAGACCCGTGCGGGGTGATGCGGTGCAGTGGCCACGGGCTTTCCCTTGCTTGTCACGTGGCTCGCACTCCGCGAACCTACTGCAGGAGGCCAGGCTATCTGACCTATTCTCCTGTCTCCTGTCTGTCACTGTCAGACACGTTATTGGGTCCATGACACTTAGCTTGCTTTTTCTTACTTCTTTCACCCATCTTCCACAACATTTCATATGTCATCCATTTATTTTATTTGGATGCAATTCTAAGTGTAAGTGAAATGATTTCTTTTGATGTCTGTTGGATTGACTCCTGCAAAATGTCCTATTGTTCACCAAAATCTGTATTATCTCCATGGCATTATAACTGTTCTTTACAGTAGTATTGTACCTTTCTCTAATTTCCTCGTCTGATTCAAATAATGTTAGGTCTAACTTCTTTGGGGTTTTCTTTTTGATTTTAAATCTTAACCTCATATTTCCTATAACTGGCACATGGTCACTATGTCCATCTACTTCTGGTTAAGTAGTTGCTGCTACTAAACTGCTTCTGAATCTCTTTCTAATCAGTACGTAATAAATTTGATTGTGAACCAGGTGTTACCTATCATTTCTTGGTATTCTGACTATGCTGTTAATCTGTCACCTCTCTCATTCCTTGAACCCAGGCCATTGCCACCAGTATGACAGTCATTTCAAAATGTGTACACTGGCCCACCGCCATGTCTAATTCATTATAAAACATATTTATGTCCTCTTACTGTCTGCTGTTGGCGCATAAGCGTGTATTATGGTAATATCCAGAGATTTGTCAAGGAGGGTCACTTATAATACACTGAGATTGTCCAAAATCCATTACCCCCCCCCCATTTCCACCCCACCCCCTTCCGACCCCCCCCCCCCAGCACTCATTTGATCCAAAATGATGCCAACTACCCTTTTGTAGTCCTTCCCTCATGAGTAAAGTATTATTTCTGTAAGTATTTAAATAGTTTTCTCACGCTCCAGGCCACCGCATTTCACAATATATATTATCAACAAATTGTATAGAATAGTCTGCATGACTTGTGTGAGGTGTTTCCTCTAATCAATACTCGATGTAACAGCTGTGTGACATTGATTTCATAGTCACCTCCTTTTATGACTTATGTGAATGTCTCTAGGCTTGTTGACCAACATCCTCTATACACAGCATTTCACAACATTCCTTAACGATAACAACACAATGTCTGAAGACAATTGAACACCTCGAGAAATAACAGAAGTCCGGTACAGTTTTATATCATTTTATTTCCATTGTCTGCTATTCATATATATCACTTTCTACTGTTACAAGTAGAATTTTGGAAATAATTATTGTATTAAACTCAACTCAACTCAACATGCCGTAACTCAACATGAGTCAAGCTCGCCATTTGAATACACAACGGGCTCACATACGATCCGTCCACCCGAACAGATCTGCCGAGAACGGTCACAATGGCCCACCCGAACAGATTTCACCCGAATGGTCGCGATGCAGTCCCAGGACTAGACTTGTCCTATATTCCTGGATGTCCTCAAGCAATATTACATCTAACTGAGCTACAGGAAATATTACATCTACCTGAGCTACAGGCAATATTACATCTACCTGAGCTACAGGCAATATTTTTTTTATTTTGGGGGATGTTCGTCCATCACGAATGATGAGGACCATTCATTCATTGCATCTTTGATTTGATGAAGAACGAATGACTTGCGCTTTAGTTTGGATTATAGCGAGGTAGTGGTCGCGCAACTCCATCGACCTCGCTCACTCGTCTGCGTCCATCTGGTTCCAGTGGCGAGCATGGCAAGACGACTGGAGATGGACACAGATGCAGTGAACGTTAGGCTGCCACGGCCAGTTATCCCTGTATATATTGGCTCTCGAGAGCCTCGTGCAAACGGCTCTTCCGTCAATTCCTTTAATTTTCAGTTTTAAGACAAGCGTAGCGACAAGCGAATGAGTGTATGACAACTGATAGGATCAACCAGATATCCATCGGATAGACGGACTGACCGCCTGAACAGACCACACACACATGCGATTAGCGAGATTCTACCACAGAAGATATTGCTCGTCTAAGTTGCGAACAAATCTGCCTATTAACGGCCGAGCCTCAGCAGTTCGCAATGCATATGACTGCTGGCAGGACAGACTATGCACGCACACGCAAGCCAAGAGTAGCATCGCTAAAGCGCGCCCTCCCGGTACAAGGTGATACATGCAAAACCACTGGACGCCTACCGACGAGCTTTCAAGCTACGCCGGCAGGACTGACCGAAAAGCTATACCAGTTAACTGACAGCAGGCCCACTACTCATCGAGAGAGAGAGAGACGCAATAGTACATCTAACTGAGCTACATGCAATATTACATCTACCTGAGCTAATTATAACTACCATGTCAACATTAGTTTTAGTGAAGAATGTATTATTGAATATTGCACATTTTCCATGAGTTTATAACGCATATTGTTTCTGTGGTTGTCGTCGTTGGAGGAATGTTAGATTCGTAAGTGATGTATGAATGAAGTCATGCACGAGCGCAGAGACATAAGAAGAGAAGAATGTCGGCCGAGCTTGTGTATCCAGGTATGAAACCTTTGGAAACAAAAGGTCGTTCGTTCTTTCGTTGGGTCCTCTCGTGGTTTCACATGATTAATGGTACCCCACATGTTTCACGAGACACCACATGTGTCACGGGACCCCACATGTTTAACGGTACCCCACATGTTTCACGGGACCCCACATATGTCACGGGATCCCACATGTTTAACGATACCCCACATGTTTCACGGGACCACACATGTGTCACGGGATCCCACAAGTTTAACGGTACCCCACATGTTTCACGGGACCCCACATGTTTCACTGGAAACCACATGTTTCACGGGACCCCACATGTGTCACGGGACCGTACATGTTTAACGGTACCCCATATGTTTCACGGGACCCCATATGTGTCACGAGATCCCACATGTTTAACGGTACCCCACATGTTTTACGGGACCCCACATGTTTCACGGGACCCCACATGTGTCACGGGACGCCATATGTTTAACGGGACCCCACATGTTTCACAGGATCACACATTTAAACCCAGAGTCACGCTTGTGTGTTGTCTTCTACCAAAGACCCGCAAAGGCCATGGCACTAAACCTTCCAGATTCAAGCCATGGTTTCTGTCAGGCCATCTCGATCTTCTTAGCACGCTCATGGAGTCCGCTTGGGTGAAAGTCTGTGTCTCCAGCCATTGCCCTCTGGCCCAGTCAATCTCAATCTTCTTACAGAAGCAGAAGGCAACAGTCTCTTATTAACAATCCGGAAAGCTTTACTGTCTCAGAATGTCGAGTATGGGATAAGTGGAAAGTCTTTTCCAACGTCTCCAATCTGGAAGCAGAGTGCAAACTGACTGCAGGAGAAAGACCTCCGGAGTCATGGCCCGGATGGGCCCCATCCCTAGAGAGTGTTGGGGAGATTTTTATTTCTCGCATATTCTTTACAGGACATCACAGTCAACATCAGCATCTTTCAGCTAGACCAGGGAGACCGGCGTTGGGAAGATAATAGGTCGAAATATTCGGCGAAGGGAGGCACCTCTGATTATCGGAAGCCTCCTGTCGTTCTTGCTCCGAGGCTTGGGTTTAATCACAATGTCATCAGTATCATCATCCAGTGCCTTGTTGGCTGGCGCGGGCGGTCATGTACCTTCAAAAATTGTGATCTCCAAAGGCATGGGCCAAATCGTATGTTGACTCTCTTCCGTGCCATGACACAAGACTGTGTAGTTTTTTTTTTCTGTGATTTTAAACATCTAGTGATAGTTCTTTTTTTAAAACCTATAAATGTATTTATTTGTTGCTAGATGGAATATGAGTATTTTCCCTAGTTTGTCCTAATCTCCATGCACTGTTGATTCAGCCAGTCTCTTGTAGCCATTTTGCATTTGTTGCATGTTCACTATTTATTTATATATTGTATTATATTCGTATTTATCTTGCTTTTCCTTATTTCTTTCATCCATCATGTGTAAAATTGTATATGTCATCCATTTCTTTTTTTGTTTGTTTTGTTTTTGTTTTTGCAATTCTAAGTGTAAGTGAAATTATTTCTTTTGATGTCTGTTGGACTGACTCCTGCAACATATCCTAGTGTTCACCAAAATCTGTATTATCTCCATGGCATTATATCTGTTCTTTACAGTAGTATTGTATCTTTCTCTAATTTCTTTGTCTGTTTCAAGTAATGTTAGGTCTAACTTCTTTGGGGTTTTCTTTTTGGTTTTAAATCTTAACCTCGGACGCACAGGTGTTTCTAAGGCACCAGGTCTGGGTTCTATACTGGCCAAGACCTATTGACGCATCCTCACCGAGCGTCCTGGGCAGCAGGTCCCTTCGGGGTCCTGGCTAAAGTCAATAGGATCGTTGATTCCTGCGAAGTCGGAGAGTGTCTGCCTGTACGGCGAGGAAACATCAGTCTGCACACCAATAAGCCAGACATGGGACAACGGATACTCATGCAAACCCCAGATCCTGTATGACATCACACTGATGTTGGACAACAGAATGTCTTCATCCGACATACAGGAATTCGCACCTGAGATCACAGCCAGCGAACACAAGCAAGCAAGCAAGCAAATCTTAACCTCATCTTTACTATAACTAGCACATGGTCATTATGTCCATCTACTCCTGGTGAAGTTGTTGCTGCTACTATACTGCTTCTGATTGATTGATTGATTGATTGATTGGTTGATTTAGGAACCGACATCACAGCATTCGGGGCATTCCCATAAGCGCTCCGTCCCCATCCTCAGCAGCAAGCGAAGAGTTCCAGCACTAATAGTACCAAACTGCTTCTGAATCTCTTTCTAATCAGTACGTAATCAATTTGATTGTGAACCAGGTGTTACATATCATTTCTTGGTATTCTGCCCATGATGTTAATCTGTCATCTCTCTCATTCCTAGAACCCAGGCCATTGCCACCAGTATGACAGTCATTTCAAAATGTGTACACTGGCCCACCGTCATGTCTAATTCATTATAAAATATATTTATATCCTCTTACTGTCTGCTGTTGGCGCATATGTGTGTATTATGTTAATATCCAGAGGTTTGTCAAGGAGGATTACTAATAATACATAATACTCTGAGATTGTCCAGAATCCATTAACCCCCTCCCCCCCCCCCCCACCCAACTCATTTGATCCAAAATTATGCCAACACCCCTTACTTTTGTAAGTATTTAAATACTTTTATCACGCTCCAGGCCACCACATTTTACAATATATATTAACAACAAGCCGGTCTCTCTGGCCGAGGGGTTATATCACTTTCTCCGTAATCCCGTTTATCACGCAGAGTCTCGTGTCGGGCGAGAACTGGGAGCGGTTCGTGCCCCGCTGGTGACTTGCGGGATAACTGAGCCGGCCGCTCAGAAAGCAATGGCAAACTACTGAGCGTAATCAACCAAGAAATCAACAGACAGCTGAAAGATGCTGCTGTTGACAGCGATGTCCTGTAAAAGGATATGCGAATTTAAAAAAAAAAAAATTAAAAAAATTAACAACAAATTGTTATTATGCATATGGCAAGAAATCATACAACTTTATTCTTATATTTACATCCTTGGTCTCTTACGGAATATGTAAATTATCAGAACAACAGGCTAGCAATGCGCTGATTAATCACCACTTTTGTGAATGCTCTCTTAACGGGTTGTGGACTGACCACAATGAAAGTAACAAAACATAGTACAAAAATAGAAAGGGATATAACAATGTAACAGTTAAGGGACATTACTCGAAATAAAGTAAATGTATCATGTAATTTAAATAAATTTAGAAGATGTCATTGTCTGTGATATCTTTCTTAAATTAATTAGAAACAAGTAAATTCAGCATAAATAAAAGATAATTACATAAGGAATCTTCAATGTTTATGAAAAAATATTGACGTTATTTTTAATGCGTAAAAGTTAATAACATACTTTTCTATTTCTTTGCAATACATCATTACATGTTTTTATACACTTAGTGGCATGAAATTTGTATATATAAGAAGAAATATATTTTTGACCGTCCTATACTATGGGACGCAAATTACAATGATTGAATGATTGATTTAGGAACCGACATCACAGCATTCGGGGCATTCCCATAAGCGCTGCGTCCCCATCCTCAGCAGCCAACAAAGAGTTCCAACACTAATAGTTCTAGCAGCAATCTGATTATATGTCTGTCTAGCCTTTCCTCTGAGCGTCGAGCGTCGGCCAGATCCCCTCGTCACACCTCGCTGCCTCATTCTTGCCAGACTATGGTGATCCATTTGCTCCTCCGAGGTGTACACGTGCTCCCACAAGGCCGCAACCACGTCTGCCTTGTCATGCATCAATACTCCACCAATTTTTGCCGAGCCAACCATTCTGTGAGCCTGTTTATTCCCCAGCTCACCGGCATGCCCCGGAGAAAAGTTCCAGGGGATGCTTGCTACTCGTGACCTCCGAAGCGAAGCAAGCCACTCTGTACGAAGTCTGCCTGTCCTCACCCTCCTCAGCATGCTTTCTGAGTCAGTTACAATCACGATGTGTGTATGTATTGTGTTCTCCATCCAGTGGAAAGCCACACTGACCGCCTCCACCTCCATTCTTAAGCTAGATGTTGTGGTATCATATGCCAGGCTCTCCTGTACCAAACGTCGACCATTAGCTTTTCCTAAGAACCCCCAGGCACATCTCCTTCCTCTCAACACCGAACCATCCGTGTAGATAATCACATCACCCGGGCGAGCATTATCCTGAATTAGTTGTTGAATTTCCACTTGCGGGGCTTCTGCTGGCCACTCTCTGCACTCCCAGCTCAATGTGATTATAACTCTGCACAAGTCTGACTGCTCCGCTGGCACTCTGACCCACTTCTCTCCTCGCCTAATGTTCTCTAAGATGCACACCTGTCTGATCGTATCCTCCGACTGAGCCATCCCTGATTTCCCTCTTATCAGTCTCTGAACCTTAATTTCGTCCAGCGCCTCATGCAACGGGTGATCTGTGTCTGCAGCTACTCTGAGGTACGCCTTCGCTTGCATCACCTTGTGCCTACCAGCAACAGCCGGCAGACCAAAGATGTAACGCATACACACTACTGGGGTGTCTCTGGTGCATCCCAGAATGACCCGCATAGCTTCGTTCTGTATGCGCTCTAATTTCACCAACTGACTCTTTGAGACAGTGAGCAGTCCTAGTCCATAATCATTCGCTGAGAGGATCAAGTGCTGGTATAGCGTGAAAAGGATTCTCTGCTCTGTCTCCATTGCAACCTTAGTTTTAAGTGCATTGAGTCCCTTTTGAGATCTTGTCACAACCGATCCAGATAGGGTCAGAGACTAAAACGTCTATTGGTTCCAGCCAGCGAGGTACTGGTACATGTCTCAATCAATCAAACCTTGGGATTTTCCAGGCAATGAAGTTCAGTTTATTAAGCTTCCGGCCCGGCTTGGTCGTAATGGGACACATTGTCTAACGTTCACGGAACCGCAAGGGTGAATCAACAGTTGTGATCCTTTTTGAAGCCATGAACCGGGTAATATGACCGGCAGCAGAGATTTGACATTCTGGTGAACTGTGCAGGTAGTTGATACCTACCGAATTGAGTTGATGGACAGACTTGGTGATCTATTAATGTAGTTAATACCTACCGAACTGTGTAAGATAGCTACATGAGAATATGTTCAGTTCTACCATTCACTTGTTGAGTCATGTAATTGTGACATTGTGGTGCTATGGAGCCAGTGCTCCAGTTATAGGTTGCTGATAAGTGTTTCCCAGGAACTGGCGAGACAGAAGAGCAACCCGGCTCTAATACATTAGTGTATTGTGCTATAGGACCTCTCTTCAGTTTTTGTGGTCATCTAAGATTCTAGGGTCGACCCAGACGTCATCAGCGGAGTGGAACTTGGGATTTAGTAAGTCATCGAGGGATGATCCTCAATGATTGGTGAAGTGTCGGACAGGCATTAGTCCTACGCCTGACCAGCCCGAGATCTTGTTCACAGTGGGAGGAGGAGACTTTGGAAGGGTCTATGCCTTGGAGTTCCTTTACACTGGAGGTTTCTCGGGTGAGTCGTTAACTACGACGGGACAGCCTCACGAACTTAATTAAGTTACATGCGCTGTGATGAAGACGGATCATCAGGAGATCTTCTCGTGTACATATTGTCTTCTATCCAGGCTTTCAGCCATCCTTCTCTAAGTTACAGTTGACGTATTTAGAAATTAAATTTTGCTTTGTTAGCTATGGCTTTGTGTATTAGTATGACTGTTGTCTTGTCCGAGACCCCTGTGGGTAGGAATCCATAAGAGGGGAGGGAAAGGTCAGCTGTCTCGGCTTGTGTGGGGCCTTGTAGATGTAAAGTCCTATTGGATTGGTCGGAGCAAAGGCTGGGGATATTAACTATAGTAACATACCTGTCCAAGCCCCGGGGGTCTTGTTACACTCATACCATTATATGAAAACCAACGCAAGGCGGCCTGCTGCTAAATCTCCCTATGTGTTTCGAACGCGGTATGCGAGATTACGAATTGCGCTTGTAACCCCTTCGCCACGGAGCGGCCTCAATTAATAATCCCCGCCTCGATTGAGATTCGAACATATTAGCCCCGGACCGCCAGCCAAGCTTGCTAGCCATGCGCTACCGGGGCTTCCTTAAATATAAACAGCATGCGGTACCGTACTGAAACATCAAAAAAGAGTACAAAATAAGAGACAACACATCGGTATACACGGCAGAACTAGTAGGGATTATGAAAGGACTAGAAATAGCAACAGAGTACCCGTCTATACAACTAAGTATACTGACGGATTCTCTATCCACAGTACAAGCGCTAAGCAACTATTCTAAAGGGAACAGACCAGTCCTGAAAGAGGGAATACTAACACTAACAACAAACCTAAGATATATGGGATGCCAGGTCACTATAGCTTGGACACCAGCACACAGAGGGATTGCTGGCAATGAGAGTCGTTTTATTTACAAACCCAAGTGTATGAGCAAACTCACAGATGTTGCGGCCTTGGCAATTCGCAACTTGTACAACATTATTATCACAAGATATTCATCATTTACAAGAAACAAATCAATATAGTAGCAAAATATAGCTCTCACGTTGTCTCAGTTTAAACATAGCTCTCACGTTGTCTCAGTTTAAACATAGCTCTCACTCTGTCTCAGTTTAAACATAGCTCTCACTCTGTCTCAGTTTAAACATAGCTCTCACTCTGTCTCAGTTTAAACATAGCTCTCACTCTGTCTCAGTTTAAACATAGCTCTCACGTTGTCTCAGTTTAAACATAGCTCTCACTCTGTCTCAGTTTAAACATAGCTCTCACTCTGTCTCAGTTTAAACATAGCTCTCACGCTGTCTCAGTTTAAACATAGCTCTCACTCTGTCTCAGTTTAAACATAGCTCTCACGCTGTCTCAGTTTAAACATAGCTCGCTTCGCAACTCAACCACGCCATTAATATTACACTCATAACTCAACGCTCACGAAAAACTATCAATACCCTATGTCTGTCCGTATGGACAGTTCACGGCTGCTCACAGTTCGTGAGACCCGTGCGGGGTGATGCGGTGCAGTGGCCACGGGCTTTCCCTTGCTTGTCACGTGGCTCGCACTCCGCGAACCTACTGCAGGAGGCCAGGCTATCTGACCTATTCTCCTGTCTCCTGTCTGTCACTGTCAGACACGTTATTGGGTCCATGACACTTAGCTTGCTTTTTCTTACTTCTTTCACCCATCTTCCACAACATTTCATATGTCATCCATTTATTTTATTTGGATGCAATTCTAAGTGTAAGTGAAATGATTTCTTTTGATGTCTGTTGGATTGACTCCTGCAAAATGTCCTATTGTTCACCAAAATCTGTATTATCTCCATGGCATTATAACTGTTCTTTACAGTAGTATTGTACCTTTCTCTAATTTCCTCGTCTGATTCAAATAATGTTAGGTCTAACTTCTTTGGGGTTTTCTTTTTGATTTTAAATCTTAACCTCATATTTCCTATACCTGGCACATGGTCACTATGTCCATCTACTTCTGGTTAAGTAGTTGCTGCTACTAAACTGCTTCTGAATCTCTTTCTAATCAGTACGTAATAAATTTGATTGTGAACCAGGTGTTACCTATCATTTCTTGGTATTCTGACTATGCTGTTAATCTGTCACCTCTCTCATTCCTTGAACCCAGGCCATTGCCACCAGTATGACAGTCATTTCAAAATGTGTACACTGGCCCACCGCCATGTCTAATTCATTATAAAACATATCTATGTCCTCTTACTGTCTGCTGTTGGCGCATAAGCGTGTATTATGGTAATATCCAGAGATTTGTCAAGGAGGGTCACTTATAATACACTGAGATTGTCCAAAATCCATTACCCCCCCCCCATTTCCACCCCACCCCCTTCCGACCCCCCCCCCCCCCCAGCACTCATTTGATCCAAAATGATGCCAACTACCCTTTTGTAGTCCTTCCCTCATGAGTAAAGTATTATTTCTGTAAGTATTTAAATAGTTTTCTCACGCTCCAGGCCATCGCATTTCACAATATATATTATCAACAAATTGTTATTATGCATTTGGCAAGAAATCATAAAACTTTACTTCTCATATTTACATCCTTGGTCTCTTACAGCATATGTAAATTATCATAACAACAGGCTAGCAATGCTTCGATTAATCACTACTTTTAGAAAGAATTCTATCTAAACGGGTTGTGGACTGACCACAATGAAAGTAACACAACTAAGTACAAAAGTAGGACGGGATACAACAACGTAACAGTTAAGGGACATTACTAGAAATAAAATAAATTTATTAAGTAATAAATTTACAAGTTTTTATTGTCTATGATATCTTCTTTACGGTAATTGGCATCGAGTAAATTCAGCATGAAAGACAGATAACAACTAAAGGAATCTTTAACGTTTATGAAAACATTTTGATATTATTTTTTTACGCGTCAATGTTAATAATGGACTTGTATATTTCTTTGCAATATAATATTAAATGTTTTCATCCTTATAATGGCATGATTGCATTTCAAGACGAATGAAATATATTTTTGACCGTCCTTGATATTGGGACGCAAATTACAAACATCTAGGAAGGTCTGTGTCCCCAGGCATTGCCTTCTGGCCAAGCCCATCTCGATCTTCTTAGCTCGCTCATGGATGGAGTCGTTGAGACAACACGCCTGGGTGAAAGTCTGTGTCTCCAGGCAGGCTGTTGCCTTTGTTAATGCCATGACCTCCATGGTTACTCTCGATGCTACTGGTGGAATAGGATTGTCCTTAAACCGTCTAGGAAAAGACTTATTGTGTTACGTTGACTGCTAGAATGAACTGATCGTTGTGTGAATTCTTGATATTGTAAACTATTCAATATTTGAGTAGATGCTTGTATGGAAATGTCACTAACATCTCTATGTGTCTGTTCCTTAAGATGTCCGCGCACCGAATGACAAGTCTCGCTACCCTTTTCGCTGAGATTGTTACCTCTGGCCCCTACATTTCCCTTGAACCGTTGAGTTCCTTGAGTGTCACTAACTGTCTGTGATTTATTGTTAACCCTACTCCTTTTGTCTTGTGGGTGGTAGTGTGTGACTACTACTCTACTGACTGATGTCCTGTTAACTCTTTTCTGTCCACGACAGTCCATACTATGCCATGTTTGTAATGGACGGGTGCGTGCGAAACGGTGAAGTTAAAGACCTAGAGTGCTCTTACCCCGCCCACCATGTCGACTGCATTACCAACATGACGACTCGGAATGGGAAAACATTTGGCATTGTGTGGATGAAGAATGACTTGCGCGATGAATTGTTTTTAAGTGAGGAAGGGTTGCGCAATTCGTCGACCATTCTCTCTCGCCTGAGTCCATCTGAATCCAGTGGCAAGACAAATCAAGACGATTGGAGACGAATACAGGTGCAATGGATGACCAGGGCGCTCTACGTGCCTGACCGTGCTCATTATGTCCCACAACGCTTTGCAGGAAAACGCCGTCTTGCCCGTTGAATCATCAATGATTTCTTTCGCACAGTCTGCCGAATCCTGTCTTCATATGCCAGGTAGGCATACCATAGTTTACCGATTGGATTAACGCTGAATCGGTGACCCTCGCCTGGTTTAGCCAGCCTGTCACAGCTGTTGGTCCTGGGGGGAGGAGCGGGGGGGGGGAGGGCGCCGTAGCAAGCTGACAGCTACTAGGAGCCACAGACGTAAGCTGGATGTCAGGCTTGGACCTGTGGGGAATGGACCTTGCAAAGGGCGTGACATCCATCCTTATCAAAGGTACTACCAATGCCCAACATCCCAGACCACCACTTGACCATAGTAAATGTCACATCCTCATTATCATTTGCCATGCCGATAAGCGTGAGCGGTCATGTTTCGCCATCTCACACGATCACCAGAGCGGTGGATCAGCTCTGTGTCCTGGTTTCGACCACGCCACGCGGCCAAGCCAATGTTAAACGACTTAGAAAAGAGAGTAATGGGAGGCGCTGTTCTTGGTAGAAGAGGCAGTGGACTATCAACACGAAGATGGACACACGATAGTAAAAACACCCTAGTGGACAGCGGAACTGGCGAAAAATCGAGCGTCTCTCTGCAGCTGGCCGTGTTGTATATCCTTTACAGGATGTCGCTCAGTCCTTCGCTTTTTTTTTTTGGGGGGGGGGGCTATTTATGATTTCTTGGTAAATTTACGTTCAGTAGTTTGTCATTGCTTTCTGAACGACCTGCACTCATACCATTATACGAAAACCAACACAAGGCGGTCTGCTGCTAAATCTCCCGCTGTTTCTAACGCGGTATGCGGGATTACGAATTGCGCTCGTAACACCTTCGCCAGGAAGCCGCCTCAAATAATAATGCCCGCCTCGGTTGGTATTGGAACATATTAGCACCGGACCGCCAGCCAAGCTTGCTAGCCATGCGCTACCGGTGCTTCCTTAAATATAAACAGCATGTGGTACCATACTGGAACATATTAGCACCGGACCGCCAGCCAAGCTTGCTAGCCATGCGCTATCGGGGCTTCCTTAAATATAAACAGTATGCGGTACCATACTGGAACATATTAGCACCGGACCGCCAGCCAAGCTTGCTAGCCATGCGCTACCGGGGCTTCCTTAAATATAAACAGCATGTGGTACCATACTGGAACATATTAGCACCGGACCGCCAGCCAAGCTTGCTAGCCATGCGCTACCGGGGCTTCCTTAAATATAAACAGCCCGCGGTACCATACTGGAACATATTAGCACCGGACCGCCAGCCAAGCTTGCTAGCCATGCGCTACCGGGGCTTCCTTAAATATAAACAGCCCGCGGTACCATACTGGAACATAAAAAAAAGAGTACAAAATAAGAGACAACACATCGGTATACACGGCAGAACTAGTAAGAATTATGATAGGACTAGGAATAGCAACATAGTACACCCCTATAAAACTAAGTATACTGACGGATTCACTATCCACAATACAAGCGCTAGTCCAGAATCCTTTAACCCCTCACTACCCCCCCCCCCCCACCCCCTCCTAATAGCACTCATTTGATCCAAATTATGCTATATATATATATATATATATTAACAACAAATTGTTATTATGCATTTGGCAAGAAATAATAAAACTTTACGTCCCATATTTACATCCTTGGACTCTTATAGCATATGTAAATCATCATAACAACAGGCTAGCAATGCGTTGATTAATCATTTCGTGTATGAACAATTCTGTTTAAACGGGCTGTGGACTGACTACAATGAAAGTAACACAAATAAGTACAGAAATACAGAGGGATATATCAACGTTACAGTTAAGGGACATTATTCGAAATAAAATAAATGTATTATGTAATTTAAATATATTTAGAAGTTTTTATTGTCTGTGATATCTTCTGTACGGTAATTATCATCGAGTAAATTCAGCATAAATGACAGATAACAACTTAAGGAATCTTCAAGGTTGATGATAATGTTTTGACATTATTTTGTGTGCATAAAAGTTAATAATCGACTTTTCTATTTCTTTGCAATATAATATTTAATGTTTTCATCCTTTTAAAGGCAAGGCGGTAATGCATAATTTGTCGAAATATATTTTTGACCGTCCTTGACTATGCGACGCAAATTACAAACATCTAGGAAGGTCTGTGTCCCCAGCCATTGCCTTCTGGCCCAGCCCATCTCAATCTTCTTAGCTCGCTAATGGATGGAGTCTTTGAGACAACACGCCTGGGTGAAAGTCTGCTGTTCCAGCCTATACCTTCTGGTCAAGCCCATCTGGATCTTCTTAGCATGCTCATGTAGTCGTTGAGAAAAAACAGGCTGTTGCCTTTGTTAATGCCATGACCTCCATGGTTACAGCCGATGCTACTGGTGGATTAGGATTGTCCTTAAACCGTCTAGGAAAAGACTTATTGTGTTACGTTGACTGTTAGGATAACTGTTCGTTGTGTGAATTCTTGATGTTGTAAACTCTTCAATATTCGTGTAGATAGCATGTAAGGAAATATCACTGACGTCTCTGTGTGTCTGTTCCTTAAGATGTCCGCGCCCCGAATGACAAGTCTCGCTAGCCTTTTTCGCTGAGGTTGTTACCTCTGACTCCTACACTTCCCGTGAACCGTTGAGCTCCTTGAATGTCACTACCTGTCTGTGATTTATTGTTAACCCTTACTCTTCTTGTCTTGTGGGTTGTAGTTTGTGCCTACTACTCTACTGACTGCCATGTACCGATATGAGGCAGACAGCGGTAAACTGGTGTACTAAGAGTGGGTTTACCGTAAGAATAGTAATTGTCATAGTGAGAGCAGTTCACGCGATCACTATGAACTAACATGCACGCATAAGTCAAGGAAAGTCAGTGCGGAACACATGATGATGCTGAATGACAAAGGGAAACTGCTCAAAGAAGTTGCGTATCACGTGACAATAGTTGGGCAGTCCACGGGAAAGCGAGAGAGCGGGACAAGGTTAGTCCGGCCAGGGTCGCGGTGGAAGAACGACGTGGAACGGAGTTGAAGTCAAGAAAGATACTACCCGGAACCGACTAAACGTTAGTACAACCCAGTCTAACTGACTGCTGTACTACGAGGCAGGTACAAGAGCACGGGGTTTTGCTAACCGCACGAAGTTAAGGACGGCAAGGCCAGCCCGCCGGCTGAAAACCGTCAGACGGGACACGACAGCTTTCTAGAGAGGACACTTGTGATTTTCGGAGTGCAAATACGTAGTTTGCTAGAGCACTAGTTTGAGATAGCGAATGTGAAGTGTGAATAAGTGATTGTGCATGAGTATTGTAAAGAAGGCGACAAATTGTATATTTATTCAGATCGTTACCGCCTGGTTAGTGTATGTAACTATTTCAGGGTCGCCTAAATTAAAAGACATGATATCCATCCTCACAACGAATGTTTCTTTGGGTGTGGATGAAGTAGCAAGAGTGTCTGCGTGTAATACAGGTTGTTGATAGGCAGCGAATGAATGAAACCTATATAAATTCATCTGCGAATGAAGGTCTATTATGGTGATGCATGCCTGTCTGTCCATAGAGAAGAAGGGCAGAATGTCAGACTGGCCTGCGTGCCCAATTCTCAAACCTTGGAAAATAAAGAAAGATTTACTACTACTCAAGTGTAGGAGTGGAATAGGAAGTTGTAAAACAGCGTGACTTCCGTGAAAAGGTTCTGCAGGTGGTTCATGAATGGTTACAGACGCAACAAAGAGCATCTTTTTTTTTCTTCTACAGGAATCCTAGCACTTTATCGGCGCTGGAGGACTTGCATTGAACTGGTGAGAACATCGAAAAATGATACATTTCTTGTTTATTTTTTCAGAAGATATTCACTAAAATAATCAGGGTTTTAATTTTAAGTCCTCTCGTAAAAGGCAACAGTAGTTGTCATACTCTAGGACATTTGAGAAAGTCAAAATAAATAAACTTAAGCTTCTTTCTTCAACTTTTTATAGTTTCCGGTTGTATCTATGGTACATATTTTCGTTCACTTTCTCACATAATGTCTACACATGATTCGCTCAGAATAATTTAGCTTGCTGTGGCAGTCTTCTGTACTCACTTCGTCTGCTAACTGTTGATGGGCAGGGTTCTTCTAGAGACTGTCTATAAACTGTTCTTTAGTTTCTTAATTTCTGAGATATCCCATTGTATTGGTTTCTTTGTTTATAAGATTTTATGTTCTCTTGAGTTTCAGTTTAATTTTACTTATAAACAGATGATGATCTGCATCTATGTCCGAGACTCTAACAAGGCTTACGATGTACACAGATGATCTACATTTCTTGTTGGTACAGATGTGGTCAGTTTGATGTTTTATTGTGTGGTCTTTTGAAGACCACATTACTTTATGTATTCTTTGTTTGTTGTTACTGTAAAACACTTCCGCCTATGACGTATTGATTCACTGCGCAGAGTTTGGCCAATCATTGTCGTCCGTTACTCTATGTTAGTGTTTTCCCGTGACCTCTTCATTCATCCAGTAGCATGACCTTTGCAGAACCTCGCTCCCATAACAACCTTCCGGAAAACTTATTGAGAATAAGCAAGATGCCCCACGTCCGATACACCAATCTCTGGAGATCATCCGCCACATCCTGCACCCATCTTCTTTTTGGCCTTCCTCTTCCTCTCTTCCCAGGTATATACCCCTCCATTATTGTTCTCTCCAAACTTTTGTGACGTTTCAAGTGACCAAAATATTTCAATTTTCTTTGTTGTATCGTCTTTGATAGTTAACCTTCTTCAGTATTCAGCTCTTGAAGTGTGGATGCTTTTGGTCTTTTCTATATCTAAGATACTCTTAGAACTCGTCTATAACATTTATATACAAAGGCATTTATGCGCTATTCAGCTTGTTTAGTAAGTGTCCATGTCTCACAGGCGTATGTTGCAATAGGAAAGATGCATGTCCTTAAAAATGAAAATTGTGTAGTTCTATCTGTCCCATTCCATAATTTATTCAGTTCTTTTAGTCTTTGAAGAGCAATAGCTATTCGTCTTTTAAATTCTTCCATTGTGTCACCATTGTTGGTAATCAATGACCTAAGATATTCGAAATTTTCTGTCATCTCCAATTTTTCCTCATTAACATATATTTCTTTCTCCATAGTAGTTTTATCAGTATGCATTATCTTTATTTTTGCCATGTTAAGATATAAGTTGTAATTTTCACTATTCTTTTCGGTTAAGTGAACCATTCACTGTGTTAGTTAGCTAGTTAGTTAGTTAGTTAGTTAGGTAGTTAGTTAGTCGCAGATCCAACTTCACGGCAACGGGTCATCCCCATATTGCTCCGTTCCTGTGTCAGTGAATATCACACAAAATGCTCCTCACTGCCCTATGTGAACAATGCAATAGACAGGAGTGTCGGCAAGCCAGCAATCCGCACAGGTACACTTTGCATAATGCCACCGCCAGAATGCCAACACAAAAGTCCTCCACGAAAAATACATTTCATCGACGATGGAAACGGCAGTCACCAGAAAGACTTCATTGACCCGGGTTTTATCCCATATGGCTCGGTCTCTTTCCGCAGGGCGACCCACTGAAAGCGCCGCACAAAGCACGAACTCCGTAGATACAGCGACGAAGTCTCCTGAAAAAAAAACACTCGTGAACCAAAAAGGCAAACCAGTCAATCAAGCAACAACCGGCCGTCATCGTTCCGAACATGCAGTTCAAGCTAAAATCAACCGCGGACCGATGCAAAAGCATTCCACGCGAAATTGACAGCTCACAGTGTCGCGAAATTGACAGCTCACAGGTCGCGCCACGCACTCACTCAGTAGAAGAGCGATGGAACCATAGCCTCCTGGATCGCCTCTTACGACGTGCATGGTAGGCAACAGTATTACTATTCTTTGCTCCCCCGTATGGGCCCCGGCAACACACGCGATTCACTGTGTACATATGGCAATACGTTTTTATTTAAATGTTCACAACATAACAAGTAGAAAACAAACACGAAGGAGTATACAGATTCCCCTTAGCAAGATAGGATTACACATGCAAACAACTAACTAAACCGTAAACCACAATTAGCTGGATAATCTTCACGGGGCTTTGCCATCAGCCCCAGCATTTAGTGTCTGTTTGTGATTTACTGAAGAATTTTATTTGAGCAGTTTGTCATTGCTTTCCGAACGCTGCCGTCTCATACCATGGAATTCAACGCAAAGCGGCCTACTTCCAAACCACCCTCAGCTTATTTCGAACCCTGGACTGGTATGGTGGGAGATGATGAAACTGCGCCTGTCACTACACCCTAGGACGGTGGTTATAACACACACTGCGACCCTATCACGACAAGGTAACAGCAGCCAGGCAAAGACATAAGTAGTCAACAAAACCGTACTAAATAAGAATTTAAAAAAAAAAGATTAATTGCGGCAATTATGACCTAATTATTGTGAACAAGGTTGAAAATATGTAATAACCTGCAAATTGCGACAATTATGACCAAGTTAATTTGAGCAAGGTTAAAAATATGTAAGAACTTGTACTAAATAACACACAATACAATCCTATCATGACAAGGTGACAGCATCCGGGCAAAGACAGGAATGTAGCCAACAAGACCGAACTAAATAATAATAATAACTAAAATAGATTAGTTGCCGCAATTATGACCTAATTATTGTGAACAAGGTTGAAAATATGTAATAACTTGTCTCGTACCAAAGAACACACACTACAATATATGTAAGAACTTGTACTAAAGAACACACCTATAACCGTATCATGACAAGGTGACAGCAGCCAGGCAGAGACAGGAATGCACCCAACAATACCGAACTAAATATTCTTCTTCTTCTTCTTCTTCTTCTTCTTCTTCTTCTTCAGCGTTCCGAGCCATTGAGGTTCTTTGCTGCAAATACAATCCGTCTCCATTCGTCTCTCTGGTGGACCTTCTCTTGCCAGTCGTTGATTCCAAGTGCTTGTAGGTCTGTACATGTATTATCTCTCCACCGCCTTCTTGGTCTACCTCGGGGTCTACGGTCATTTATTTCCTGAGTGTAAGCGAGTTTTGTTTCCCTATTATCTTCCATTCTTTCTATATGTCCCAGCCATTGTAGTCTATTAGCCTTCATGATACCAGTGATTAGCGGGGACTTAAACAGATCATAAATGTCTTTGTTACTTCTTCTTTTCCACTCTCCACTTTGTGTATCCCTAATGGGTCCAAAGATGCGTCTTAAAATTTTGTTCTCAAAGGTTTGTAACAAGGCTTCGTCTCCTTTCGTTGTAATCCAGGTTTCAGAGCCATACAGCACAACTGGTCTGATCAGTGTTTTGTATATTGTGATTTTGGTGTTACGAGATAGCGCCTTTGATTTTAGTAGATGTTGTAGTGCATAGTATCGAGGCTCATGTATTTGTTTCGTAACAAAGAAAGGTTTTTACAAAGGTGGGGATGTTAACCCCACGCTTCAACCCCCAACCTGGAGGACCAGGGTGTTTCTCTTTGTCTGTTCTCTACCCTTTGACCTGTCCGGCTTGGGAGGCCCTGCTGGTAGCTACGCTACCGCCGGCATAGCTCTCGGGGTCATTGAGAAACTCAAGCTCCCCCATCACGACAATTGCTGATTGCCTGGAGGAAAACACTATAGAACACTACCGACTATCGTGCACAACCTACGACCAGGAACGCAGGGACCTAGTAGAATACTTCCAAACAAGAAACACGACGGTGTCAATGAGGGAATGCCTACAGGTGGAAGGCGACAAAGAAGTACAAAAGCTCATAAACAATTCAATGCAAGAACAGGGAAAGATATATAACCAACATAAAATAAAGCCAACTGTAAAAAGAAAACAAATATAGTAAGGATGAAAGAAATCGACCACACGAAAACAGGACGATAGGAAATATATAAATTAAAAAAACGTTAAAACTCTCAAACGGGGGACAAAAGAGAGACGAAAGGACCCTCTCCAATGGGGGAGACAAGGAGAAGGGTGGAAATCTCCCCATCGATGGAGAGGAGGGACGCACTGGACACTCCTCAGACACTGGACAGAAGAGACGGTAGGAAACCTCCCCAATGCTGGATAAAAGGAGACGATAGGAAACCTCCCCAATGCTGGATAAGAGGAGACGGTAGGAAACCTCCCCAATGCTGGATAAGAGGAGACGTTAGGAAACTTCCTCGTCGATGGATACGAGGGACGCGCAGGAAACTCCCACGACGCTGGACAAGAGGAGACTGTAGGAAACCTCCCCAACAATGGATAAGAGAGACGCTACAATCCCTCCCCTATGCTGGACAAAAACCCAGTTGAATCAAGAGCAAAGCCCCAAGAAAACAAGCCCAGACGATAAAAGGCGGGCCTTCCCCAGGCTAACCCAAGAAAACAAACAGAGACGATAAAAGGCGGACCATTCACAGGGCTAGTCCAAATTTAAAAAATTAAAATCACACAGACGATAAAAGGCGGGCCCTTTTATCAGTTACTAGCTGACCCTGCCCGGCTTCGCCCAGTCCCTGGTGGGAAGCATCTCATTTAATTCATATAAGTAGTCATATAAGTTCCCGTTCCCGTTACCGACTATCTGTCTGTCTGTCTGTCTGTCTGTCTGTCTGACCCGGCCCGACATCGCCCAGCTCCTGGTGTGAAGCATCTCATTTAATTTATATAAGTAGTCATATAAGTTCCTGTTCCCGACTGTCTATCTGTCTGTCTGTCTGTCTATCTGTCTGCCTGACCCTGTCCGGCTTCATTAAATTCATTCAACAAAAAAAAATGTAACTTAAAAGAACGTTCTACCACACACCATCCATTATTTTTAATGAAAACTATTTCTAATCACCTGCATGACTACAGTAACTTCTTAAGCAAAAAAAGATGAGTTACAATGTTATGCATTGTGCATCATTTTTATGAAAACTTTGAAAATGCCTTACAGATTGTATCATTATTTATTATAACTCATATGGCGGTAAATAACTATGGACAAAGAGTTTATAAATCTTTGAAAACGATGCCACAATATGACTATAAGTTATACAGAAAAGTTATGCCCCTTGAAATAACTTTTACAGAGTTAGGTCCCCTGAAATATATGAAATTATGATGAAAAATGAAAAATGAAATAATACTGAGTAAGCAGGCGATTTCACACTAACAAAATATCACAGTTGACAGCTCTGGAATGAAAGGAAGGCGTGTAGAAAATTTCATCTCAATCGGATGGGCCGTTCGCGAACAAATAAAGGCCATACATACATACAGACAGAGATACATACAGACAGAGATACGCACATCCTAATTTATATATAAGATTCAGTTATCAGTTATCAGTTATCAGTTGGGGTATCTTCGTTGCACTCCGGACATGTCCATAGGTGCTCAGATCCTCCCCCCAGCATATTCATCAGCGTCCGGTGGCTAATAGTGCCAGTTCTGTATTGGTTGACGAGGCGCTTTGTTTTCCCGATGTACCTCTCGCGTCTGGCTGTGCCGATTCTTACTCCCAGGTCTTTCATCCTGGACAGCGATGTGGAATCACTGACGTCTAAGTCCTCTGTTCTCGCCATATCTTTAAGGACGTTAATAACATCGGCACGATCCATGGACTGGCCATCTACAGGAGGTGCAGAGCCAGCCAGTTTGTCAGCTCGTTCATTTCCCTCGACTCCCGCATGTCCCGGGACGAAGATGAAGGTGACTTTACGGACAACAGACTTCCGCAGCGATTCAGTCCACTGTCTACGTACAGATCCAGCTTCGACCTTCTGAATCATGCTCATTGAATCACTTGGTACACACACGTTGGAATAATACTGTGATTCCAGCCATATGAAAGCCTGTGTAACTGCCATCACCTCCATCGTCATGCTGCTCGTGGTCATAGAGTGGGCACCACTGGATTCTTGAACGGTTCGGCCCGCTGAACAGGCTGTAAATGCTCACGCACTTCTCTGCTGCTTTACAACAGATCCATCTGTATAGATGAGCACTTCGGGGCTATCTGAGTGTTCATAGATGAGCGCGTTAACCTCTGCATTGACAGCGGCAGGGTTCTGCTCTCTGCACCGTCTGTCGAGTGTGATAATGCAGGAGAAAGTGCACTTAAAAGCTGGAGGCACCGGCACCCATTCCTTGCCGGGGTTGATACTGGTAAGACTGCAGACCTGTCTGATGACATCTTCCGCCCGACCCATCCATGATTTGCCCCTCTTTAGCCTGTCACCCTTTTCTCTGAATATAGCGTCATGCAGAGGGTGCTGCTCATCTGCACTTATTTTTAAGTATGCACGAGCTCTCCAGATCTTGATCCTTTGTTCCATTGTCGGGAAGTCAAGGAGGTATCTCATTGCTACACAGCTGGTGTCTCTCGTGCAGCCCAAAATGATGCGCATGGCTTCGTTTTGTACCTTTTCAAGTCTTCCAATCTGTGTAGGGCTGACAGTGAGGATGGCCAGGGCATACTGGATGGATGAAAGCACAAGTCCTTGGAACAGAAGTATTAGCAGTCTTTGCTCGATATTGGCAGTCGCCATGACTCTCATTGCTGACAAACCTTTTCGAGCCTTCGTTATGACATAGTCGACTTGATCTCTGAAGGACAGGCTACGATCAAGCCTCACGCCAAGATATGTCATTGACTGGGTTCTACTCAAACTGCTCCCATCCATTCTTACTGCCGGCAGGTCTGTTTTCACAATATGGTTGTTTAGTGAGAACCATGTAACCGATGCCTTTGCAGGGTTGACAAGGGCATCGGCATCAGCTTAAAAGGGCCCAACACAAGAAAAATCAAACACACAGGGTTAAGAGAGAGCAGAAACACGAGAAAAACGCCAAACGAGAGAGAGGAGAAAACCGATAGTGGCAGCAGGCACACGCAGGAACAACGGCAGAACTACAGAGGATGGCACGGAGGATGGTGAAAAATAGGAATCCGGCCAGACACGCAGTAACAGAAGTCGTCTAATGCGCAAAAGTCCAGAACAATCTATACCGCACTATGAACAACCACAACGCCATTGAGGCTGGTTGAACGAGGTTAGAAAGTTTTTTTCTTCTTCTACAAATCGGAATCGGAATTGGAATTAGTGTTTCCTAGCGGTCACCCATCTAAGTACTAACCACGTCCGACGTTGCTTGACTTCAGTGATCGGATAAAAACAGTTTCAACGTGGTATGGCCGTTGACCTTGCAGCACTTGTTCAACAATAAACAGCTCGGTTACAGCGGTTGCAGCCGGTTTTGTGCAAACAGAAAGAGATCATGTTAAATTTAAAATCACCGTGGGGAGAAAAGATGTTTCACATTCGAAAATTACCTGTGACTATGTGTTTTAATTGTTTCAGCTTGAGTATTATTCATGTACCCACTTCATATGATATATAACTGTAGTATGCACATGACGAGATGCAGCGAAATCCGTCAGACAATAAATCTGGCATTCCCTTGGAGTTCTGAGTATCGGCCTAATCCTTTAGTCACTCCCTACCACACCATTCTCTTCAGGACACGATTATCTAACTGTTCGTCTGCACTACAAACACCATTCTCTTCAGGACACGATTATCTAACTGTTCGTCTGCACTACACACACCATTCTCTTCAGGACACGATTATCTAACTGTTCGTCTGCACTACACACACCATTCTCTTCAGGACAGGATTATCTAACTGTTTGTCTGCACTACACACACCATTCTCTTCAGGACACGATTATCTAACTGTTCGTCTGCACTACACACACCATTCCATGGAGCGCCGACCAAGCCTGCCGCATCATGCCCCAATACCCCACCGAGCGATGCAGACCCAGCCAGTCTGTCCGCCATGGCACGTGATCACTCCCATGGTCATTCAAAACAGTCCACTTTACATCAAGGACTTATGACTGGGAGACAAGTGCCAAGTCAATAGCTGTGTCTGCATCGCCAGGCCTCATTGCCATTCTAGTCGGCCTACCATCATTTATGCAGACCACATCGGAGTCCGCCATGGCATCAGCAAGGGCAATTCCTTGACGGTTTTCTTCACTACTATCCCAATCTCTGTTCCTCGCATTGAAGTCTCCACATATGAGTAGCCTATCATCCGGTAATTCCTCCAATTCCTTAAGCCAGTCCCATTGTTCCTTTCTGACAAAACAGTCCACTGTGGCATAACATTTATGATGTTCCAACTTAACCCATCAATCTCCATTTGTATACCCTGGACCTCTCTTGCACTGTGATTCCACTGGCTCAAGTCAAGTACCACATGCTTCACTCCTACCTTCACCAGCAGACCTTGCCCATGTCTCTTCTGCCCAGTAGGATTTATGTAAGTGGCGTACTCAGGGCAATGGTATTTGTCTGTATGTAGCTCCTGGAGCATGAGGACGTCAAAATCATCTATTAGCCGCTCCAATACAGGACGTCTCTGCTGGCACTACGACAGTTCCAGTATCCCACTCTTACATGGTTGAAACCTAGTCTCTCCACTTTTGGTCTTGCTCTCCTGGCTCCTGCCCTCCTATTTCTATGCCTTCTTCTCACACCATTTCCTCGTCTTCGCCTCCTCACTCTCTCTTGGTTAGCCTCTGAAGGATGTGTCAAGCGCAGAGCACGGTCTCCGTAGCTCCGGCGACGATTCCCGTATTTAATTGATTTCATTAGCAAAGTTTGGATATTGCAGGAAATAATCGGTCCCCCTAGTAGAGCCTGTCTGCTAGGGTAGAGGCAGGGGATGTCCCTCAAGAGTCCATACGCCTGGCACCGCCCTGCCCACATACCAGACGTTCCACGTTCACGACCAGCTCACCCGTGGCCATTCAGTCCTCGGCGGGTCGGTCCATCTTAACCTTGGGGGTTTATAATCGGAGTTTTCCATCTCCTAGATTGGCTGCTGTAACAGCTAACGAGCCCAATCTACCCGGGGGCAAGAGGTTCCAGCGCCTCATTTATAGCAAACACAGTAGATACATATGTACGGGAAACATAACCAATGTCAATTGTCACACGTCGTTCTTGATGATAATATCAAGAAGTTCTTACGATGATATCGTCGTGTGATGGTCGTTGTCTAGGTAACGATAATCATGGTGTGTCAATGGAGATATCTAACTGTCTTGCAATATAACTCACCCCCGCAGTGCACATTCACCAGTCATTAAACAAGATTCAGTTGGCGCACATAATCCTTTATTACAGAAATAACACGGACAAACGGAACATGTTTATACATCCAGAAACAATGTAATCCATAGAATATAAATATCCTCCTCACAATTTAACCAGCACACATCAATGCCTTCTCAAGCCTGCTTCATATCAAATCCACAAGACAGGTAATCCAGCTCCTATCCACCGCTGGACCTCACACAATACACCCACACACTGGATCTTAGTTTCCACTAACGATATCACCCACTCTGGGTTCAGGCCCTCACTCACTATAGAACGCACTCTGGTTGAGGCCTGTCTTCACAACTAGGAGAACAACACAACACGGAGATCTCTAACTCCGCTTCTCCTTAGACTACCGACCAGTTCGGCATCTACACATCAACTGACTTGAAGTCCCTTGACTTCACACACCTACCCTATCTCTCGCCCCATCCACCCTAGGGGTTTTTTCTCTACCCTTACTATTTTATTTCTCAGGACTGGCTGTTTTCTCATAGCCAGGTCAGTCACTTTACTGTCTCCCACTTTCATCTCCATTCTTTATCATGCCCGGTCACTCAACTCACTGTCAATGACCCAGTCTTATGTCATCACCCCCCTCTTAAAAGAAAACTTCGTTTTCAAATATTGGGAGACTAAAACTTACTAAACTTGTGACCCAGACATATTGCCTGGGTAGCGCTAAGTATGGCTGCACCTTACGCTAGCTACCACACTACATAATACATCAAATGCTCATCGTACACTCCCATATTCCCCACACATACATACAACCATCTTTCTATCTTGTGTACCAATGCATGAACTAATACATCACATAATAATAATACATCATAGGAAAGCATTATACTTATGTACCCACAGGTCTCTTACTACTTCACGACCACACAATACTAATTGTGTACCGACCCAATATCAGGTGGTTCTGTTCTTGCATTAACACTCCTCTGATTCCTGTCGATGCTGTGTCTACCTTTCATGTACCCATGACTCATGGTACCTCTACAATTACAACATCTGTTTGCTCTCCCTAGCCCTGGGTCCGTAATGTCGCGAACACTCTTTTGACCTGACTCAACTTTCCTATCTGCATATTGCACCGTTACACTTGAGTCTCTGTTTAGTCTGAACTCTTTATTCAATCTTGGCCCATGTATCTGGCACCTTGCTTTCTGCTGCATACGCCTTATGCCTATGTGCCCTGCACATGCACTATCCTGAGCTGTTCTAGTATATCGGCCTCTATGTGCTAAAGGTATTGCTCCTTGCCCACGTGCAGTTCAACTATCTGACAAGCGGCGAGTGAGAACATTGTTCTTCCTCTCGAAGCACCATCTACCTTTCTTTGACTGCCTATGTTCTACTCTCCTACACCCTTGGGAACATTTGTTCAGAGTAGTATCTTGTCTCTGGGAGCCACTAGCACTATATTTGGGTTCCATTCTCATCTGCTCAGCTATATTATCCTTGTCCTGAGTTCCTGTATCTACTTCAAGTGCCTCTTCTACCTCAGCTATACTCTCTAATTTAGGTTCTCTTGTGGTAACTACCTCATTACTGCTTACACTATATTTTTGGTCCCAATAAACTACTTCCTCTTCTGTACAATCTTTAACTCCTATAAAATTTCCTATGATCAAATCAGCCACTGGTGAGTCCAAAACACACGCTGTCACTCTTCCAGTGATATATGGTGTTTTTACTGTTATTATGGCTAATGGGTAGAACTCTACTGTGCCGTTGAATGTTATGCATCTAATCTTTTTCCCTGTATAATCCGAGGGATCTATTAAACTTTTCCTCACTCCGATAGACGTAAATCCGGAATCCCTAATTGTTAACGCTGGCCTATCATTAACATATCCCTGATGCAGCTTCAGACTTCCTCCTTCATGCACTGCTGATCCTGCTTTCACTGTGTGACCACATATTAGGACTGGCTGACTGTCTTTTTCAAAAAGAGGTTTGCACCCACTACAATCTTCATTGTTCAGCGTCTCAATCACTTGCGCTGCATTTGAGTGCTCTTTTTCTCTCATCCTACATTGATGGATGACATGCCCATTCTTTCCACATTTGAAACAGATGATCTCCTTCCTTGCGTTACTTGTTGGCTCACTGGATGGTTGTGCATTGCACTCCGCTGCCTTATGTCTCCAGCTCCCACAATTCCAACATCCGGCATAATTTGGACGTCTCTGGAAATTCCCTCATCTATATGGGTACCGTCCTGCTCTACTAACATTGTTTCCTCGGAAACCATTATCTTGAAGTTCTTGCTGCTCACCTTTCTGTGCTGAATCCACACTTTTCGCCCTTGGTCTGATGACTGGATTCTTGTCCTGTTTAGTGTACGCTGCACAGACTATTTCCTCACTAAATTGTCTACCAATAGATACGTTAGGATGTGCAGTCATGTAGTTTTGTCCTAACTGTGACATTGTGTCTATGTCCTTTGGCTTACGTTCCTCAAAGAAAGCTACTTAATTGGTATTACATGAAGCTAACACTTTGTCTCTTAACACTAAATCTACTAATTTATTAAAATCTTTCCCTACTTCTGCGAGCTCCATCCATTTGTTAAATGTGTTCTTTACTGTGTTAACAAAGTCTGTGAAATCTTGATTTGTCTCTGGCACTAACTGTCTAAACTTTGTTCTATATCCATGTTCAGTGAGTTGGAACTTTGTGAGGAGACGTTGACGCAGAATAGTGTAGTTGTTTCTTTCTTCCACAGGTAAATTGAACATTGTATCTAGAGCCTTACCCGTAAGAAACTCGCCAAGTCGCATCGCATACTCTTTCTCTGGAATACCTAACGCTTTGGCTGATGCCTCGAACCTGGCCAAATAATTTTCAAGTTGGTCCCGGTCTGTAAAATATGGCAGTTTTAATCTCTGTGACGACTGCGACGGTCTTCTGCTTTCCTCACTTTGACCCTTCGAAGATAGTTCTAGTTTTCTTAACTCGATTTCAGTTTGCATCTGACACTTGATCTTCTCTTTCTCAATTTCCATTTCAGCTAACTTTACTTCCTGTAGACGTTTGTTTTCCATTTCAGCTAGTTTTACTTGTGTCTCTTTCTCTTCCTGTAGACGTTTGTTTTCCATTTCAGCTAGTTTTACTTGTGTCTCTTTCTCTTCCTGTAGACGTTTGTTTTCCATTTCAGCTAGTTTTACTTGCGTCTCTTTCTCTTCCTGTAGACGCTTTGCCTCGCGTTCATTATTCCTCTCCTCTTTTTCCGCCTGTTTTTGTTCTTTTGCTTCTGCATACTCCTGTAACTCTTTACCTTTCAGGCCTATTCGTTCACCTGCTTCAATATATTCCATTAAAGTAGGCATTTTTGTACTTGTGGACACGTTGCTATCTGTCAGCCAACTATAAATGTGACGACTCTGCTGTTAGTCTTTGTGTCACTTCCCTAAGTACACCAGCACTCCCTGTGTACGTAAATTCGTAGTGCTAATAATGTCACCCTGTAGCAGTCACTCTTCACGCACTAGGTAGTGAGGGGAAAATATCACCTCTACTCCCGCGCATATATCTATAACAAATAGTTGTATAACATTTCTGGAAATATTGTTAAACATACATATAAATACATATACAAAACGAATGAATGATAACACTAAGTGTTTTCTATAAAAACGTTAGACTCACAAGCCAAGTACACGGAGACGGTGATCACAAAGAAATAAACTACAGTAACAACCACAAGCTTGTGTAGGGACACCCACAGTGCGCGTAATATATAAATATAAGCTGACAAAGACCACTAGACAGCAGACATGACGAAAGATCACAATAATAACATATATCCGACCACAACAAATATCATATGTAAATACAACGAAAAGAAGAAAAGAAAGAAAAAGAATATATACTCAAAATATACACAGATCTGACGTCAGACAACGCGTCTGTAGATATTAGTTAGGACTCCAATGCCACTGCACGACACGTTAACTCATTAACGTTTTCCATACAAAAATATCGTAAGAACTAGAAATATCCACGTTTTGCAAGGCCTATCCTGATGTAGATAGAGGTCGCAAAAAGTGCCTATCAATAACTACATGTAAAACATATCCATATATATAAGTCGACAAACGATACCAACAGTTAAGACCATGAGAGCAACAAAATGTCCAACTGGTTGGCCAATAAATCTGTACTTATAATCCGTCGCCCAAAAGTTCGTATTTAATAAATTTTTTTACAATAGGATGGAAGTGTTTGTTTGTTAAAATTCCGAAATGTCTACGACGCTAGATTTCAAACCGACTTTTTGTTTTGTTGAGTGGTTACTGAATTCACGTGGTGATCACAAAGTTCCAACTGTCGACAAAAGTTGAAGATGATAGTGATATCCAAACTGTTCTGTCTCGACACAGTCCGTAACGTTATTGTACTTTCTCTGGACGTGGTGACACCACAGTAATAATCCAAAGTGTTCTTTCGATATGTTGTTACTTTCGTTGCGGAGATGGCGCTTCGCTGTATCATTTATGTGATAGACTCACGTTTAACGGCAAAGTTCAGCAACAAAAAAAAAAAAAAAAATTAATGCCACCAAATATCCAGCGCTTTAAATTTTTATATATAAATCCTTATTGGCAAAGAAATACGACCATGTTTGCGATGACGATACGTTAAAACTGTTTGCTCATAACAGAATAATGATGACAAAGGGCTTGAACAAAGACGAAACATCAAGTCTAGCTTTCTTTCAAAACAACTTGTTTATCCAGATCTCCTGTGGAAAATTTTTAGTAAATGTCAACTGTCCCTGACCTTGACCTTCGCAGTCAACCTCAGTCAGTACCTCCGTCTGTACATCAGTACATCTTTATCCCAATCAGTGGAAAAATCCTCCGTAAATATTTCCACACAACCTTCTCAGCCCCACTCCGGCTGCTCTTTTTCACTTCGTGGAAAGTCACACTTAATCTGTCTGTAAACTGCCCGGAACTTTTCCGCCATACACAAACACTTTCCACTTCTGCCCCCGCACCTGTGGTAGGGGTACCGTTAATACCCCTTTCCCAGCTGTCCTCGTAAACAGCGCTGACCCTCTCTCAACCCGGCCTTGTTAGCTGTGGTGGAATTCTTCACTTGTCGACCCGCGACCAACACAGTGCGTTGCCTCAGCACACACACACACAAATATCCCACCACGCACAGGATGTTGCGCCGAAATTGCTCGCTGTCTTCAATCCTGTCCTGTCAAACACACACACACTAGGACTGGCCGCTCTTGTTGCAAACACCTCACTGTCCACGCGACATTTCCTTTGTGCTGTTTTGACTAGTGACTACCCCTGTCACCGTAGTCGACTCTGCCGGTTGATCTGTGCTGCGTTAAATCTCTGACACCCCCGCCCGTTTCAGCGATATGGTTGGTATCCAATTCACCTGTATTGAACTTGACGTGACCTGACTGTTCGCTTGTGATTTCTGCCGCGTATTTTCCCCGCGGGCTGACACTTTTTCTTCGATGTGGCGTCTTACACACACAAAAGAGTTGCTGTTAATCTCTTGACGCAGTACTGTCTAAATTGATGGAACGAAGTCACAGATACTAACTCCTCTCTCAGCGAAGAGCCCACAAATATCTCAGAATGACACCAATGTCTATAATGCAATGGGTTTCTTGATCGGACGAGCTCTCAGATAACTCAATAGTGCACGGTGTTCCTTAACCGAATGTAGCTGTCAGTACTGTGAGAAACTCTTTACCAAGCGACGAGCACCCAGATGTCACACGTCGTTCTTGATGATAATATCAAGAAGTTCTTACGATGATATGTTCATGATATTGTCGTGTGATGGTCGTTGTCTAGGTAACGATACTCATGGTGTGTCAATGGAGATATCTAACTGTCTTGCAATATAACTCACCCCCGCAGTGCACATTCACCATTCATTAACAAGATTCAGTTGGCGCACATAATCCTTTATTACAGAAATAACACGGACAAACGGAACATGTTTATACATCCAGAAACAATGTAATCCATAGAATATAAATATCCTTCTCACAATTTAACCAGCACACATCAATGCCTTCTCAAGCCTGCTTCATATCAAATCCACAAGACAGGTAATCCAGCTCCTATCCACCGCTGGACCTCACACAATACACCCACACACTGGGTCTTAGTTTCCACTAACGATATCACCCACTCTGGGTTCAGGCCCTCACTCACTATAGAACGCACTCTGGTTCAGGTCTGTCTTCACAACTAGGAGAACAACACAACACGGAGATCTCTAACTCCGCTTCTCCTTAGACTACCGACCAGTTCGGCATCTACACATCAACTGACTTGAAGTCCCTTGACTTCACACACCTACCCTATCTCTCGCCCCATCCACCCTAGGTTTTTTTTTCTCTACGCTCACTATTTTATTTTTTCAGGACTGGCTGTTTCTCATAGCCAGGTCAGTCACTTTACTGTCTCCCACTTTCATCTCCATTCTTTCTCATGCCCGGTCACTCAACTCACTGTCAATGACCCAGGCTTTTGTCATCAATCTATGCTGAGAAGAGAAAGTGTAAGTGTGGGTTAAACTCTCAGCATAGATTAACAATATTTGACCATAGCATGAATAAGAGAAAGTTTAAGTGTGGGCTAAACTCTCAGCATAGATTAAGAATATTTGACCATAGCATGAATAAGAGAAAATTTAAGTGTGGGTTAAACTCTCAGCATAGATTAACAATATTTGACCATAGCATGAATAAGAGAAAGTTTAAGTGTGGGTTAAACTCTCAGCATAGATTAACAATATTTGACCATAGCATGAATAAGAGAAGATTTAAGTGTGGGTTAAACTCTCAGCATAGATTAACAATATTTGACCATAGCATGAATAAGAGAAAGTTTAAGTGTGGGTTAAACTCTCAGCATAGATTAACAATATTTGACCATAGCATGAATATGAGAAAGTTTAATTGTGGGTTAACCACTCAGCATAGATTAACAATATTTGACCAAAGCATGAATAAGAGAAAGTTTAAGTGTGGGTTAAACTCTCAGCATAGATTAATAATATTTGACCATAGCATGAATAAGAGAAAGTTTAAGTGTGGGTTAAACTCTCAGCATAGATTAACAATATTTGACCATAGCATGAATAAGAGAAAGTTTAAGTGTGGGTTAAACTCTCAGCATAGATTAACAATATTTGACCATAGCATGAATAAGAGACAGTTTAAGTGTGGGTTAAACTCTCAGCATAGATTAACAGTATTTGACCAAAGCATGAATAAGAGAAAGTTTAAGTGTGGGTTGTAGTGTGTGACTACTACTCTACTGACTTCTATCCTCTTAACTCTTTTCTGTCCACCACAGTGCACAATATGCCATATTTGTAATGGACGGGTGAGTGCGAAACGGTGACAATTTAAGTATTGGCCAGTCCACGTTTCTTTGCGGTACTCCAATCTTTGATTCGTGCCGTCTGCTCTATGTCTCATTAGAATATCTAGGAACGGCAACGCTTCGTAGTGTTCGTGTCCCATGGGTAGAGAGGTGTTCTTATGCGTCTGGTTCATTCTGGCCTGGAATGATGTTGCTTGTAGTTCGTCTGTGGTAATGATTATTATATCGTCCACATAACTACGCTAGAAGACTAAGTTTAATGTCTGAGGATCTCTTGTTTTCTAAATGTGTCATGAAGATGTCCACTAGAATAAGATCAAGAGGACTCCTCATTGCCACTCCGTCACTTGGGCGGTATGACTTTAGTAGCCAACCTCGTAGCGATAAAGATAATACACGTCCCTGAAACAAGGTGAGGCCTGACTTGTCTTTCACAGAAGCAGAAGGCAACCGTCTCTTATTTAATATCAGGAAACCTTTACTGTCTCAGAAAGTCAAGTGTTGGATGAGTGAAAAATATATTCCAGCGTCTCGAAACTGGAAGCACAGTGCAAACTTAGTGCAGAGAGTGTTAGGAAGATAACTGGTCGAAATATTCGGAGAAGGGAGACACTTCTGATTATCGGAAGTCTCCTGTCGTTCTCGCTCTGAGGTGGGAATTGTATCACAATATTATAATTATCATCATCAACTGCCTTGCTGGCTGGCGTGGGCGATCATATCCCTTCACAAATTGCCACCTCCGAAGGCATAGACCAAATCGTGTGTTAACTTCCTCCCGTGTAATCTTCTTTCTTATTCTTTTCATAATTATTCTGAGTAACAGCTTTGTATACCATCTATTGACTATATCATCTTGTCCCATCAATATTGCACCGCTCCTCGATTTTAGACATCCAGTGATAGTTCGTGAGGTTTACCTATTATTGTATTTATTTGTTGATACATGAATGTAAGCAGTTTTCCTAATTTGTCCTAATCTCCATGCACTGTTGATTCAGCCAGACTCTTTTAGCCACTTTGCATTTTTTTTTTTTTGCATGTTTACTATTTTTTTATGTATTGTATCTTTTTCCGCGTTTCCATCTTGATATTGCTGTCAACATCAGCATCTTTCAGCTGTATGTTGATTCCTAGGCTATGTATTGTATTATATTCGTATTTTTCTTGCTTTTTCCTGCTTCTTTCGTCCATCCTCTGCAATATTTCATGTGTCATCCATTTTTGTGTATGCAATTTTAAGTGTAAGTGAAATAATTTCTGTTGATGTCTGTTGGATTGATTCCTGCAACATATCCTATTTTCATCAAAATCTGTATTATCTTCATGGCATTATATCTGTTCTTTATATTTACATTGTACCTTTCTCTAATTACTTTGTCTGTTTTAAGTAATATTAGATCTATCTTCTTTGGGGGTTTCTTTATGGTTTTAAATCTTAACCTCATCTTTCCTATAACTGGCACAACGGTCACGATGTCCATCTGCGCCTGGTCAAATTGTTACTGCTACCAAACTGCTTCTGAATCTCTTTCTAATCAACACATATTTACATCCTTGATCTCTTACAGCATACGTAAATTATCTTAACAACAGGATAGCAATGCGTTGATTAATCACCAGTTTTATGAACAATTCTGCATTAACGGGCTGTGGACTGACCACAATGAATGGAACACAGCTAATTGCAATAGTAGAAAAGGACATAACACCACAACAGTTATTCAAGGGACATCACTCAAAATAAAATAATTGTATTATGTGACATAAATAAATTTAGAAATTTTGATTTTCTGTGATAGTTTCTTTACAGTAATTAGGAACGAGTACATTTAGCGTAACTATCAGATAGAAACTTAATGAGTGGGAAAAAAAGCTTAGCTCGCTCATGGATGGAGTCGTTGAGACAACATGCCTGAGTGAAAGACTGTGTCTCCAGGCAGGCTGTTGCCTTTGTTAATGCCATGACCTCCATGGTTACACTCGATGCTCCTGGTGGATTAGGATTGTCTTTAAATCGTCTAGGAACAGACTTAGTTAGTTAGTTAGTTAGTTAGTCGTGGTTCCAACTTCACGGCAACGGGTTGTCCCCATATTGCTCCGTTCCTGTGCCAGTGAATATCACACAAAATGCTCCTTACTGGCAAAAGTGAACAATGGAACAGACAGGAGTATCGGCAAGCCAACAGCCCGCACAGGTACACTGTGCATAATGCCGTCGCCAGAATGCCAACACAAAAGTCCTACATGAAAAATACAGTTCATCGTCGATGGAAATGGCAGTCACCAGAAAGACTTCATTGACCCGGGTTTTATCCCATATGGATTCGGTCTCTTTCCACAGGACGACCCGCCAAAAGCGCCGCACAAAGCACGAACTCCGTAGCTCCAGCGGCGACTCCCAGGAGTCTGCTGAAAAATGCACTCGTAAACCGAAAAGGCAAACCAATCAATCCAGCAACAGCCGACCATCGTTCCGAACATGCAGTTCACGCTACACAAAACCGCGGACAGATGTAAAAGCATTCCACGCAAAACTCACAGCTCACAGTGTCGCGCCACGCACTCAATCAGTAGCAGGGCGACGGTACCATATCCTCCTTAGTCGCCTCTTACGACATGCACGGTAGGCAACAGTGTTACTATTCTTTGCTCCCCTGTATGGGCCCCGCTAACACACGGGCTAGGAACAGACTTATTGTGCTACATTGACTGCAAGAATTGACTGATCGTTGTGCGAATTCCTGATGTTGTAAACTCTTCAATATTCGTGTAGATGCTTGTATGGAAATATCACTGACATCTCTGTGTGTCTGTTCCTTAAGATGTCTGCGCCCCGATTGACAAGTGTAGCTAGAATTTTTTTGCAAAGGTTCTTACCTCTGACCACTACTTTTCCCTTGAACCTTTGAGCTCCTTGAGTGTCGCTAACTGTCTGTGATTTATTGTTAACCCTTACTCTTCTTGTGTTGTGGATTGTAGTGTGTGACTACTACCCCACTGATTTATGTCCTGTTAACTCTTTTCTGTCCACGACAGTCCATACTATGCCATGTTTGTAATGGACGGGTGCGTGCGAAACGGTGAAGTTCAAGACCTAGAGTGCTCTTACGTCGCCCACCATGTCGACTGCATAAACAACATAACTACTCGGAATGGGAACAAATGTGGCCTTGTTTGGATGAAGAATGACATGCGCTTGTATTTACGTGAGGAAGAGTTGCGCAATTCGTCGACCATTCTCTCTCACCTGAGTCCATCTGAATCCAGTGGCAAGACAAGTCAAGACGACTGGAGACGAATACAGGTGCAATGGGTGACCAGGGCGTTCTACATGCCTGACCGTGCTCATTATGTCCCACAACGCTTTGCAGGCAAACGCCGTCTTGCCCGTTGAATCAACAATGATTTCTTCCGCACAGTCTGCCGAATCCTGTCTTCACATGCCAGGTAGGCATACCCTAGTTCACCGATTGGTTTAACGCCGAATCGGTGACCCTCGCCGTCAAAGAGCCTGATACTACACCTATTACTGAAGCTACCACGAGGGAGAAGATTGACAGCCCAACACAGTCAAGAACCAAGACAACAGAGAAGGAGGAGAAAGACACCAGAGTCAGAAACACCGACTCAAAAACAGTCCGATGGGTTGTCAAGCGGATTCCTGTGGAGGTGACAGATGACGAAATCCTGAAGCAGCTACGTAAAGAGAGTCTTCACATCCGATTCTTGAAGGCGGAGCGGCTTCTCACCTACTCCAAGATACCTACAACATTGGCAGTAGTGACGTCGGAAGGTAGCGAAATGCCGACCACAGAATCAATCAACAAGAGTATGTAGCAGCCAGAGAGATTCATCCCAAGAGTCAATCAATGTTCAAGATGCCAGAGGGCCGGCCACAGCAGAGCAACATGTCGCAGTAAGACGGAAATCTGTCGATACTGCGCCTATCACCACGCCTTCAAGGAGTGTCCGCTGGCCAAGCTGAACACGTACTTCCGAGCTCCTAACAACAGAAGAAAGTGCTCCAACTGCCTGGGCAAGCATGGGGCAAGATACTTGGGCTGTCCGTACCTGCAACGACACAGAGATGTCTTGAAGATAGCCATCACCACAAGAACACCATACAACGAAGTAATGCGGAGGTGCGGGACAGCCACGGGCATCTCGCAAGATGAAAGAGCTCAATTACAAAGGCAGATCGATGAGTTAAAGAACCAAATCAAGGCACTGCTGACGCCTAACCCGACCAGCGACAACGAGAATCTACTGGCGGAAATAAAGGAGATCCAGCAAAACATCAAGCAAGAAGTGGAACAGATGACCGCGCTGAAGCAGGAAAACGAAGAAATGCTACTCACTATATTAGCGGAGAGAGAGCGGCTAAAAGCTGAAATGAAATCAACTCAACACAAACCAGCAGAAGCCAGGCAAGAGGCCGCAAAGAAGCCTCAAGAAACACAACAAAAAACCGAGCCGGAGACGCAAGATAAAACCAGCAGCCGAACCTCGACGCCCAAAGAATCCAAGGGGAAAGCAACACCCCGCCAGACAGCCGAAGAAAGCCAAGATGAGGAACCGTTCGACGCCACGGAGTGGTGCATAGCAGAAGAAAAGAAACGGGCAAGGCAAGAGGAACTCAGGCACGAGGAATACATGAGGAGACAGGAAGCAAAAGGAAAGAAGGTGAAGAAGCTCAAGGGGAAACCCATAGAATACCCGGAGATATTCTCTGACTATGATACCGGCATTGAGTACTATATCGAGGACGGAGAGATCGTCCCATGGCTGACAACAGAGGAAACAATCGAAAGACAGCAAGAACTTAAAGACGAAAGTGAAAGAAAGCGCAAGGAGGTAAAAAGCATCGAAAAGCTTCTACAGGCAATACACAGAACAGGAGGCAAAAATACTAAATAAAATGTCCTTTTAAGGACTGCAACCAGTCAAGACAGGAGCCTGCGCCAACAAAGAAAACAACAAGAGGAAACACGCACAAAGGACAGCCGCCGAACGATCCCCCAGCTTACAATGCATGGAGTGGGATAACGAAAAGACCTTATAAGGACTGCAGCCAGTCAAACCAGACAAGCCAGGAGCCTACACCAACAAAGAAAACCACAAGAACAGACGAGCACAAAGGATAGCCGCCGACCGATCCCCCAGCTGACGTCACAGACACAAACCAAAATACTCAGTCCGAGATAGGACTCACAAGACAAGAATTAGGGTGAATGAATAAACCCACAAAAACCACGGATCTCAACAGTAACCGACGCTGAGGAAGCAGGTTGAACGAGGCAGAATTTGTAATTTTTGTTTTGAAAATTGGAATTGGAATCTCCTCTGTATTCGGGTACAGTGCGTGTCAGTGCGTTTCAATTGCCCCCCCCCCCCCACAGTGTTTCTTTTGCTCTGACAACCGTTTCTGTGTGACTACGTGTGCGTGTGTGTGTGTGTCATCATCATGCGCTTTCTGGGAACTGGCGGCAGCTGCTGCTGTCCACGACCAGCAGAGTAGCGTTGCTTTTCTGCAGCATCATGGCACATCTGACATTCTGCTAGACGCTGTTCTCATAACCATGTCATGGTGCTATCGCTGACTGAGAGTCAGGACAGATGGAGATATGCCAACGACATTCACCATGTATGTCGGCAGGACATCCCCGCTGAGACAAGGCCACATGGCTGCAAGGCCCTCGCGTCTCCCCTACAGAAAGATCATTCTTTTCATATACTGCTGGTCTCAAGAGTTGACAAGCATTTCCACTTTGCCAGTTACAGTTGGGGGGAATGTAGACCCTACCACCGGTGCACATACTCAATGCATCGAGCGCATGTGGAGCACGGCCAAGGAGAGAAACAAGAGGCAGAATGGAACACACACAGGCATCTACTAGAGTCCTACATGTGCGACTTCATGTGGCTGCGTCGACAGACTAAATGCGCTGGTCTCGATGTGTTTAACACCATTCTTGCGGACATTGTTCGATTCTGGCCACAACCACAAGAATAGCGGCACCACCGCCGCATAGAACTTTGCACACCGAGAGAATTTCGCGCACCGAGCTACGGCACAATACATGGAAACCCTGGATGTGATGTCATACGCTGGGATTTCGTTTGATTGATTGATTGATTGATTGATTTAGGAACCGACATTACAGCATTCGGGACATTCCCATAAACGCTCTGTCCCCATCCTCAGCAGCCAGCGAAGAGTTCCAACACTAATAGTTCTAGTAGCAATCTGATTATAAGTCCGTCTCGCCTTTCCTCTGAGCGTCGATCGTCGGCCAGATCCCCTCGTCACACCTCGCTGCCTCATTCTTACCAGACTATGGTGATCTATTTGCTCCTCCGAGTTGTACACGTGCTCCCAAAAGGACACAACCACGTCTGCTCTGTCATGCATCAATACTCCACAAGATTTGCCGAGCCAGCCAATCTGTTCGCCTGTTCATTCCCCAGCACACCGGCATGCCCAGGAGAAAGGATCCAGGTGATGCTTGCTACCCGTGACCTCCGTTTGTTTAGGGTTAATTAACAGAAAAGTATCAAGACTTATTGTGTTACGTTGACTGCTAGAATTAACTGACCGTTGTGTGAATTCTTGATGTTGTAAACTCTTCAATATTCGTGTAGATAGCTTGTATGGAAATATCACTGACATCTTTGTGTGTCTGTTCCTTAAGATGTCCGCGCCCCGAATGACAAGTCTCGCTACCCTTTTCGTTGAGGTTGCTACCCCTGGCCTCTACATTTCCCGTGAACCGTTGAGCTCCTTGAGTGTCTCTAAATGTCTGTGATTTATTGTTAACCCTTACTCTTCCTGTCTTGTGGGTTGTAGTGTGTGACTGCTACTTTACTGACTTATGTACTTTTAACTCTTTTCTGTCCACGACAGTACTATGCCATGTTTGTAATGGACGGGTGCGTGCGAAACGGTGAAGTTCAAGACCTAGAGTGCTCTTACCCCGCCCACCATGTCGACTGCATAAACAACATAACGACTCGGAATGGGGGAAAAATGTGGCCTTGTTTGGATGAACATGACTTGCGCGATGAATTGTATTTAAATGAGAAAGAGTTGCGCGATTCGTCGACCATTCTCTCTCGCCTGAGTCCATCTGAATCCAGTGGCAAGACAAGTCAAGACGACTGGAGACGAATACAGGTGCAATGGATGACCAGGGCGCTCTACGTGCCTGACCGTGCTCATTATGTCCCACAACGCTTTACAGGCAAACACCGTCTTGCCCGTTGAATCATCAATGATTTCTTCCTCACAGTCAGGCGAATCCTGTCTTCACATGCCAGGTAGGCATAACCTAGTTCACCGATTGGTTTAACGCCGAATAGTTGACCCTCGCCTGGTGTAGCCAGCCTGTCACAGATGTTGCCCCCCACCCCCACCCCCTCCCCGCGGGCCATTGTAGCATGCTGACAGCTACTAGGAGCCACAGACGTGAGCTGGATGTCAGGCGTGGACCAGTGGGGAATGGGCCGTGCAAAGGGTGTGACAGCCATCCTTATCAAATGTACTACCAATGCCCAACATCCCAGACCGCCCCTTAACCATAGTAATAGTCACATCCTCATCATTATGTGCCGTGCCGATAAGCGTGAGCGGTCATGTTTCGACATCTCACACGATCACCAGAGTGGTGGATAAGCTCAGTGTCCTCGATTCGACCACGCCATGCGGCCAAGCCAATGTTAAACGACTTAGAAAAGAGAGTAATGGGAGGCGCTGTTCTTGCTAGAAGAGGCAGTGGACTATCAACACGAAGATGGACACACGATAGTAAAAACACCCTAGTGGACAGGGGAACTGGCGATAGATCGAGCGTTTATCTCCAGCAGGCCGTGTTGCATATCCTTCACAGGATGTCGCTCAGTCCCAGCATTTTTTGGCTATTTATGATTTCTTGGCAAGTTTACGTTCAGTAGTTTGTCATTGCTTTCTGAACGACCGGCACTCAAACCATTATATGAAAACCAACGCAAGTCGGTCTGATGCTAAATCTCCCGCTGTGTCGAACGCTGTATGCGGGTTTAGGAACTGCGCTCGTAACCTCTTCGCCACGGAGCCGCCTCAAAAATAATCCCAGCCTCTGTTGTGATTCTTCTTCTTCTTCTTTGCGTTCATCCGGAGTTTTTTTTTTTCAGATGTGATTGCGATGTGTCTCGTTAGGCACCCTTGGGTCAAAACCTTTAGGTCGACACATCCGGATTTTAGCGTGCATTTTTGACCAGGTTAGCATTCCTGTTAGACTCTCACTTTTGTGGTACCGTCCACCTCCCAACTGGTCAAGTTGGAACAGTCGAAGACGTCACGGTCATATCCCTCAAAGGAAGGCAGGGACAGTCCATAGCATTTTCCGCCATCCTGGGTGGCTTCCATAATTTCAGAGCCGACACATACCGCTCTGGTGCTGGGCTCACCGAGGGATCCTCACGTCCTGCTCATGGCTGTTTTAATTCCTCACTTCAATATATTGGGCATTTCGTTCGCCCCAGGCCGTTCCCGCACAAACCAGACAGGTCTGCAGACGGTATCCACTCAGCGAGTTTTCGACTCGGACATGTGCTTGTCGTTGTGCCCGTTAGGGCTGTTCCAGGCACGACGGACATTCGGAAAACTACCTAGTCAGAGCTGTTCCGAACAAGATCGCATTCGGAAACTAGGTAGTCAGAGCTGTTCCTAGCACGAGAGACATTCGGACGAGACATTTCATTTGGGCGTAAATGCGTAGTGCCAATTTTTATTTTGTCACCCGTAGGACGGCACTTCCGGCTTCGGCGGGCATTTTTAATGAGGTTACATGGTTACACTCGATGCTACTGGTGGATTAGGATTGTCCTTAAACCTTCTAGGAAAATACTAATTGTGTTACGTTGACTGCTATAATTAACTGGTCGTTGTGTGAATTCTTGATGTTGTACACTCTTCAATATTCGTGTAGATAGCTTGTATGGAAATATCACTGACATCTTTGATTTCTGTTCCTTAAGATGTCCGCGTCTCGAATGACAAGTCTCGCTACCCTTTTCGCTGAGGTTGTTACCCCTGGCCTCTACATTTCCCGTGAACCGTTGAGCTCTTTGAGTGTTGCTAGCTGTCTGTTATTTATTGTTAACCCTTACTCTTCCCGTCTTGTGGGTTGTAGTGTGTGACTGCTACTCTACTGACTTATGTCCTGTTAACTCTTTTTTGTCCACGGCAGTCCATACTATGCCATGTTTGTAATGGACGGGTGCGTGCGATATGGTGAAGTTCAAGAATTAGAGTGGAAACAAAGCAATAAATACCTGGATGGCTTGGCCATCTGGCATGGTCATGACAAGAACACAAATCGGTTGTGATGGCGAACCATGGCCAGACAAGCATATCGGCACAGGACACGATGACGTCGATTTCTCGTTTTTCCGCTGGATGTCGACACACCATTTCTTTTGTTCATGTTGTATCAACCTGTGATCTCTTAGAATACCGTTTCTAATCGTACATGCCTATTCTCGTCGTGAATCATCTGTTTTTGTATATTGTTTACCAATATATCTCTCTCCGGACAAATGCAATGGTGTTAGTTAGCTAGTTAGGTAGTTAGCTAGTTAGTTAATTATGTAGCTAGATATTTAGTTAGTTACTTTGTTACCTAGCTAGCTGGTTAGTTAGTAGTTAGTTTGTTAGTTAGCTGTACTGGAACTATGCGTCATTTTGTCAACGCCGACTCATTCTTGAAAAACTACTCTTCGGAAACGATATTGTAGTCTTACAAGAAACACAGCTCGACGACGGAACAGTCAATGTCGCGGGGTTTCATGGCTTCTTTAACAGACACATCCGGACAGGCAATCTAGTTCGCGACAACAAACTGGTGTCTGAGATCGATATGTCAGCCTGGAAGTGCAGGCATTAAGAATAATGATGCCAGTGCAGCTTGTAATCGTGAACGTTTATGCGCGAAATGCGAAGGTCGACGTGCGACAATGGCAGAGTTTGTTCGATATGGATGAAAGGCATATCATCTACTGCAGGGACTTCAATGCCAGAGGCAGTCAATGGGGGAAATGCAACACCAACAGACAGGGAGAAGATCTGGAGGACGCTCTGGTATCTGCTGCCCTAGTCTGTCTGAATGATGGTAAGGTCACTAGAATAGCCACTCGACCAGGTGACTCTGACAGCGTCATTGACTTGTCTCTGGTGTCTCCCACCATCGCACCAAGGTGCCGGTGGGGCATACTGGGATACTGTCAAAGACCTAGAGAATACCACCTGCATGAGAAGTGGAGGAAAAAGGATATAAGAGGATATATGATACAATCCCTACTGGGAGTGGGGGTAACAAGGCCCTACCCAGGGAATAGAAAAGACAACGGGAATGAGTGGGTGAACAGGTCTCCACTCAGACACACCAGTGTCAACCTGAGAAGTGAGAACTCTGGTCGGGTTGTAAGTATACCCGCCCAAAGAGATGTAAGGAACTCTTAAGAGAGTTTACCCGTGGATAGGCCACGTGAAGCGCAGCACGCAATCCTAGGGATCTTCGTGATCCATTCGCGCGTGGTGTGAATGCCACGGCTGAGTCTTGTCAGACGGGGGACTGACTGTTTAGATGAACACATCGGCCAAGGCGATGTGGGTTTTGTTATGTAGATATCAGTAGTGCTAGTGCCTAGGACTGACTTTGATAGAGTGAATATTGTATATTATTATGCTTGTAAATACTGTGTGAATCAATGATGGCTCTACATTTTGTGAGCGCCAAGCTGAATTAAAATGTGTAACTAATCCTCTTGTACGCCTTACGAGTTCGTCGTGTGGTGCAAGAGAAGTATCCAGTAATGCTTGTCAACCTCGGTTGTTGAAAAGCTAGGATAAAAGTGGTGTCAGAAGTGGGCGCATGAACTATTGTTCAAGCTAAATAATATATTAAACTCACCCACAGCTCAAAAGCCAGAGATTCACAGTGTGTAGTTTAGCGTAGTGAAAATTGACGAGTGTAGACTAGATTTAGTGCCGTAAAAAGTGCCTATCGTGAATAAGTGCCATTTGTGTATTCTATTACAATTATATTGTGTTTTGTGAAGATGATTTCAATGATTTTGTAATTATTATTGTTTTCTTTGCATATATTTCTTGTGAAAAATGAAACATGGCGCAATGATACATTGTAAACAGAGCCGCTGAGCGATATTGATTTTTGTCAGCTAAAAATAGCATTGCGCCTGTGACGTAGAACGCCCTGACAGCTGCGTGTGTTACAAGTACTACAGATCAACGCTGTCAACTGTGCTTGTGTACATTACTACAAGTGTTTGCGATAAGATTTCAACCACACAAGAATTGTAGATCATATTTATTTATTTCGAAGTTATTATGTTTTAGACAGTTCATTTGAAGCATTTATTTTTCTTTTTGTATTGATTTAATAGATTTGTTCACGATGGCACTGAAGCTATTAGGCAAATAAGAAAGCATAGTCTAAACGTCATTATCATAGATTAGAAAGTAGTTAGGTGACGAAAGTAGAAGATATTACGACAAAGACGGACATTGACTGATGATTGACGAAACATTCATTCATTTAGTATCATATCACATCAAATAGTTCACATCAACCATACCACATCTGTTTGTTGGGGGTATTGCAAATGGGTTATATTTTTTTGCAACTATCTGGTTTCCTCTGATATTTGCAAGTTGCTAATTGGTACTGCTCTATAAACCAGATACAACAAGTACAGCGCAGAATATTCTGTGCGTGCCAGGCAATAGAGTGTCACTGACATCAACTTGTTAGCCAGGCAATAGAGTGTCACTGACATCTGCTGATTCGTTTCGGGAAATCAGATGAGTAATTTTTCTATGTTTTGGCAACATTGTTAATAATAACGCATCTTCCTTTTTCAGCCTGTACAATTTTTCTACATATTTATTTACCAACTTGAATTAAAAGTCATAATAGTAGAAAGTACTTGTAAATACACTCCATAATGTCGACTTTAGGGGAATGTATTCAGGGAGGAAAGAAGTTAGGATATACGGGAGAGAAGTTGGAACAATATGCAGACCAAAGATTTAAACTAGCGAAAGATGCAGAAAGGGAGGAGCGCATGCATGAAAGACAACACCAGAAGGATATGTTAGAATTATCAGAAGCCACCAAACAGAAACAGTTAGAACAAGATAGGGAGTTAAAACAAAAGGAAATAGATTTAAAGCAAAAGGAAATAGATTTAAAGCAAAAGGAAATAGAGGAAATGGCTAGGGTTAAGGAGAAACAAATTCAGGTTGAATCAGAGACACAGTTAAAGATGAAAGAAATGGAAGTAGACTCACACATCCAGATCACTTCCACAAAATTAAAAAGTCAGGAAGAAGAAAATAAATTCAATAAATATAAAAACATCATCAAAACCTTCTGTCGAGGCGATTCAATATCTGCCTGGACAGAGAATATCGAGTTTCAACTTAAATTCCAGGAGGTTCCCTTGGAACATTGGGCAATGATCTACATGAAGAATTTAAGTGGAGAGCCCTTGAAGGTTATTGAGTCAATTCCAGCAGAATTAAGAACCAACTATCAGTACATTCATGATAGAATAATGCAACATTTTTTACTAGATGCTCCTGGATATCAAGTACAATTTTCTAGTCTTAAACCAAAGCCAAATGAAACTTTTATAGATTATCTTTCCAATGTTCAAAGTGTATTCAACCGGTGGCTAAATGGAGCTAAAATAGGGAATGATGTTGAGGAACTGAAAAACTTGATTATAATGGATAAAGTCATATCTACAGTTCCAACTCCCTTTACAAAGTTCCTGCAGCAGGCAGACATTGAGACACTGGAACAGTTCGAAAAGAAAGGTTCCGCATATTTTTCTTGGAACAGAGACGTGTTCAAAACACCCACCATCGAATCTGAGATTGTCTCCTTTGCTAAAGATCAACCTAAAACTTATCGTAATAAGAAACCATTTCAGCGAAGGGACAATAGAGATCAAAAATTGCCTAAATGTCTGTACTGTCATCTTTATCATGAATCTTACTCGATGTGTGACAAGAGCCCTAACTATCCTGCACATCTTGAAATGATAATCAAAAAGCAGGAGAGTAAGAGAATGGCATACAAGCGTGCGGTCAAATGTTTTTTTTTTTTTTTTTGGTGCGAGTTATGGCCATTATTCGTCCAAATGTTTAGGACGTCAGAAAATGAGGGCTAGTAATGCAGTGTTGATAGATACCTCATCTGACAGTGATAGTGAAACTGAGTGTGAAGTCGAGAATGAATTGCCAACTAACGAGTGTGAGAATGTATGTGCAGTTACAGATATTTTAAACTTTGATAGTTGTAAACAATGTCACCAATTTCATACAGACGGAAAACTTACATGTGGACATACTGTACCATTCTCCAATGAGAGTGCAAATGCAGCACTGGCCTCCAGAGGCAATCTTGTGTTCCACAATGCAGTGGTCAATGAAAAACCATGCCAATGTTTGCTCGACAGTGGCAGCACTCTTACCGGTCTTAGAAAAGAACTCGTTGACCCAAGGGATTATACAGGTGACTCTGTCAAATGCCGGACTTTTTCTGGTAATATTGAAATTTACCCACTGGCAAAAGCCAGTATAAACACCCCGTTTCTTTCTGGTACCTTTACATGTGCTATTTTAGATAACCCTTGTACTGATTTGATTTTGGGATGCTTACCCCAATTTAAAAATTGCACGAACGAAGAAATAGCTGCATGGGAAGAAATTAATACATCAAATGCAGTCACCAGAGCAGATACCACCAAACACCAAGACACACTACAGGAAGAAAGATTGATACTACTATTACCAAGTGGTACAAATGATGATACCACCAGACAGAAATTCATACAACAGCAACATACTGACACAAGTATTTCTCCCTATCTAAAATTATTAGGTGAGAAAGCCAAGTTCAGCAAAAATGCTTCATGGTTTTTTAGACTTAATAACGGGATTCTTACTCGTTATTATACAACCAATAATCATGAGATTCAGCAGACGGTGTTACCTGTACAACATCGCCAAACTGTGCTAAAGATTGCACATGAGTCACCGTTTGCTGGACATCTTGCATATGACAAAACCAGAGCTAGAATTCAGGCTCATTTTTATTGGCCTGGTTTTTGTAACGACATAAAATTATTCTGTCGTTCATGTAATGTGTGTCAGCAATTAGTGCGAAAGGGGAAGCATGCAACAGCAGAAGTACAACCTTCCACATTGGCCTCTAGACCATTTGAGATGGTTGCGGTAGATATTGTTGGACCCCTGAACCAGGTGTCCAGCAAAGGAAATCGCTTCATCCTAACACTAGTAGACCTTTGTACAAGGTGGGTTGAGGCGGTAGCTCTAAAATACATCACCTCCAAAGATGTTGCCAATGTTTTTTTACACCTGTTCTCACGATTCGGATTTCCACGTACCATCATATCCGATCGGGGAACTCAATTCATATCGGCTGCAACGCAAGCCCTTACTAAAATGTTAGGAATTAAGCAGCATTTTACAACAGCTTACCATCCAGCCAGCAATGGAATTGTGGAGAAAATTAACGGTGATCTAAAACATATGCTGGCTAAGGTGACAGCAGAAAACCCATCTGAATGGGATACACTGTTGCCAACAGTGCTGTTCGCCTATAGAGAGATTCCCCATTTTAGTACGGGTTTCTCACCTTTTGAATTAGTATACGGGGCTAATCCACGTGGACCCTTACAATTTACCATCAGTTAGCTACTAATACATTTCAAATTCCAACTCCAAAAACACCGTACGAGATGGTAACAGAAACACGCGATAAGATAATGAAATCGTGTGTAATAGCCAAAGCATCTTTTGAGAGGAAAGGTCAAATCTACCGCCAATACGCCAATAGAGGTGCTAAGACTATTAATCTTGAACCTGATCAAGAAGTACTGCTGTTACTGCCAGACAAACGTAATTTATTATTGACTTCATGGCAAGGGCCATTCAGTGTGGTACGCAAAATTTCTGATGTCGATTATGAAATATCGATAAACGGACATTTAAAGATATTTCATATCAACATGTTGAAGCCTTACTTTTCACGACAGGAAGAAATGATGACAGACGAACAGAATGCACCCACATCAGCTGATGAGACGACAGACATACATAACACAACTACACTAGTTAGCGAGACAGACTACGACGACAATATGCATACACTTAGTGAGCAAACAGAAAACGCACTTAGTACCACCACTGTACTGAATCAGGTAGACGACGATGACACGGAACAACCCGTTCCGACAGTTGACAAGACAGCTACGATAGATAGCATACGGATAGAACCGAAACTAACGGACAAACAGAGACGACAGACAATAGAACTAGTGACAGAGTACCAAGACATATTTTCTGACATTCCAGGTAGGACGGACAGAATCAAAAAATCCATCCTTCTTTCGGATAATAAACCTATCAAATGCCGACCCTACTCCATTCCACTCAGCTATAGGGAAAGTCTCAATAAGGAAATTCTAAATTTAGAGGCTTGTGGAATCATCCAAAAATCTACTTCTGAATACTCCTTTACTATAGTTCTGGTGAAAAAGAAAGACTCTACGATCTGCCTCTGCGTGGACTATAGGAAGCTTAATAGTGTTACGAAGGTCGACGCAGAACCAATACCTTCCTGCGAAGATCTCATTCTTGACTTGTCTACCTCCAAAATCTTTTCCAAATTTGACCTTACGAAGGGATACTGGCAGGTCCCGATGCATAGTCAATCCATTCCTCTCACTGCATTCTCAACACCATTAGGTCTTTACGAGTGGCGATTTCTTCCTTTTAGTCTTCGAAACGCTCCTGCCACTTTCGTTTGTCTAACTAGAGATTTGCTCCATGGAGTGACGAATACAGTGACTTATATAGATGACATATGTGTGCACACAGAGGACTGGACAACACACTTACAGAAACTGCGACATGTCTTCGATAGATTAAGACTCTACGGCCTTACAGTGAAGCCAGCCAAAGTTGAACTAGGCCTACAGGAAATTGAATTTCTTGGTCATGTAATTTCCAATGGCCAACTAAAAACTGACAACAGGATTGTCACCAAAATTTTAAACCTAACCATGCCAACAACGAAAAAGCAGGTTAGGAGTCTTTTGGGATTAGTTAATTATTACAGCAAATTTATACCAAATTTAGCTGAGATCACAAGTGTGCTTTCCAATGTTTTAAAAGCGTCTGTAAAATTGGATGTAAAAGATGCATTATTAATTAACGCATTGTCAAAACTTAAACATTTGTTTAGCGATTTACCAATATTGCGCTTGCCTAATCCAGGCCTCGTTTATTATCTTAGGACAGACGCTAGCACCATTTCCATCGCTGGAGTGCTGGGCCAATTCTACGAGAGCATTTTCCACCCAATATGCTATGTAAGCCGCAAGGTAACACCCGCTGAAGCCAGATATTCCATCTCAGAACTGGAGGCCCTTAGCGTGATATACTGCATAAGGAAGCTACACCGGTTCTTGGCAGATAGTCATTTCATCATCCAGACTGACAACTCCCCGATCACAGTCATGCTGTCAGGCGTCCATCGGAACAACAGAGTATATCGATGGTCGCTTATTTTGCAGAACTATTCGTTTTCGATAGAGCACATCAAGGGTAAGCTAAATATGCTTGCTGACACTCTTTCTATGCCATCTGGTGTTGAGATACCTGACATTTCGCACACAACTGAGGCTACGACGTCTAAGTAAAGACACGTTAAAGCATATGTGTCCAAGGTGGTCATGAACAGCATTCTAGTGACAGTGCTCATATATCGAATAATCACCTTGTGTTAATGTGATCAGAACAGTGTTAGAACAGTGTTATAGGACAGACACAGATAAAGTTGTCTACGCCATCAACAGATTGTGAGAGTGTTATCAGCCGAAGATGACTGTGAACTGAATAGTATTACCCAGTGCAAATACGTGGTTAATCTCCTATTGTGTTAACGAGATTTATTTCAGGACTATACGCCAACCACATACCTGAGGTAGTCGATATAAACATTTTATATATTGTCATTTATTGTGATATGTATTATAAAAAAATTTTTATTGCAGTTGCAAATAATAGTTTAGATTAGTTACATAATTATAGAGTAGGATAAATCCATTTAATATCATACATTTTGCTAGTTTAGACAAATCATCAAGTTACTCCATCTTCTTCTTCTTCTTCTTCGTTCATCCGGAGTTTTTTTTTTTCGGACGTGATTGCGTTGTGCCTGTTTACAGCAGAGCTGCGTTCTTGCGCCGTTAGGCCGACACATTCGATTTCTGCGGGCATTTGTTGACCGGGTTAACCTTCCTGGGGGTTTCTTATGACGTTTGGCTCTCACTGTTGTGGTGTTATCCCCCATCCCAGCTGGCCCATATAGAACAGCCAAAGACATCCTGGTCAGCCCTCAAGGGAAGGCAGGGGCAGACCATGGACATTCCCCGCCATCCAAGGAGGCTTCCATACCTGCAGAGCCGACACACAGCGCTCTGGTACTGGGCTCACCCAAGGAAATCGTCACGTCCTGCACATGGCTGCTTAGCCTCACTTCCGTATATTGGGCCTTCCGTTCACCATAGGCTGTTCTTCTGGAAACCAGAAGTATGCAGTCTGAGAATGACATCCACACAGTGAGCTTTCGATTCGGACTTTCCACATAATGGATTTGCTATCCGAGCAATATTCCATTTCGTGCCACTAGACAAATTTTCACCTTTTTTGAAGCCCACACAGTGTGCTTTCGATTCAGACTTTCCATATAATGGATTTGCTATCCAAGCAATATTCCATTTCGTGCCACTAGGACACGTTTTCCACCTTTTATGAAGCCCACACAGTGAGCTTTTGGATCGGACTTTCCACGTAATGGATTTGCTATCCAAGCAATATTCCATTTCATGCCTCTGGAGCGCTTTTGTAACCGACATACCTGTGGTATGAAGTGCGGCAGTCTAAATACTTCTTCATGCACCTTTAAATGTCATCCTGAATGTAGTTAAAGTAAGCTGTAGTCAACTTGAGCTTGTTGATATCTCCATAGAGCTTGTCCTCAAATGAAGCAGGTGTGGGCCAAAATATCTTTCTCTGTTCTGTATATATTGGGCACTCCTGCAGCAAATGTTTAGCTGTCATTTTACCAGTTCCACAATTGCATTCATCAGTATCTCCTATCTTTAGTTTATTGAACAAGTGGTATTTCAGCCTGTTATGTCCTGTGCGGAGTCTGAAGATTGCTACTTGTTCTCTTCGGTCGAGTTTGTAATATGCATCATCCTTCTGGTGGCCTGGATGCTCTGATTCCCATTTGGTTCTATAGGTGCTTTTTATCAACCTCTTTGCCTCATTATAGGTTATGTCTATGTCAGGCTGTGGTAGTCGTCCGCCCTCTTTTGCCAGTCTGTCAGCATCTTCATTTCCAGGTATACTGCAATGTGATGGGATCCACTGTATTACAACTTTTTTGGATTTCTGGCATAGACCATGGAGTGCTGCTCTTAGGTCAGCTATTTCTGTGCTATTATTGCTCTTCAGTATTGAGACAGCTGACTTTGCATCTGTGAAGATAGTTATTTGCTTCTCTTTATTTTCCTCCATCAAGAGCATTTCTGCTGCAGTTTTCAGAGCCTCTTCCTCCGCTTTGAAGTTACTTGAAAACTTTCCAGTTGACATTGAATGTGTTTTTTTCACTCCATTTTTTAAATTTAGGAGAATTCCTCCTCCGCCATTCTCTATTGAATTTTTGGCTGATCCATCTGTATATGCATGCGTCCAATTGCTGCTTGGATAATGTTCTTTTATGTAGTTTAGGGTTATTTCTCTTCTTTCGGTTTCATGCTGAGTGTTCTTTTTCTCAATACCAGGAATGTTTTCTATCATCTCAGGCAGTTGCTGCTGTCTCCAAGCTGGGAACTTGTGTGCATTGTAAATGGGTTTGACTGTTGATATGTTAAGTATAGGATCTGCCCTGGTCTTTCGTTTTGCAGTTTCTACAAAGTTGCTACGCTTCAGTCTTCCCTTTCCAAAACAACTAAACCTTTTATACATAGGGTGGTCTGTCAATCTTCTATATTTTTCTGCTTGTTGCTGGGCTCTGCTATCTCTTCTATCCTGCATTGGTTGTAAACAAGTAATCTTTTCTAGTTCATTAATAGGCGTTGTCTTCAGGCTTCCAGTTATGATTCGCATTCCTTGGTTTTGGACTCTACTTATTTTGTTAAAGTTTGACTTAGCTGCTGTTGCCCACGCTGCAATGCCATATTCCAGTACTGGCCTCACCCGTCCAGTATATAACTTCTTGAGAACTTTCTCATCTGCTCCCCACGTTGTACCAGAAAGCTTTTTCATGATTGCCATTCTCTGCCTTGCTCTTGTTCGATTTATCTCAACCTGTGTCTTCCATGTCAGGCGACGATCAAAGGTGACTCCTAGATAGTTTGGATTTTCTTCATGGCGCAATATTTTTCCATTCAATACCAGCTTAGGTTGCTGAGTTTTATTTGAGAGGGAGAACAAAGTGCATGTTGTTTTTTCCTCACTTATCTTCACTAGCCATGATTTTGACCAGTCCACTAATTCTAATAAGGCTTGCTGTATTCTGCTGTTAGCTGTACCAATATATTCTTCAGATGTCCATATGGCTAGGTCATCTGCAAAGGAGGATGTGTGTACTCTGGCTGGAAAATTTTCCGTGATGTCATTTATATATGCTAGGAATAATGTTGGTGAATGAACTCCTCCTTGGGGGACACCTTGCTCCAACAGCATCATTTTGCTTGTTTGTCCTTGTACTTTTGTCCTGGCAGTTCTGTTCCCAAGGTAGTGGCTGATCCATTTATACATTTTTCCACAAACATGAATTTTTTGCAGTTTTACTTTCAGTCCTTCCTTCCATACTTTATCAAATGCTTTTTCTAAATCTATCCAGACTGCTAGTGTGTGCTTTTTCTCTTGGAAGGCATCCTCTATTTCCTGAGCTATATAGGTTATTTGATCTTCAGTGGATCTGTACTTTCTGAATCCTGCTTGGTGTGGTGTTAAGAGTTTGTTTTCTTCCAGATGCCATGTTAGCCTGCCATTGATAATGCGTTCCATTAATTTTCCTACACAGCTAAGTAGACTGATAGGTCGATAGCCATTTGGTTCTTCCATGTCTTTTCCTTTCTTTGGGACTGGTATTAGTATAGCTTCCTTCCATGCCTGTGGGACTATTCCTCTCTTCCAGCTGTTATTTAGGACTGCTAGTAGTTTCTTCTTTGCCTTGGTGCCTAGTCCTATTAGCATTTCATTTGTGATTCCATCCTTTCCTGGTGATTTCTTCTTTTTTAGGGTATTTATTGCCTGTTCCATTTCTTCAATTGTTAGATTTGCCATCATATATTCTGCTGCTGTCTCTGTATTTCTATGATGTATCTGTTTGTCTTTGATTGCTTTCTTCTGTTCGGTTGTAATATCAATGTGGTTTGCATTTGCATAGTGTTCCATTAGTGCATTTGCAGCCTTTTTTCCTGTAAGCAAGGCATTACCTTGTTTAATTGTTATTTGTTTGTTTCTAGGTCCTTCACTGTTCATGGCTTTCACTAGTTTCCATAGCTTGTTTCCATCCCTGTCAAAATTCAGGTTTTCTGTTTTTTCCCTCCAACAATCTCTTGTTGTTTGATTTACTGTTCTTTTATATTTTGCTGAGATGGCTTTGAGAGAGATGTACGCTTCAATTGTTTGTTCTCTCTCTGCTGTCTTCCTGGCATCTTCAACTTTGTCCTCCAAACTTTGTAGTTCTTCAGTCCAGTATGGTTTGTAATTTTTCCTCGCTCCTCTTGGAATAGACTCAGTGGCTGCCTGTATTATCGCTCTGTTTAGACTTTCCACCATTTGCTTCATGTTGCCATATCGTGTATTTATGTTTTCACAATAATTGTCTGTTAGTATGGCAAATCTGTCCCAATCTGCTCGTTTGTAATTCCAGCGGGGCAAGGGCTTTTGCTCCTGTGGAACAAACTCCATATTCATTACAAGCTTGATTGGTCTGTGGTCACTACCTGCTAATTGGTCCAGCACATGGCGGTCGATTTTGTGGAGGATGTCTCCTGTGCAGAAAGCTAAGTCTGGAGTAGAAGTGGTAAGCCATCTTCTGGAGTAGAAGCTCGGTGTGTCATCCGCTTTGTTGAGTAGATGGAGATTTGAGTCTATTTCCCAGTCCTCCAATTTATCTCCTCTTTTGTCAGTATCTGGTTACCCCCTCCTATCTGAACGGCTATTAAAGTCTCCGACAATAATGCAGTTTGTGTCAGTTATTTCATGTTTGAGAGTGTAAGGTCCTTATCTGCTGGGCTATAAAGATTGTAGATTCTTATTTTCACGTCCTTTATCATTATATCAACACCTATAATTTCCGTTTGGTTGTCAGAGATCACAGATACTTCGCTGCAAGGTATTGTATTTCGTGTAAGTATTAGAACTCCTCCTTTGTGTCCTTCGCGGTCGAAACGTGTGGCCTGATATCCTCTGACTGAGAATTTGCGATTGGCGTTGAGGTGTGTCTCTTGAATGCATGCCACATCTATTTTATCTTTATGAAGACGCTGTGTTAGGGACTCTTTCTTCTTGTAAACTTCTTCGGCATTCCACTGTAGTATGTTGAGTGTCCGGGGTATTTGGTCAATAGCTCTTAACCTACTCCTCTGTGCCTTGACTCCACAGCACAGGGGAAGGTGACCACCAGTAGTCATGGGTGGACTCCTCGAGGCAGGGGGCCCGGCACTATCGCCGCGTGATGGGACTTCACGGGATTAGCACCATAACGATTAATTTTGATTTGTGACATCATGAAGTTACTCCATCTAATCATAACATCAACATTTCATAGTTTAATTACAGTAGTTACAGCTTAGGATAAAAGTACTTATTACATCATTTCATTTATTGGCATCATTTCAGATTTATCTTAATAATCAGCTAATTAAACACGTCATTTAGTGATAAAAAGTTAAACCCATTTCCATTTACAACATATAATTAAAGCATCACCCATATTTCCTTCATTTAGTTGTTAAATACATTTGAAATCTGTTAGTTCAATAAACCAGTATTTATTTTTTTCCCATCATTTAGAATTCACATTACCCAATTTATAAACATCTAAAAAGGGAATTAACTCATTTCACCTTATTTTCACTTAGTTTAGTAAGTTACTTCCCTTTAGAGTGGTTTAGTACTGTGCACCAATTTACAATAGTTTAGTACTGTGCACCAACTTAGAGTAGATATTTATAGATGTCATTACTTGCAGGATGGTTAACTACCAATCCTTTCATCCATGTAAAAAAAAAATTTTGTACATAAATGACCCGTGCAACAAAATAGCACAGTCATTAGGCTCAATAGCTTTTCAAACTGAGCCAAAATTGTATAGTGTCACTACAAGGTTTTAATAATTTTTTTTTCCTTTTAAAAAGTGAGTGAAGAATAAGAGGAGTGTGACAAATGTGTGAAAGAGAAGAGAGAATGAAATACAGAACGAGAGTGATACAACCAGCGTATTTTTTTTACCGCCCAACGCGACTTTCGTCATTTGTCTGCGTCATTTGTGTTGTTTCAATGTTGAAGTGTGTTGTGTGTTGTGATGTAATCCGTGTTTTAGCAACAATTACACTATAGCTTAGGGAAAGTAATTTAAGCTTCATAAAACGGTCATGTAGTCACGAATTAATTTTACACACTCAATTGTGACTGCATTAAACCGCATTATGGCGCTCGAAAACCAACATACACATAAATTATAGACATACACACAGGTTTGTAGTTTAAGTACACTTTATTTATTTATAAACACGCAAACAATCAGGAAAACATACATATAAAGTGCATACATTTCTGTTACATCAAAGAGAGATAACTAAGGGACAGGGGACACAATAGAAACTTGAAACACTAACTTAACAATGAAAGATTTCTTTACACGTGGAAGCGAGATAGGTAAAGCCTATCGTACACAGCTTGTACAATAGTTGTTAAATATTATATGGAGGACATGAAGCAATTCATGTGTTGATCCTAACAAGATCAGCTTTGTGTGGGTAGTGAGTTAATTTACTATTTGAGGGCAGGCCAAAAGGCAATGGCCCGGTTCAGACAAACCCCCGATAAATATAATATAGCGATAAGAGAGGGCTCACGCCAACTAGACAAGTGGGTGGCGATAACCAGTAGCCAAGTGAAGGAGTACAACATTGTGACATTGGTTAGTAAAGATCTATTGGGGAACCAGAACCAAGTTACCAGTGGTCTTTGACAAAAAATTACACACTAATTTTTCTTTTTAACTGCTTGCGTTACACAAGGGGTTGAAGGGTTGTAACGCAACACAGAAGGGGGGAGTGTGTGTCAAAGACCTAGGGAATACCACCTGCATGAGAAGTGGAGAAAAAAGGATATAAGAGGATATATGATACAATCCCTACTGGGAGTGGGGGTAACAAGGCCCTACCCAGGGAATAGAAAAGACAACGGGAATGAGTGGGTGAACAGGTCTCCACTCAGACACACCAGTGTCAACCTGAGAAGTGAGAACTCTGGTCGGGTTGTAAGTACACCCACCCAAAGAGATGTAAGGAACTCTTAAGAGAGTTTACCCGTGGATAGGCCACGTGAAGCGCAGCACGCAATCCTAGGGATCTTCGTGATCCATTCGCGCGTGGTGTGAATGCCACGGCTGAGTCTTGTCAGACGGGGTACTGACTGTTTAGATGAACACATCGGCCAAGGCGATGTGGGTTTTGTTATGTAGATATCAGTAGTGCTAGTGCCTAGGACTGACTTTGATAGAGTGAATATTGTATATTATTATGCTTGTAAATACTGTGTGAATCAATGATGGCTCTACATTTTGTGAGCGCCAAGCTGAATTAAAATGTGTAACTAATCCTCTTGTACGCCTTACGAGTTCGTCGTGTGGTGCAAGAGAAGTATCCAGTAATGCGTGTCAACCTCGGTTGTTGACAGATACCACGACAGTGACCACTACTCTTGTATTATCCTGATCGAGAAAGACAGGGCCAGGAGTCAAGGAAACAAGACAAAAATGCCTTCCCGTACGACAACACTGGTCAAGATGCCATAAGCTAGATCAGAAGAAGAAAACTAACTTCCTCCCGTAGGAGACAATAAAGATGGTTGCAGCCACCATGGTGGAATGGAGAGGTCGAGAAGGCATGGCTGGGAAAGAGGCATGCTGTCAAAGACTGACAAAAAGCCAGAAAGGCTAACATGCCACAGGATGAGTTGGCGGACCTGAAGACTGAGGTCCATGGGACGATGACTTTATTCAAATCCTGCGCCAAACAGGCCAAGAAATGAGGCGAGATCTGCAGGAAGGTGTGCTCCGAACGATCCCTCACGACATTCTGGCGCCTCCATAAGAGCATGAACGGCGTTGCACAACGTAGGGGTATTCCAGACTTTCAAGGTACAGACCTCACATGGAAAAAGTCGGATGCGGATAAAAGTAAGGCGCTTCTTGCACGCTACATAGAGCAGACTGACCAGAAAGACAGAGGACCACAACGACACTCTCTCAGCTGTGCGAGGGGGTCGGGACAGACGAAGAATGCATAATCACAGCTGAGACAATACGTGCGATGCTCAAGAAATCACCTAACACCGCCCCAGGCCCAGAAGGCATCCGATATGGTTGTCACAAAGCTGGTGGCGGCTGCTGTAGTGCGGCCATCAGCTGTCTGTGCGCTCTGGCTCGTTGTATGATCTATGAGTGAGCTGTACCCTGAGTGTGTGTGTCCCTGCCTACGGCAGACGATAACAAGACAACCGGAACACCCAAAAGGACTTGAGTAAACTCCGGTGCAGTGATGAACAACAGTATATTGACCGTTGGCAAGACATGAATGAAGTACTCACATGTTGATGATGCTGCTGCCTTCAGGCCCTCACACCCTTCTAACATTCCTTCATCATTCCCACAACATGCACTGTCAATCAGGCTACAGTCCTAAGTGTCTAGGTGACCCTAACGTTACCTGATGCAAGAAGCAGTCACACTATCCCACTCGCGTGTCTGAAGCTACCATCGATTCATGGCACCTCGTCAGCCTGCATCCGTTATTCCGACCTCTGGGCGACCTGGCGATGCCCGGCGTGCTAGATTTCTTCACCCGCTAAATCCATCTTCGTTCGATGCCCGCTCGTGTAAGGAGTTGCAATGTATCGTGCAGTGTCCTCATGTGAGTGGGGTGCGTGCGTGCGTTGAAGGTAGACTGTTCAAATCTGCCTGCTACATGTGTGTCCTGTCGTGGCTGGCCCACAACTAACTCCCGACAACCGTTTGGTTGTCAATATACGCACTTGTGACGTCGCCTTTGTTCCGTCTAAGTGCTCTATCGTGCTCATGTGTTTACTTTCTTCTACTTCCATATTCTGGTACACTTAGTCCTTCTTTTAATTCTGTCTGACTGTCATTTATGCCATGACAGCTATGCCCTCTCCATTAAAAAATGTCCCTACATTTTCCTATTCTTACTCTATTTCTACATATATGCCAATGATGGATACGACGTAAATTACTGTAAGTCGTGATCGACTACAAATCTGTCATCTCTGGAACTCAGTATGTTATCTTAAGACAATATAGATTGTTTGGACTTCAGACATTGAATTAAAACCCACAAGTCCCAATCATCGCCACTTCATACATTCCCAAGAAGTAATCGTCGAGATGTTTTCGCGTTATCATGATTGACTACTTGCAACAAACAGCAAGGTTCAAACACCGCCGGACACTATAATTAAAGTGCCGTTTTCGCGTCTCGTGCTGACCCCTTTACAAAATTACCTCAGACCTCTGTAACCCTGAGCATCTTCGGTTTAATAAAAAGCATTTCTATGTTTTAAATCCAACGACCTTCTGAGTCAAAAGCAATAAATAACTGATCCCCATCAATTTCAGAGATGTATCATGTCAACTTCACTCTGAGTTAACATATCTTTCCATCATCAATTGTCGATGTTGGCAATTTAATCTTATTACTATATCTCATATCTGTGTATAGTCCTCATAATTGTAATGTTGACTTTCTATCTGTGTCTTATTTTAAGTATGTGTATTTGTATATACTCTTTTTCATTCATCCATCTCTACATTCATCCATCATGAAATAACACATCTAATTTCTATTTATTGATGATAACATAGACATACTACTTACTATCAAACAAATAAGTATATACTTATCATTAACTGCGAAATAATAAATATCAACAATTATAATAATTGATAAAATTATAACGATAAAATTAAAATCAATATCACTTCGCTAATAACCTAATACTATTAGTGGTTTAACTATAAACCATCATTTCCTTTTCCTACTTACTAATCAAAGAATTCATATATTGTTTTTATTTCCACAATATTACACAAAATAAATAAAGAATACGTCCGAGTGTCACATCACAGAATCATCTACTATCCTACTATACTGTACCAAATTGACTACGGCACCTGCACTCGTCTTTGTCCATTTCTTCGTACACATGACTATCTGATCACACATATGTGTACTTGTTTATCCTGCTATCTGCAACATTAATAACAATAAGTGACTTATTTATATTTAAACAGCTGTTTCCATACATGTTGTGTTTCAAAAGTAAGCTACAGTCATAATATAGTAATATTATAATTAGACATTATAATATTCTCATTTAACTTATTTACTCCAATACCAAAAATTAAAATTAAAAACAAAAGAATATTTTATTCATACAATATGTTTATAATCGACTTAGTAAATCTGCTAAATTATTTTCACTTCCTGAAAAATGGGCAACCGTGAAATCAAAATCCTGCAAAAGTAAAGACCATCTATGTATACGCGCGTTTTTCGGCGAACCATCCTTACAAATTTTTAATGGCATGCTGTCTGAAATAACCAAAATTTTTTTCCCTAAAAGATATTTTTTTCAAATTTCCAAATTGCTTCCACCACAGATAGTGCCTCAAGTTCGGTAATTGCATACCGCTGTTGAGTTTGATTTAATTTCCGACTGGAATATAAAACTGGATGCAACAATCCATTATGCTCTTGAAGTAAGATTGCAGATATAGTATGTGAGCTGGCATCTGTCTGTACCACAAAGTCCTTTGACATGTCAGGGATTCTGAGAATTGGTGGAGAACTAAACAATGATTTAATTTCTTGAAGAATTTTTTTTATGTTCTTCTTACCATTGAATCTTATTTGGCTGCTCTTTTTTAAGAAATTCTGACAATTTAGCGGTCATTCCAGCAAAATTCCTTATAAATTTCTGATAGTAATTAATAAGACCAAGCAATGTTATAACCTGTTGTTTAGTTTTGGGTGAACTAATGTTAAGAATTTTGGTAACAATATTCTGATCAGTGTACAAGAAACCTTTTGAAATTCAATGTCCCAAAAATTGTATTTCCTGAAATGCAATTTCAGTTTTGCTCGGCTTCACCGTAAGACCAAACATTCGAATGCTAGAAACAACTTGTCTTAGAATATTCGCATGATGTACTATCTCCGTAGTATGGACACCAATGTAGGACGCGATGTCAGTAATATCTCTGAGTAGTAAACACATCACACGGATAAATGGTGAATGAGAATTCTGAAGACTAACAGGAAGATAACGGAATTTATATACTCCTAGTGGTGTTGCGAATGTGGTGATGTGTATTGAATCTTCTGCCATTGGTATCTGGTATCTGATATTCTTTATTTAGTATTGGCAGATATGATTTAGAAAACTACGTAAATTTAGCCATGTCCGCTATTAAAAAGTCTATTTGGACATAGGTTCTGGATAAAGACCCTCATTTCTACACATCCACAAAAAAATATTATGATCCTAAATATGAACAAGACAATGAACACAGTTGACGACATAACATCTTATAAAATTATTCATGATGACAATACAACCACAACATCGTTACATGTTTTACGCAAGGTTAGCAAAATTCATTCTGAGATGACCAAGAATTTTCTTCCCAAAAAATATTTAGCCAATTTCTGAACAGAATTCACCAATGATAGAGTAATTTCATACCGCTTGTGCGATTCATATACCTTTCTCCTAGAGTACAAGACAAGATATAGTAATTCATTGGACCCCTGTGGAAGAATGTACACAATAGAAAGTCGACCGGTACCATCCATCATAACACAACTATTTGATATGAGAATAATCTGAGAATTAAACACCAAATCCAATTCTTGTAAGGGAATTTCAGATTCGCTATGTTGTGTTTTCAGGCAGACTGTTCGAATATGCTGTATAGTACTATCATAGATACATTTAATATGGTTCAATCTCTGGCGCAAACCACATTGTAACATGTTCTTTAAATCTACCATAGTTACAGCGATACGTTTTTATCACTTTGTTTAGTATGAAAGATAATATATTACCTATTACGAAAAACAACCATAAGAACTTAGCTACCAAACCAAATGAAGTATTTGTTTTAATAAATACATCCTTCGGCCTGCAAGAAGGACCTGTCACTGAGACAACACATGCCTGTGGTTGTCACTCTACCCGCGTGATGCCGTGCTGCAGCGCTATAGCTGCGGCCTGAACTGTACTAATACCTGTAGGTTTTCCTACCACTGGATGTGATACGTGTGCGTTCGAGATCAGCGTATCATGAGGAAATTGATTTTCCTCTTGCATTTGTGTACTATCAATAGAGTTTGCTACCACATGCTTCCCTTCCTATTCTGCTATGTCTTCAAGTGAAACATCACGTAAACCAGGGATGTTTCTGATAAAGACATCAACAAATGGGTTAGGCAACACAGCTACTTTTATTTTTCCAGAAAAATATGGGCAGTTAATTTCAGCCCACGCTATTGAACACTTCTCTCTTCTTCCTCCAAAAGTCCTGCAAATCACATGTTCCCCAGTGTAGTAGGTTCCAATAATTAATCGTTTATGTATCCCGACTATACTGGAACCGGAATCACGGACCAAGTTACAGTTCTGTCCATTTAAAATAGCCCGCTGTACAACCAATGATCCACTGGTAATATGGACTCCATTTGTCTCATGCACGAGGACCTGGTGACCACACGTCAAATTACCATCTTTATGAATGACCTGGCAGGTTTGCAAGTCGGGTCAATGGGAGAATACTCCACATCCACCGTATTGGCATGATTAGTATCGTCTGAGTCAATGTCGCTACTAGATGTCAACATACCTATGGTTGCCTCTTTATACAAACGTCTTAACGGACAGACAGCAAAAGTGTGCCCAAAAGATTTACATTTGAAGCATTGTGTCTGTCTTTGATACGTGTTTAATCTGTCCCTGTTTTTAACTGCCAATTTCTTGATGTACGCATCAAACTGTGGATTTTTAACGCACATTTGTACAGAGCCGTGGGCAAAACCACAAAATTTACATGTTGTCCATACTCCTTTTTTTTCTTGTCTAGAGTAAGGCTGATACTTTGGTTGTGGTTGTTTTTCTCGTCTTTGATATTGTCCACTAGACTATTGCTGTGCTTTATATCCCTGCATCCTTGATTTATGAGGGAATCTCTCGCACGCATTCGTCTCTATTAACGGGGAAGAATTATTATTAAATATGTGTTTATGGGCGTTGAAGAAAGATTCCCCTTTTTCATCCATCTCCTGAATACTCGAACATTTCTGCTCAATAAGAAACGTAGCCATAGAAGATGGAACTGCCGAAATAAGTTTGTCTCTAACAATTAAGTCACGTAGTTTCTTATAATCATTAGTCACATTAGCTGCGCGAGCGCATTTGTCAAATGTCAACTGCGTCAGAGAAGTAAAGTCAAGGAACGTCTGCCCTGATTTAGGAACAAGATTTTTAAATGATGAACGTAAGCCAAATTCATCCAAACAAAAGTGAGATAATAATCTCTTCCGAATGTATGAGTAGTCACTACGTAACTCCTCTTGAATTGGTTCTACCACCTGTAAAGGCTCCCCACTCAAGTGTCTATGTAGCAACACAGCCCATTCGGACTCTACAACTCCATAGTGTTTCTAGATGAGCTAAAAATTAGTCAAATAAGCAGAGATGGAATCCAAGTTTGAATATGTCTTAAATATTCCATTGTATTTCTTTATAGCGTCCGTGGAATGTGCCTACATCTTATTCCTAGCAATCTGTTCATCCCTGTCCTTCTCATATTGTTTAATTTTAAAGTTACTTTCTAAATCTTTTTTCTTCAGACGTTTTTCTGTATTCAACTTCTCAAGATTAAAAGCCATCTCTTTTTCTCGTAACTGTGCCTCTCTATCCAGCTTTTCTTTATCAGCTGCCATTTGTAATGCCATCCTTTCTTTATCCGCAACCAATTGAGCTGCAATTCTGTCGTTTTCCGCAGCCATCTTTTCCTTCTCAAATAATCATTGTTTCTCTTGTTCTTCTAGTCGATCTTTCTCCAACTGTCTCACAGCTGCCCTTTCATCCCTTTCATGGGCCTGAAAAATTGCAAATTGTTTCTCTGTCCACGCTATAAGATCCGGTCCTGTCAAACCTGCATCTTTCCCAATCGCAATAAAGTCCTGTAAAGACGACATGTTATTAAGTTCCCTAATATTCAATAACAGTCACCTGTAGGAACAGCAGAAAGAATTTCAATACCAAAAGTATACAGGCTTATCAATACTAGACACAACAATGAAACAGTATTATTCTGTAATACTGTAGATCAGAAATGTAGACAGAAATTTCGCACGAAAGTCCTTTAATTCACAAAATGACATTTATCACCGACAAAGTTAAAGAACGTAGCAAAAATTAGTTTGCTTGCGCGCAAGAAATTATCTACTAGATGTCAAAGACTCAAGAGGAAGCTCTGAGCTAAGAAGAGCTAAAATAGAGCTTAGTTAGAGGACAAGTAACGTAATAGGACAGGAGACCAAACAGGAGTGACACCAATGCTATAAATAGCTATAACGGGACACACTTGTGTCAACAAGGAGGGCAACCAGTGCAGATGAGCTGGTGTTACCCAAGAACCGGGGAAACCCAGTTCACGAGTAACTGTGGTCAACACAGCCCAGTGCCCAGCACGTAAACCAACTAATGCACGCTGAGCTAAATTGCTCGTGGCTGAACACGACACGCTCAGCGAGCTCAGACAGAGACCGGGACGGCGTAGGAATCAGACGTGTATCCGCTAGGGATACTTTGTAGTTGTGAAGGACAGTACAATAGTTATAATAGTCTAGCTTAGCTTCAGTAGTTATAATATTTATATCATCTTCTCATTCCATCTTATCGTCATCACATTCTAAGATGTTTAATACCGTTGTGGTATTCCGCTCGTGGAGCTATTGTATGATCTGCTCCGAATAAAAATGTATCCTTTTGCAAAGAAGACGAGTTGTCACTTTCGTTTAGTGCAAAAGAAGGGAATCCTTGTATGCCTGTCGCAAGTGGGTTGCTGACAGGCAGGATACCATTTGGTGTCAGAAGTCCTTGAACCACCGCTCACTACCATTAGACACCGCTCACTACCATTAAGCACCATTTGGCTCACTACTAGTTGGTAGGATACCGTTTGGTATCAGAAGCTACTTGAACTACCGCTCACTACCAATTAGCAATACGAGACCATTTGTTAGGATACCATTGATGTTTTTGAACCACCACTCATTACCATTAGCCAAGATACCACGTTATCATTTCTCGTGGGGCTTGAACCACCGCTAAAGTTGTGCTATTTAATTGAACTTAGCAGTGATAAAAATAGCAATGTATTATTCGATTTCAAGTATCATTAGCATACTATTGTGAAAAGTACCATATAGTTTAGCATTTTCGGAAATTCTACGGAATATCAGTGATATATTATCAATGTAAAGTATTTAAATGGAAATGTGTGAAACATAAACTGATTGTGTACGAATTGAAAGGTTAATCATCATGTGTTTGATACTATCAGAATGTCAACATCTATCACAATCACGTTAGTATTTGTGCAAAAACATTTTTTTTTTTCGCACAACAATAGGAGATTAGAGGTTAAGCTAGAATCATACAGCGCAGCCCAGTCAGACACGATAGAAGGTGAAGACAAGACGACATTGACATTCATTGACGTTCATTTAGACTATCATACAATCATATCATCTACATTAATCATTATCATTTATGCCACATTTGAACTTTGCCATTCGCTGAAACGTTAATATCTCAAGTAACCACATGTATGACACTTTACATGCATGTTGCTAAAATGTTGATGTTCTATTAAACAGAAACATCAGTTATAAAAGCAAGGCGATCAGTCGTGTGTACGAAAGACAGCGGCGGAACATCCCGAGGGCCGTATTTTGCTACAAGATTAGATGAGTATATTTTTCTCTAATTTTGATATGCACCCTTAACTACGCACTCTTTTTATCAGAAAATCTTGTAAATATTTTTGTGAAATTGTATTTGGAAAATATATTACTCTCAGTTGTCAGATAACATAAAGCCTTAAAATGGCATCATTAAATGACTTCATCCATGCTGGCAAAGTACTAGAATATACTGGAGAAAAACTAGAAAAATGGGCAAACGAAAGATACAGAGAAGAGACAGAGAGAAAAGCTGCTCTAGAGAAAGACCAAAGGGCATTGGAAAGACAACATCAAAAGGAGATGAAGGAGAAAGAAGAAACCACCAGGCAAAAGCAATTAGATTTAGATCATGCCACCAAACAAAAACAGTTAGATTTAGACCAAGCCACTAAACAGAAGGAATTATAAATAAAACAGAAGCAGATAGAGATGGACGATGCCACCAAGCAGAAACAGATAGAGGTAGAGTCACAAACGAAGTTAAAGATAAAAGAAATGGAGATTGACTCTAACACCCAGATAGCCTCTACTAAATTAAAAAGCCAGGAAGAACAAAATAAATTATCCAAATATAAAGGGGTGATCAAGCCCTACAGTCAAGGCGATTCAATATCAGCTTGGACGGAGAATGTAGAATTTCAACTTAGAACTCAGAAAATACCATTAAATGATTGGGCAATGATCTAAATGAGGAACCTCAGTGGGGAGCCATTAAAGGTCATAGAATCAATACCATCAGAACTAAGAAGTAACTATCAGTACATCCATGATAGAATTATGCAGCATTTTCTACTCGATGCTCCTGGATATCAGATCCAGTACTCACAGATAAAGCCAAAGCCAACTGAAACGTTCTTAGATTATGTTTCAAACGTTCAGAGTATATTCAACAAATGGCTTAAGGCAGCGAAAGTAGGTAAGAACTTTGATAAATTACAGGACTTGATGGTGATGGATAAAGTCATATCCACCGTTCCTACTCCGTTTGCTATGTTCCTTCAACAAGCAGACATTGAATCTATCGAACAACTCGAAAAACGAGGTTCTGCGTATTTTTCCTCCAACAGGGACGTATTTAAGACATCGATACATGATACTGAGATTACTGCATTTGTCAGAAACATACCAGGCAGGTCTTACAAGCAAAAAGAGTATCAAAATAAAAATAAACCATATCAGAAGCCACCACAGTGTGGTTACTGTAAATTGTTCCATCCACAGTACTCCATTTGTGATAAGAGCCCCTCTTATCCTGCTCATCTAGAAATGATGATAAAAAAAGCAGCAAGACAAACGAAACTCTTATAAACGTGCTTTTAAATGCTTCTTTTGTTCAAGTTATGGCCATTATAGTTCTAAGTGTTTGGGCAGGCAAAGAATGAAGGCAAACAATGCCTTGCTCATCGATACGTCATCTGACGATGAAATTATGATTGACTCTGAGATTGAAAATGTATTACCAACTAGTGAGTGTGAGAGTGTGAGTGTGGCTACTGATATATTAGACTTTAATAAGTGTGACACGTGTCACCAGTTTCATACGGACGGCAAACTGAAATGTGGGCATTTGGTACCATGTTCCAACGAAGATGCCAATGCAGCTTTAGCCTCCAGAGGCAATTTAAGGTTCCACGATGCACTGGTCAATGAACAACCATGCCAATGTTTACTTGATAGCGGAAGCACTCTACTTGGGGTCAAAAGAGACCTAGTTAAGCCAGAAGATTATACGGGTGAGTTTGTAAAATGCCGCACTTTCTCTGGAAACATAGAGAAATACCCGCTGGCAAAAGTACGCATAAACACTCCGTTCTTTGCCGGCACATTTACGTGCGCGATCCTGGAAAATCCCTTTACTGATTTGATTTTGGGATGCTTGCCATCATTAAAACAGTGTACTGATGAAGAAATATTCGCCTGGAAACAAACCAACACGGCTAATGCTGTAACGAGGTCAGATACTGAAACACATTACACTGACCTACAAAACGAAATGTTACAGTTGTTAACACCCACCGGTGCTAGTAACAGTGCTACTCGACAAGAATTTATCGAGGCACAACGCAACGATCAAACTATCGCACCTTATTTTAAATTGTTAGGTGAGCGAGCGAAAGTTACTAAGAATGCATCTTGGTATTTTAAAGTACATAACGGAATTCTCATGCGTTATTACACATCAAATAACCATGAAATTCAGCAGACGGTGTTACCTTTAAAACACCGACAAAATGTGTTAAACATTGCACATGAGTCACCGTTTGCTGGACATTTATCTTGTAACAAAACGAGAGCCAGAATTTTGGCACACTTCTACTGGCCTAAATTGTTTAACGACATTAAATTGTTCTGTAGATCATGTACTATTTGTCATCATGAAATAAATAAAGGAAAGCCTGCAACAGCCAAGGGCCAAGGTTTAATATTGGCTTCTCGAAAGAGACGGTTCAAAAGTTTTGCAAACAAGGGTGCCAAAACCCTACACCTTGAACCCAATCAAAAGGTGCTACTTTTACTACCAGATAAACGTAATTTGTTACTAACATCATGGCAAGGGTCATTCAAAGTCGAACGAAAGATATCAGATGTCGACTATGAAATATCGATAAAGGGAAAATTAAAGATATTTCATATCAACATGCTGAAGCCCCATTTCTCACGACAAGAACTGCCGACAGACGAACAGAGTGCACCAACACCAAGTAACCGGACGATAAATAACACAAAGTTTGCAGAACTATTTATAGAAAATACGATATGCAATTCATAAAGACAAAATAAACAGAGTTAACGATCTTTAAATAAATAAATAAATAAATAGAATTTCGCACAGCAAAATATTATGACTTATATAAACCCTGGAAACACCAAACACCAAAGAATTTAGCAAAGCAGAAAAACTTCAGCGATAAAGTAATAAAGCCTATACATAATAAATTAAATAATGAAACCACAATTTTAAAAAAAATAGCAAAGACCAGTTGTACTAATTCTAAAGCAATAAATAACAAGATAATATTGTTATAATACTTAAGAAAAGTAACTCAGCAAAGAGAATATAAGCAGAGTTAACGTACCTTCACTACGTCAAATTAAGAATAGAAAACATTATCCTGATAATAACACACAAAATAATTCGCACGCAAAATTAAGAAAGTATAGCGCAATATAGCACCACATTATGTACCGCGCCTATGACGTAATGAAAGACATGAGCGAATAAGAAAAGAATAAAATTTGTGTAATCTTATATATAAATTAGGATGTGTGTATCTATTTATGTATCTCCGTATGTCCTTTATTCGCTCGCGAACGGCCCATCCGATTGAGATGAAATTTTCTACACGCCTTCCTTTCATTCCAGAGCTGTCAACTGTGATATTTTGTTAGTGTGAAATCGCCTGCTTACTCAGTATTATTTCATTTTTCATTTTTCATCATAATTTCATATATTTCAGGGGATCTAACTCGTTAAAGTTATTTCAAGGGGCATAACTTTTCTGTATAACTTATAGTCATATTGTGGCATCGTTTTCAAAGATTTATAAACTCTTTGTCCATAGTTATGTACCGGCATATGAGTTATAATAAATAATGATACAATCTGTAAGGCATTTTCAAAGTTTTCATAAAAATGATGCACAATGCATAACATTGTAACTCATCTTTTTTTGCTTAAGAAGTTACTGTAGTCATGCAGGTGATTAGAAAGAGTTTTCATTAAAAATAATGGATGGTGTGTGGAAGAACGTTCTTTTAAGTTACTTTTTTTGTTGTATGAATTTAACGAAGCCGGACAGGGTCAGGCAGACAGATAGACAGACAGACAGACAGATAGACAGTCGGGAACAGGAACTTATATGACTACTTATATAAATTAAATGAGATGCTTCACACCAGGAGCTGGGCAATGCCGGGCCGGGTCAGACAGACAGACAGACAGACAGATAGACAGATAGTCGGTAACGGGAACGGGAACTTATATGACTACTTATATGAATTAAATGAGATGCTTCCCACCAGGGTCTGGGCGAAGCCGGGCAGGGTCAGCTAGTATCACAATATTAATGACTGCCACTTAACTAAATGAAAGACCACAAACGTTTACTTACCTCATAAAACACGGCGATTTCTCCCATCAACGTGTTAGACTGAAATGTCAGATAGTCCCGCTAGTATCTGATATGAATTGTAGACCAACAAAATCGTCCTCAAACTCGACAAATGTCAGAAACGATTCTTCGGCTTCATACTTATGACATCCTGAGGATTCCAGCGTTGACCAATAAAATTCTGTATATAATTGTTGTTGTCCAATATCCTCATCAAACTCGACAAATGTCAGAAACGATTCTTCGGCTTCATACTTCTGACATCCTGAGGATTCCAGCATTGACCAATAAAAATTATGTATATCACTGTCGTTGACCAAAAATCCTCTGCGTTGATTGAACTGTAATGAGGCGTCTACCCGTGAAGACTTCTCCGCTCAGGACACTGAGCTGGTGTAACAATGACAAAATAATCCTCAGCACCTAACAGACGTCTGCGAGTCAACGAGCTGCTGGATTTGATACTTGAAACAGCTAGCGAAGCTACGATATTATAGACCTGAACAACACAGGCCTAAGGAATCTTTGCAGAGATTAGTAGTCACGCACAGTCCCCACTAATAGTGTAGCTCCCTGGGTAGAGCAAAGAATGGCGGCTACTCAAAACCTACCAAAGCATCAAAAGTGACGACACTATGAGAAATGAAAGTTCTCTGGGTGTGGGATCAAATGTATCGACACCATATATATATATATATATATATATATATATATATATATATATATATATATATATATATATATATATATATATATATATATATATATATATATATATATATATATATATATATATATATATGTCACTATAAACCTGCATTCTCAATCCTGTGTCAATTTACTGATGATCGAAGCTAGTATCGATCCTTTCCTCAGCAAGAAAAACTTCTTCCAGATGAAACTGCTTTTGTCGTTGACCAACGGACGAAAATTCGACAAACACAAATGATATAAACAATTAATGAGGATGCGCCATTTGGTCATGACCACTTTTGACCGGCATGATCCTCTACACAGAAATGAGTAAACTGTCTGTGTCTATGTAATGTATGTTTGGAGTGTTGTATTTGTGCCTATCACTGTTGTCCTTGGCTCAATGACAAATTTTTCTTCTGCACCATCCAATGGTGAAATCTTCAACGGACCGAAATGTCACAAGTCATGGCTTTCTTGGTTCAACTCTCTTCGGACGACGCTCCCATGTCACAAGGCTGGTGGCAGCCCTTGTAGTGCAGCCATCAGCTGTCTGTGCGCTCTGGCTCGTTGTATGATCTATGAGTGAGCTGTACCCTGAGTGTGTGTGTCCCTGCCTACGGCAGACGATAACAAGACAACCGGAACACCCAAAAGGACTTGAGTAAACTCCGGTGCAGTGATGAACAACAGTATATTGACCGTTGGCAAGACATGAATGAAGTACTCACATGTTGATGATGCTGCTGCCTTCAGGCCCTCACACCCTTCTAACATTCCTTCCTCATTCCCACAACATGCACTGTCAATCAGGCTACAGTCCTAAGTGTCTAGGTGACCCTAACGTTACCTGATGCAAGAAGCAGTCACACTATCCCACTCGCGTGTCTGAAGCTACCATCGATTCATGGCACCTCGTCAGCCTGCGTGAGTTGAAGGTAGACTGTTCAAATTTGCCTGCTATATGTGTGTCATCTCGTGGCTGGCCAACAACTAACTCCCGACAACCGTTTGGTTGTCAATATACGCTCTTGTGACGTCGCCTCTGTTCCGTCTAAGTGCTCTATCGTGCTCATGTGTTTACCTTCTTCTAATTCTCTGTTCTGGTGCACTTAGTCACTCTTTTAATTCTGTCTGGCTGTCATTCAGACCATGACAATGACAGCCATTTCAAAATGTGTACACTGGTCCACCGTCATGTCTAATATATTATAAAATATATTTATATCCTCTTACTGTCAGCTGTTGGCGCATATGCGTGTATTATGTTAATATCCAGAGGTTTGTCAAGGAGGATCACTAATAATACATAATACTCTGAGATTGTCCAGAATCCATTAACCCCCCCCCCCCCTCCCACCGAACTCATTTGATCCAAAATTATGCCAACACCCATTTTGTAGTCCTTCGCTCCTTAGTAAAGTATTATTTTTGTGTATTTAAATACTTTTATCACACTCCAGGCCACCACATTTTACAATATATATTAACAACAAGCCGGTCTCTCTGGCAAATGGGTTACACCACTTTCTCCGTAATCCCGTTTATCACGCAGAGTTTCGTAGCGGGCGAGAACTGGGAGCGGTTCGTCCCCCGCTGGTGACTTGCGGGATAACTGAGCCGGCCGCTCAGAAAGCAATGGCAAACTACTGAGCGTAATCAACCAAGAAATCAACAGACAGCTGAAAGATGCTGCTGTTGACAGCGATGTCCTGTCAAAGGATATGCGAATTTTAAAAAAAAAATTAAAAAAATTAACAACAAATTGTTATTATGCATATGGCAAGAAATCACAAAACTTTACTTCTTATATTTACATCCTTGGTCTCTTACGGCATATGTAAATTATCATAATAACAAGCGGGATGCAGAGGTGTTTCCAAGGCACCAGGGTCGGGTTACATACTGGCCAAGACCTATTGACGCGTCCTCGTCGAGCGTCCTGGGCAACAGGTCCTTTCGGGGTCCTGGCTAAAGTCAGTAGGATCGCCGATTCCTCCGAAGTCGGAGAGTGTTTGCCTGTACGGCGAGGAACCACCAGTCTGCACACCAATAAGCCAGACATGGGACAACGGATACTCACGCAAAACTCAGGTCCTTTATGACATCACACTGATGTTGGACAACAGGATGCCTTCATCCGACATACAGGACTTCGCGTTGGAGCTCAAGCCAACGAACACAAGCAAGCAAGCAAATAGAACAACAGGCTAGCAATGCGTTGATTAATCACTACTTTTGTGAACAATTATGTCTTAACGGGTTGTGGACTGACCACAATGGAAGTAACAAAACTAAGTACAAAAACAGAAAGGCTGGCACTCTGAACCACTCCCCTCCTCGCCTAATGTTCTCCAAGATGCACACCTGTCTGATCGTATCCTCCGCCTGAGCCATCCCTGATTTCCCTCATATCAGTCTCTGACCCTTAACTTCGTCCAGCGCCTCATGCAACGGGTGATCTCTGTCTGCAGCTACTCTGAGGTATGCCTTCGCCTGCATCACCTTGAGCCTACCAGCAACAGTCGGCAGACCAAGGATGTAACGCATACACACTACTGGGGTGTCTCTGGTGCAGCCCAGAATGACCCGCATAGCTTCGTTCTGTATGCGCTCTAATTTCACCAACTGACTCTTTGAGACAGTGAGCAATCCTAGTCCACAATCAATCACTGAGAGGATCAAGTGCTGGTATAGTGTGAAAAGCATTCTCTGCTCTGAGTCCATTGCAGCTATAGTTTTAAGTGCATTGAGTCCCTTTTGAGATCTTGTAACAACCGTCTCCACATAGTCCTTGAAGGACAGGCTCCTGTCAAATGTGATTCCCAGATACTTCAGTTTGTTCTCTCTGTTGACGCTTCTACCATCTATCGTGAGGCTTGGGGCATCATTTCTCACTATTCTGTTGTCCAGAGAGCACCACAAAACAGCCGCCTTTTCCGGGTGGATGACAGCACTCATTTCTGTGCACCAGTCAATCACTTTGTCTACTGTCGCCTGTAGCTTCTGGGCTATTTTCTCCCTATTTATCCCCGGCCTATATGCAAGAACATCATCTGTAAATGTTAGTATTCTTCCAACCCCTGGTGCTTCTAGGTTTGAAATTATGCTCGTATACACGTTAAAGAGCACCGGTGATATTGCAGATCCCTGTGGCAGTCCCGGGGTTAAAATATGTGGCTCTGAGGTCCATGCACCCAGACGGAGAGCAACCCGACGAGAATGCAGGACGGCTGCTATTAGGTTCACTAATCAGGGATTGACCCCCTTCTCCATCAGTGCGGTCATCAAAATATCATAGCGAACTCTATTGTACGCATCCTCGAGATCAAGCGCTGCCGCCGTTGTTTCCTGTCTACTCTAGAACTCCTCATAAACGTTAAAGGCAAAAGTGGCTGCATTTGACCAAGTATCTTTTCCTGGCCTGTAGCTCCCCAGGACTCTAGGAAAAAGCTGCCTCCTTTCCAAAACATCCTGCAGCTTAACAGCGACTATCTTCTCTAAAACCTTCCCAAATGTATTTTGAAGGGTGATGATCCTAAAGCCGCTAAGCTTTGAATGATCCTTGAATGGTTTTGTGAGAGGGATGAGATAGCTATGTAACCAATCCTTCGGTACTAATGCTGTCCTAATGCTCTGATTAAAGCAGTCGGTCATCTCCTTCAGGTGTGCATCGCTCAAAACCTTCATGTGGCCATACCTAACCCCATCGGGCCCTGGTGTCGTGTCTTTTGTCTTTTCAAAATATGTTTAACATCTTCGTCCCGTATGATGTCTTCATATTGCATATCCTCCATTGTGCCAGATAATTCCTTTCTAACTGCATCCCTGGTATCCGCATCATTATGAATGGTCTGCTCTAAAACTATCTGGAGAAACGCCCCCCCCCCCTTTCTCTTTGTCTGTTGTCACGCGTACACGACCCTCTTTATAAATGGTTCCCACTGTCATAGGCCAATCTTTGCTTTCAATTTGTCTGTGCACTTTCAAGAATTTTCGCAGTGTTTTATCACCACCAATCTCCTGCATAAAACATTCCCATTTAACGTTCTTGGCCTCTGCAGCACATCGCTTGAAAGCCTCCACCTTGTCTTTCTTGTCATTTTCCGCTGTTTCCATTTCCTCTCATGAGCTTCGAGGGTATCTAGAGGCTGGTGGGGTATAGTAGATTGAAGTCACCTATTTCCCAGTCTGAGAACATCCCGTAGTTAATATGTGGTATCAGTTCCCCTCACCCCAACGAGTGTTGCTACAATTATGTCCATCGGCTTCTCGTGAAGTTGTTGCTGCTACCAAACTGCATCTGAATCTCTTTCTAATGAGCACGCAATCAATGTGATTGCGAATATTATCCCCAGGGCATGTCCACGTATATAATCGTTGAGGATGATGTTTGAACCAGGTGTTGCCTATCATTTCTTGGTATTCTGTCCATGCTGTTAATCTGTCACCTCTCTCATTCGTATCCCAAAGGCCATTGCCACCAGTATAACAGGGATTTCAAAATGTTTGCATGGCCCACGGCCTTGTCTAATTCATTATAAAATATATTTATGTCTTCTTAATGTCTGCTGTTGGTGCATATGTTTGTATTATGTTAATATCCAGAGGTTTGCCATTGAGTTTCACTAATAATACTCTGTCTGAGATTTTCCGGAAACCTTTAACCTCCTCCCACCCCCCCACCCCCCACCCCCCCCCCCCCCCACAGCACTCATTTGATCCAAACTTATGTCAACTCCCTTTTTGTAGTCCTTTTCTCCTGAGTTACGTATTATTTCTGTATGTATCTAAATAGATTTCTCACGCACCTGGCCATCGCATTTCACAATATATATTAACAACAAATTGTTATTATGCATATGGCAAGAAATCATACAATTTTACTTCCCATATTTACTTCCTTTGTCTCTTACAGCATAGGCAAATTATCATAACAATGTTGATTAATCACCACTTTTATTAACAATTCTGTCTTAACGGGTTTTGGACTGACCACAATGAATGGAACACAATTATTACAATAGTAGAAAGGGACATAAAACATAACAGTTATTCAAGGGAAAGTACGTGAACTAAAATAAAAGTATTGTGTGATTTGAAAAAAATTAGTAGTTTTCATTTTCTGTGATAGAATATTTATATCACTTAAAAACAAAAATATATGTGGCATGAATGGCATATAATAACTTAAGAAATGTTTAATTTTTATGAAAAAGTTTTGGCTTTATTTTATGTGCATAACATTTTATAACTATCTTATATATTTATTTGCAATCCATTTCTATTTTTGTGTGTGGTGCAATTCTATATGTAAGTGAAATGATTTATTGTGATGTCTGTTGGATTGATACCTGCAACATGTCCTATTGTTCACCAAAATCTGTATTATCTCCAAGGCATTATATCTGTTCTTTACAGTAACATTATACCTGTCTCTAATTTCTTTGTCTGTTTCAAATAATGTTAAGTCTAACTTCTTTGGGGATTTCTTTATGGATTTAAATCTTAACCTCATCTTTCCTATAACTAGCACATGGTCACTATGTCCATCTGCTCCTGGTGAAGTTGTTGCTGCTACTAAACTGCTTCTGAATCTATTTCTAATCAGCACGTAGCCAATTTGATTGCGAATATTATCTCCAGGGCATGCCCACGTATATAACCATCGACTATGGTGTTTGAAGCAGGTGTAACATATCATTTCATGGTATTCTGTCCAGGCTGTTAATCTGTCACCTCTCTCATTCCTAACACCTAGGCAATTGCCACATGTGACATTCATTTCAAAATATGTACACTGGCCCACGGCCATGTCTAATTCATTATAATATATATATATATATATATGTCCCCTTACTGTCTGCTGTTGGCGCATATGCATGTATTATGTTAATATCCATAGATTTGCCAAGAAGTTTCTCTAATAATACACTGTATGAGATTGTCCAGAATCCTTTAACCCCCTAAGCACTAATTTGATCCAAAATTATGTCTACTCCCCTTTTGTAGTCCTGCCGTCCTGAGTAAAGTATTATTTCAGTATGTGTATGAATAGTTTTCTCACGCACCTGGTTATTGTATTTCACAATATATATTAACAACAAATTGTTATTATGTATATGGCAAGAAATCATAAAATTTTATTTCCCATATTTACATCCTTCATCTTTTACAGCATATGTAAATTATCTTAACAACAGACTAGCAATGCATTAATTAATCACCAGTTTTATGAACAATTCTGTCTAAACGGGCTGTGGACTGACCACAATGAATGCAACACAACTAATTGCAATAGTAGAAAGGGACATAACAACATAACAGTTATTCAAGGGTCATCACTCCAAATGAATTACATGTATTATGTGATTTAAATAAATTTAGAAATTGTTATTGTCTGTGATAGTTTTTTTTTTTTTTTTAACAGTAATTAGCAACGAGTAAATTTAGCGTAACTATCAGATACAAACTTAATGAGTCTTCAATTTTTATGAAAATGTTTTGATATTTTTTATGTGTAAAAGTAAATAACAGGCTTTTCTATTTCTTTGCATTATAACATTAAATGTTTTCATCCTCTTAATGACAGCATACATTTATAATTGTTTAAATGTATTTTTGACCGTCCTTTACGCAAATTACTAATATTTAGGAAAGTCTGTGTCTCCAGCCATTGCCTTCTGGCCCAGCATTCCTCGATATTATTAGCACACTCATGGATGGAGTCGTTGAGACAACAAACCCTGGTGAAAGTCTGTGTCTCCAGGCAGGCTGTTGCCTGTGTTAATGTCATGACCTCCATGGTTACACACGATGCTACTGGTGGATTAGGATTGCCGTTAAACCGTCTAGGAAAAGACTTATTGTGTTACGTTGACTGCTAGAATGAACTGATCATTGTGTGAATTCTTGGTATACTTCTTGGTTGTAAATTCTTCAATATTCATGTAGATAGCATGTATGGAAATATCACTGACATCTCTATGTGTCTGTTCCTTAAGATGTCCGCGCCCCGAATGACAAGTGTCATTAGCCTTTCCGCTAAGGTTATTACCTCTGACCCCTATATTTCCCGTGAACCGTTGAGCTCCTTGGGTGTCTCTAAATGTCTGTGATTTGTTGTTAACCCTTACTCTTCTTGTCTTGTGGGTTGTAGTGTGTGACTTTTACTCTACTGACTTATGTCCTGTTAACTCTTTTTCTGTCCACGACAGTCCATACTATGCCATGTTTGTAATGGAAGGGTGCGTGCGAAACGGTGAAGTTCAAGACCTAGAGTGCTCTTACCCCGCCCACCATGTCGACTGCATAAACAACATGACGACTCAGAATGGGAACAAATGTGGCCTTGTTTGGATGAAGAATGACTTGCGTGATGAATTGTATTTAAGTGAGGAAGAGTTGCGCAATTCGTCGACCATTCTCTCTCGCCCGAGTACATCTGAATCCAGTGGCAAGACAAGTCAAGACGACTGGAGACGAATACAGGTGCAATGGATGACCAGGGCGCCCTACGTGCCTGGCCGTGCTCATTATGTCCCACAACGCTTTGCAAGCAAACGCCGTCTTGTCCGTTGAATCATCAATGATTTCTTCCGCACAGTCTGCCGAATCCTGTCTTCACGTGCCAGGTAGGCATACCCTAGTTCTGAGATTGGATGAACGCCGAATCGGTGACCCTCGCCTGTGTTAGCCAGCCTGTCACAGCTGTTTGCCCTGGGGGTAGGGGGGGGGTGGGGAGGGCGCTGTAGCATGCTGACAGCTACTAAGAGCAACAGACGTGAGCTGGATGTCAGGCTTGGACCAGTGGGGAATGCGCCTTGCAAAGGGCGTGACAGCCATCCTTATCAAAGCTACTACCAATGCCCAACATCCCAGACCGTAGTAAATGTCACATCCTCATCATCATGTGTCATGCCGATAAGCATGAGCGGTCATGTTTCGCCATCTCACACGATAACCAGAGTGGTGGATAAGCTCCGTGTCCTGGTTTCGACCACGCCACGCGACTAGGCCAATGATAAACGACTTAGAAAAGAGAGTAATGGGAGGCGCTGTTCTTGGTAGAAGAGGCAGTGGACTACCAACACGAAGATGGACACACGATAGTAAAAACACCCTAGTGGACAGGGGAACTGGCGATAAATCGAGCGTCTCTCTCTAGCAGGCCGTGTTGCATATCCTTTACAGGATGTCGCTCAGTCCTTTGCTTTTTTTTGGATATTTATGATTTCTTGGTAAGTTTACGTTCAGTAGTTTGCCATTGCTTTCTGAACGACAGGCACTCATACCATTATATGAAAACCAACACAAGGCGGTCTGTTGCTAAATCTACCGCTGTGTTTCGAACGCGGTATACGGGATTACGAATCGCGCTCGTAACCCCTATGCCAGGGAGCGGCCTCAAATAATAATGCCCGACTCGGTTGGGATTGGAACATATTAGCACCGGACCGCCAGCCAAGCGTGCTAGCCATGCTCTACCGGGGCTTCCTTAAATATAAAAAAAACATGCGGTACCATACTGGTACATCAAAAAAAAGAGTACAAAATAACAGACAACACATCGGTATACACGGCAGAACTAGTGGGAATTATGAAAGGACTAGAAATAGCAACAGAGTACCCCTCTATAAAACTAAGTATACTGACGGATTCACTTTCCGCAGTACAAGCGCTAGTCCAGAATACTTTAACACCCCCATCCCCCACAATAGCACTCATTTGTCCGGTGGATAATATTGCCAGTTCTGTGTTGGTTGACGAGGCGCCTTGTTTTCCTGATGTACCTCTCGCGTCTGGCCGTGCCGATTCTTACTCCCTAGTCTTTCATTCTGGACAGCGATGTGGATTCACTGACGTCAAAGTCCTCTGTCCTCGCCATATCTTTAAGGATGTCAATAACATCGGCACGATCCATGGGCTGGACATCTACAGGGGTTGCAGAGCCAGCCAGTTTATCAGCTCGTTCATTTCCCTCGACTCCTGCATGTCCCGGGACGAAGATGAGGGTGACTTTACGGACAATAGACTTCCGAAGCGACTCAGTCCACTGTCTACGTACAGATCCAGCTTCGACCTTCTGAATCATGCTCATTGAATCACTTAGTACACACACGTTGGTATAATGCTGTGATTCCAGCCATATGAAAGCCTGTGTAACTGCCATCACCTCTATCGTCATGCTGCTCGTGGTCATAGAGTGGGCACCACTGGATTCTTGAACGGTTCGGCCCGCTGAACGGGCTGTAAATGCCCACGCACTTCTCCGCTGCTGTGCCATGACACAAGACTTGAAGTTTTTTTTCCCAGGTCTAATCTTCTGTCTTATTCTTTTCATGATTATTCCCAGTAACAGCTTTGTTTACCATCTTTTGACTATATCATCTTGTCCCATCAATATTGCACCGCTCCTTGATTTTACACATTCAGTGATAGTTCGTGTTTTTCTACCTATTATTGCAATTATTTGTCGATACATGGAATGTGAATGTGAGTCTCTTCCCTTATTCGACCTAATCTCCATGCACTATTGATTCAAATATTGAGCACAACCCACTACTGGCAACGCTGATCGTATTCTGGTATGAACCTAAGGCCTATCTACGTCAATATGGAAGCACTATACTCGAGTTTCGCTCTCGTTTGAGCTCGTCAGTAGTGCATATCCCTGACCGGATCCGGAAACATGCGCCGGATCACTGCGTGTGAAGCGGGTGTGTAACCACGCGGCACACGCTGGACACGCCAAATTATCATAACAGAATAGTACAATGTTTCCCATCGTAGGCTATGCTCAAGCTTATTGATTCAGCCAGACTCTTTTAGCCGCTTTGCAGCTTTTGCAGGTTTACTGTTTGTTTATGTATTGTATTATATTCGTATTTATCTTGCTTTTTCTTACATCTTTCACCCATCAACAGTAAGATTTTATATGTCATCCATTTTTTTTTGCAATTATATATGTAAGTGAAATGATTTCTTTTGATGTCGTTTGTATTGATTCCCGCAACATGTCCTATTGTTCAATAAAATCTGAATTATCTCCATGGCATTATATCGTTTCTTTACAGTAACATTGTACCTGTCTCTAATTTCTTTGTCTGGTTTAAATAATGTTAGATCTAACTTCTGTGGGGTTTTCTGTATGGTTTTTAATCTTAACCTCATCTTTCCTATAACTGGCACATGGTCACAATGTCCATCTGCTCCTGGTGAATTTTTTGCTGCTACTAAACTGCTTCTGAATCTCTTTCTAATCAGCACGTAATCAGTTTGATTGCGAATATTATCTCCATGACATGTCCACGTATATCGTCAACGACTATGGTGTTTGAACCAGGTGTTCCCTATCATTTCATGGTATTATGCCCAGGCCTTTAATCTGTCACCTCTCTCATTCATATCACCCACGCTAATGCCCCCAGTATGGCAGTCATTTCAAAATGTTTATACTGGCCCTCGGCCATGTCTAATTCATTATAAAATATATTTATGTCCTCTTACTGTCTGCTGTTGGCGCATTTGCGTGTATTATGTTAATATCCAGAGCTTTGCCATGGGGCCTCACTAACAATACTCTGTGATTGTCCAGAATACGTTAACATGCCCCCCCCCCCCCCCCCCCCTACCATCCCCAGCACTCTTTTGATCCAAAATTATGGCAACTCCCCCTTTGTAGCCCTTCTCTCCTGAGTTATGTATTATTTCCGTATGTTTTTGTTTTTAATAATATTTTTTATGCTGCATATCCCTTACATGACGTTGCAGTCAATACCAGCATTTATCAGCTGCTGTTGATGTACTAGGCAAAATTATGCTCAGTAGTTTGACCGGCCGGCTAACATACCTCCGTAAGTTACCAGCATGGCTCGAACCACTGCCGATTCTCCCGCAGCTGCGTTACTTAAGGGTATATACGGGATTACTGAGAAAGACGTTAACACCTACGCTTCATTTCATTTCTGTATGTATGCCTTTCATTTCTGTATGTATGTAAATAGTTTTCTCACGCACCTGGCCATCTTCTTCTTCTTCTTCTTCTTCTTCTTCAGCGTTCCGAGCCATTGAGGTTCTTTGCTGCAAATACAATCCGTCTCCATTCGTCTCTCTGGTGGACCTTCTCTTGCCAGTCGTTGATTCCAAGTGCTTGTAGGTCTGTGCATGTATTATCTCTCCACCGCCTTCTTGGTCTACCTCGGGGTCTACGGTCATTTATTTCCTGAGTGTAAGCGAGTTTTGTTTCCCTATTATCTTCCATTCTTTCTATATGCCCCAGCCATTGTAGTCTATTAGCCTTCATGATACCAGTGATTAGCGGGGACTTAAACAGATCATAAATGTCTTTGTTACTTCTTCTTTTCCACTCTCCACTTTGTGTATCCTTAATGGGTCCAAAGATGCGTCTTAAAATTTTGTTCTCAAAGGTTTGTAACAAGGCTTCGTCTCCTTTCGTTGTACTCCATGTTTCAGAGCCATACAGCACAACTGGTCTGATCAGTGTTTTGTATATTGTGATTTTGGTGTTACGAGATAGCGCCTTTGATTTTAGTAGATGTTGTAGTGCATAGTATATCTTATTTCCAGAGTTGATTCTAGTTTGTATTTCTTCCCTTATGATGTTGGAGCAGTTGAAGATTGTACCCAGGTATTTGTATGTTTCCGTTCTTTTAATGGTCATATTATCTATTTGTATGTGGCCAGAGTTTCTAGCCATTCCGTCTCTTGAAATTACCATATATTCTGTCTTATCTTGGTTGATAACCAGCCCCATCTGTTGGGCTTTTCCCTTTAAGTGAGTCAATATTTCCAATGTCTTTTATTCACTTTGCCCTATAATATCTATATCATCTGCATAACCAAGCAGCTTGGATGTTCCTCCAATATCACATTCCTCCTTTACCTTCCTTACAACTTTCTCTAGAGCCAGATTGAAGAGTAGCGGCGATAGTGCATCACCCTGTTTCAAGCCAGATGTTATTTGGAAGGGGTCTGATTTCCTGCCTTTATATGTTACTATATTATAAGTATCTTCCATGCATAGTCTGGTCATGTTGATTAACTTCCTTGGTATTCCAAATTCCTGCATAGCATTCCATAGACTATTCCTATGGACACTATCATAAGCCTTTTTAAAATCCACAAAAATGTTATGGAGATCTCTTTTATATTCCCAATGTTTCTCGGCTATTTGTCGTAAGATAAATATCTGATCTATTGTTGATCTGTTTTGTCTAAAACCCGCCTGGTAGTCACCTAATATGTCTTCTGAATATGGTTTTAGTCTATTTAGTAATACTGCGGATAGTATCTTATAGCTTGTGGACAGTAGTGATATTCCTCTATAATTTCCACATTGGAACTTGTCTCCTTTCTTAAAGATAGGTATCAATAATGACTCTTTCCAGTCATGGGGTAATTCTTCTGTCCTCCAGATTTTTATTATTAGTTCGTATAGCTTTAGATGTAATGCATGGCCACCTGCCTTTATAAATTCAGCAGCAATTCCATCAGTCCCAGTTGCCTTATTGTTTTTAAGTCGTGTGATTACATATAGGATTTCTTCAAATGTAGGTTCTTCAATTTGTGGTTCGCATGTTAGAACCTCTTCCTGTGGGAAAATGTGACTTGGAGCTTCACAATTTAGTAATTCAATAAAATATTCTTTCCATGTGTTGCACATTTCCTCATTGGTATTTATCATATTCCCATTTTTGTCTTTTAAACCATATGTGTTTTGTTGGTGCCCTCGTTTCATTGACTTCAGTTCTTTAAAAAATTTTCTGGATTCATTTTTCTGGTGATTAGTTTCCATATCTTTGATTATATTACTCATATATTCTCGCTTCTGCTGTCTGACTATTTTTGTAGCCTCTTTACATTCATTTCTATAATGCTCTTCCTTTTGGATGTTATTGATGTCATTTAACCATACATGTCTGGCATTCTTCTTCCTAATGACTGCTTCTTCACATTTTTGATTGAACCATCTGTTCTTTCTATGCGTGGTTAACACACCTGGCCATCGCATTTCACAATATATATTAACAACAAATAGTCATTATGCATAATGCTAAAAAATCATAACACTTTACTTCCCATATTTACATCCTTGGTCTCTTACAGCATATGTAAATTATCATAACAACAGGCTATCAGTGCGTTGATGAATCACCACTTTTGTGAACGATTCTGTCTAAACGGGTTCTGGACTGACCACAATGAATGGAACACAACTAATTACAATAGTAGAAAGGTACACAACAATATAACAGTTATTCAAGGGACATTACTCGATCTAAATTAAATATATTATGTGATATAAATATATTTAGAAGTTTTCATTGTATATGATAATATACGTATAGTAATTAGCAACACGGACTCTTGGCATAAATGACAGATAATAACTTAAGAAATCTTCAACAAATATGAAAAAAATTGTTGGATTTATTTTGTATTTGTAAAATTGTACAATGGAATGTTTTATTTCTTTGCAACAAAGTATGACATGATTCTTTGCCTTTAGTGTCATTTCGTTCATCAAAGAGCATAAAATATATTTTTGATCGTCCTTTATTATGGGACGTAAATTACAAATATCTATGAAATAGGAGAAAGTTTCCATGATGACGAACATTGGTAATTTTTGGTGTTTGGTTGCATATCCCTTACAGGACCTTGCACTCAGCACCAATATATTTCAGCTGCTGTTGATGTACTAGACAACTTTTACGTTCAGTAGTTTGCCATTGCTTTCTGAACGAACAGCTCACATACCCCCGTAAGTTACCAGCACGGCGCGAATCGCTGCCGATTCTCGCAGCTGCTGTATTCTCCACGTGGATATACGGGATTACGAACAATGTCGTTGACACCTTGGCCAGGGAGAACGGCACATTGGTAATATGCAAAGCTAATCCACTCACTTTTATTTCTAACTTTTCACTCACAGTCGGAAATGGCTGTCAAAGGTAGAGATAAAAAAACCCGGTGTGGATGTGGAAGTGAAGGGGAAACCACCACATTCTTTTTCTTCTTTCGTTCGCCTGAAATATGTTTATAACTGCAATGTTGTCTGTTGTATGAATCTAACAGTCTTTTTTAGTTCACTCAGCGGTACCACCACATTATCTTCCCAAGACTTCATGGCAAAACACATTTCAGAGTTAGTGAACGACGTTAATAACTGTCTTAGGACATCCTCGTCCAGTAGGGACAGTCATGAGCCAGGTGACACCAGACCGTCATCCAGCTACTGATGGCAAAGCCAAAACTAAACTAAATACCAAAACAATGTTTTACCGTAGTGAATTTGAATAACAAACACACAAACTTTAGATTGTACGATTTATTGCCTGACATATTTCACAGAGATGTTTCCAAGGCACCAGGGCCAGGTTCTATACTGGCAAAGACCTACTAACACGTCCTAGTCGTGTGTCATGGGCAACAGGTCCCTTCGGAGTCCTGGCTAACGTAGTAGGATCGCTGATTGTTCCGAAGTCGGAGAGTATCTGCCTGCAGGGCGCGGAACCACCAGTCTTCAAACCAATAAGTCAGACATGGCACAACGGACATTCACGCAAACCTCAGTCCGGTATAACATCACACTGATGTTGGACAACAGGATGTCTTCATCCAACATACAGAACTGCACGCTGGAGTTCACAGCCAGCGAACTTAAGCAAGTAAGCAAGCAAGCAAGGCATTTACATACTGCAGAATTCACACAACATAGAGTAAAATAAACTAAATACATTTAGAGTAGGAACATGGGATGGTAGGACATTAAATGAGCTGGGAAAGTTGAACAATGTTCTAAGAGAAACGGAAAGCACGAAAATGAATATACTAGGCATAAGTGAGATGAGATGGAAGGGATCGGGCAAAATTATAACCGACAAACACACAATAATTTATTCTGGAGGGGATAGACACGAAAAACAAGTAGGACTAATATTTGATGACAAAACAGCCAAGTTAATTAATGGATACTGGTCTATTTAAGATAGAGTCATTATGGTAAAAATCAAAGGCAAACTAAAAGATATAAAATTTATACAAGTATATGCACCAACAACATGCTGTAGTGATGAAGAAATACAACACTGTTACGATGAATAGAAATGGCGATGACTCAGATTGGATCACAAGAAATAAAAATAATACTGGGAGATTTTAATGCAAAAGTAGGAAAGGGAAAAAATGGAGGATGAAGTGGGGAATTATGGTTTAAGTACAAGAAATGACAGAGGAGAGGAACTAATAGAATTGGCAAATATCAGTGATATAATAATTGGAAACATCTGGTTTAAACACCATAAAAGACGACTATACACATGGAAAAGCCCTGAATACGCAACCAAATTAACTACATATTTATTAATAAAAGATTTAGGAATGCGTTCATTAATGTAAAGACAACGCCTGGTGCTGACTGTAATAGTGATCATGTACCACTATGTGGACAAATAAAAGTCAAATTAAAGAGGGGGAATAAAATGGTAAAGAACGTGAGACTTAATAAAGAGGTTATGAAAGTAGATAAAGAAATTCAAGTGCAATACACAGTGACTGTGAAAAATAGGTATAACGCGATAGCTATAATACAAAGTATAGATGAACAATGGGAAATGTTAAAGGACTCCATTCATCAAACTAGCAAAGAAATATTACTGAAGAGAAGCCAAAAAGCTAAAAAAGAATGGATGACTGAAGAAATCTTAATGTTGATGGACTAAAGAAAACAGGGTTAAAATGACAAAAAATAATATGCTAAGAGAAATAAAGAAATAAGAGGTACACGTATGAAGGAAAAATAAAGTTGGTTAAACGATCAGTGCAAAAATGTTAATATGTGCTATAATGAAGTGATGGAACTATTATACAAGAGAATTATATGATGGAGAAAGGGGAGAAATAACAGAAGAACGTAACTTAGAAGGTCCACCTATTCTAAAAGAAGAGGTCGCTGACGCTGTAAAACATATGTAAAAAGGAAATACAGCTGGGCCAGATGAAATCACAATAGAAGAATTAGAAGTACTAGGTGACTTTGAAGTAGGTATATTAACCAAAATGCCCCTGATTGATAAAAAGAAGATGGCTCTCTTAAGAAACAACGGAAGAACAACGCGTAACACTCTGAGTGAGGTGAAGGAATCCAGGAAGGATGTGCAAAAGGCTGCCAGGCAGTGTGCAAATGACTATTGGATCAAGTTATGTTAGTACATTCAAAATGCAAGTCATAAGGGAAACACCAGAAGCATATATGAAATGATACAAAAAAGCATGTGGTCCAATCACATCAAAAGAATTGCACCACTAAAAACATTGACTGGAGAAATCATCATTGATAAGAAACAGCAGATGGATAGATGGGTAGAGCACTATATGGAGCTTTACTCTAGTGAGACCAAGCTAGCGGAAGATACCCTCAACGCCATAGAGGCCCTACCAACTCTTGACCACCTGGACACACTTCCCACACCATAACAGACGTTAAGTGTGCTATAAATGAACTTGCATCTGGCAAGGCTCCAGGTAAGGATGGGATTCCAATAGAGGTTATCAGGAGTGGGCAAGACACACTCACTCTACAGATCCACCAGCTAATAGAGCTATGCTGGCGAGAAGGACAAGTCCCACATGATTTCAAAGATTCAAGCATCATAACACTGTAAAGAACAAGGGGGATCGGAGTGAGAGAAACAACAATAAGGGTATCACATGTCTGTGTATTGTTGGGAAAGTATTTGCCAGAATTGTTCTGCGCAGACTTCAAATCCTGGGAGATAAAATCTACACTGAATCACAGTGTGGTTTTCGACAGAACTGAACTACCATTGATATGATATTCTCATTGCGAAAAATGCAAGAAAAATGCCGTTAACAGAAACAACCACTGTTTATTGTCTTCATCGACCTCACAAAGGCATTTTATTTGGTCAGTCGTGAGGGTCTGTTCAAAGCACTAAAGAAGATTGGCTGCCCACCAACCCATCTGTCCATTGTGGAATCGTCATATGTAAAAAGTTATGCCTTTTTAAAGCACAAACTATCGTCTGTCAAGACGGCAAGGTGCCAATATCAATGTCATGGAATCGTTCCACACAGGCATAAAGGGTATAATGAAGTTTGATGGTGCACTTTCAGAAGAGTTTGAAATCAAGAGTAGAGTTCAGCAAGGTTGCGTACTAGCTCCCACCCTCTTTGGAATATACTTTTCACTTCTGCTAACATATGCCTTTCGTGATCAGGATAGTGGTATATACGAGTACATTAACTCACGCCAAGATGGGGTTTCTACAATGATAAGAGTCTGAAAGCCAAGACTAAAATTAGGAGGGTACTGATCAGAGAATTGATTTTTGCCAATGGTGCTGCAACTACGACCCACCCTGAGGAAGAATTACAATGTCTACTATCTGCATTCTAAAATGCTTGTTCTGAAGTTGGTTTATCAATTAACAAAAACAAGATTCAGATTATGTCACAAGGTGCACATGGGGTACCATCAATCTTTATTGACGACGCCGAACTAGAGATGATAGACCATTTTACATATCTAGGATCAGTGGTAAATACCAAATTACCCCTAGATCAGGAAATCAACATCAGGATTGGTAAGGCAGCAACAACAATGAACATGTTAGCAAAAAGAGTCTGGGAGAACAGGAAGCTTACTTCCAAAACAAAAGTCTTCGTCTACCAAGCCTGTGTCCTAAGTACTCTTCTTTATGGGAGAGAAACCTGTACAACTTACTCACACCAAGAGAAACGTTTAAACAGCTTTCATGTGCGGTGTCTGCGAAGAATACTTGGTATTAATTGGCAAGACAAAATCACAAATACTGAAGTATTGGAATGATCAGGTCGTGTGACGGTTTATTCCATCCTCAGTCTTCGTAGACTTAGATGGATATGACACGTTAGGAGGATGGATGATGGTAGAATACCAAATGACATCTTCTTTTGGTGAATTACAGATGGGTAAGAGATCTCAGGCTCGGCCTCTACAACGATACAAAGATGTGTGTAAGCGGGACATGATTGATACAGGCATTGATAATGCACATTGAGAGCAAGTCGCCGCTGAACATGTTTCATGGTGAGCAAATATCAGAAATGAAATAAAGACAAAGGAGAAAATTGTTACAGATAAGTCACACACCGAGCGTGTGAGACGTAAGATGGTGCATGATGGTGGAAATGACCATGTGTTCACATGCATCCACTGTGGGCAAACATTTACAGCGCGAATCGGCTTTATCAGTCACATTCTCCACCGACATGGGTTGTAGTTATTATGCCTTTTTGAAGCACAATGTAACAAACTATCGTCTCTCAAGACGGCAAGGTACCAATGGAATGGATGGGTACGAAACTGTGGATTTTAAGCATTGGCCAGTTCACGTTTCTTGGCGGTACTATGATCTTTGAATTGTGCCGTCTGCTCTACGTCTCATTAGAACATCTAGGAAGGGCAACGCGTCGTAGTGTTCGTGTCCCATAGGTAGAGAGGTGTTCTTATGCGTCTGGTTCATTCTGGCCTGGAACGATGTTGCTGGTAACTCGTCTGCGGTAATGATTATTATATCGTCCACATAACGACGCTAGCAGACTAAGTTTTTATTGCCTGCGGATATCTTTTCTTCTAAATGTGCCATGAATATGTCTGATAGAATAGGACCAAGAGAACTCCCCATGGCCAGTTCATCATTTTGGCAGTATAACTTTAGAAGCCAAGCTCGTAGCGATAAAGATAGTCCATGTCCCTGACTGAATACAAGGCGAGTCCTGACTTGTCTCTCACGGAAGCAGAAGTCAACAGTCTCTTATTTAAAATCCGGAAAGCTTTACTGTCTCAGAAAGTCAAGTGTGGTTAAGTGGAAAATCTATTCCAACGTCTCGTAACTGGAAGCAGAGTGCAAACTTACTGCAGGAGAAAGACGTCCAGAATTTTGCGGATATAGGTATATTTGGATGTTTCAGTAAGGGTGATAGTTGATATGTAAGTGCACTAGCTTTTTGACATCTGATGTCGATGTCTCTGTCCAATCTGCCATCTTCTGTGATCATACTTCCAAGATATTTAAATTCTTTAACTTTTATTTTTCTGGTGTAATCTTCTTTATTATTCTTTTCATAATTATTCTCAGTAACAGTTTCGTGGACCATCTTTTGACTATATCAACTTGTCCCATCAATATTGCACCGCTCCTTGATTTTACACATCCAGTGATAGAGTGTGTTATTTCTACCTATTATTGTATTTATTTGTTGATACATGGAATGTGAGTATTTTCCCTTATTCGACCTAATCTCCATGCACTGTTGATTCAGCCATACTCTTTTAGCCACTTTGCAATGATTCCATGTTTACTATTTATTTATGGATTATATTACATTCGTATTTATCTTGCTTTATCTTACTTCCTTTATTCATCGTCAGTAAGATTTCGCGTGTCATCCATTTCTTTTTTTTTTTTTTGTTGCAATTCTATGTGTAAGTGAAATGATTTCTTTTGATGTCTGTTGGATTGATTCCTGCGACAAGTCCACTTGTTTACCAAAGACAGATATTATGGCAATGTCATTATATCTGTTCTATACAGTAACATTGTACCTGTCATTAATTTCCTTGTCTGTTTTAAGTAATGTTAGATCTAACTTCTTTGGGGTTTTCTTTATGGTTTTAAATCTTAACCTCATCTTTTCTATAACTTGCACATGGTCACTATGTCCGTCTGCTCCTGGTGACGTTGTTGCTGCTACTAAACTGCTTCTGAATCTATTTCTAATCAGCACGTAGCCAATTTGATTGCGAATATTATCCCCAGGGCATGTCCACGTATATAACCATCGACTATGGTGTTTGAACCAGGTGTTACCTATCATTTCATGGCATTGTGTCCATGCTGTTAATCTGTCACCTCTCTCATTCCTATCACCTAGGCCATTGACACCTGTATGACAGTCATTTCAAAATGTTTACGCTGGCCCACGGCCACGTCTAATTTTATTATAAAATATATTAATGTTCCCTTACTGTCTGTTGTTGGCGCATATGCGTGTATTATTTTAATATCCAGATGTTTGCCATTGAGTTTCTCTAATAATACTCTGTCTGAGATTTCCAGAATCCTTTAACCCTGTTAGCACTCATGTGATCCAAAATTATGCCAACTCCCCTTTCGTAGTCCTTCCCTCCTGAGTAAAGTATTATTTCTGTATGTATCTAAATATTTGAATAACGAAGACACAAACCATATATAGTACGATTTATTTCCTGGCACATTTCGCTGCATCTCATCAGGTACTAACTGCAGATGTCACACAACATAGAGTAAAATAACTATAGTGTGTTTTTTTTTTTGTTGCCTCAATATTAAATTGAATATCTCAGTAACCACCTGATGAAAAATAATGAGATTTAGTATATAACCTTATCATTATGTCCACCCAACAAAAAAATTTTTGTTCTGGAGATTGTACAGCAGATTTCCATTTTCGCTTATATGAGGTATATATTCTACCGCCCCGCCAAGAATGCCTTAATTTTTAGAGTACTACAGCTCAGCAAGACCCATTCGCGCTATTTTTAAAATTGTCTGGCGGTCTTTCGTTTTTGGACAGAGTGTGTGTTATAGTTCAGAGGCGTCGTCAACTAGAAACGTGATTATATAAATAAATCTTACCATTAATATAATCTTAATAGCTAATATTTGAATGTGTTAATACTGTTCAATGGGATTAAAAGTGAAATTGTGTACACTTCAAAACATCGCTATGAAGTTGTACACATATTTTTGTCAAGAAGCTGATCGCAGGAAACTGTTTCATACTGTTACAAATCCCGAAAAAAGAACAGTGCATGCATTAGGTTTGAGTAAACGATCGTTTCGTCGATGGGTGCAAGAATCTGGAATGAAACCAACACACGATAAGCAAACGGTAGGTAGAAAGGCAATTGTAGACAGCTTTGACAAGGATGTCATCAGACGAGTTATTATAAAAATGATGGATGCCAAAGAAACAGTGAGTGTAAGAAAACTGAGGGTTTTGTTGAGAAAGGACAATAACATAGAGCTATCCAAAACAACTTTGTGGAAAATTATAAGGACATTAGGCTTCACTTTTAGAAAGTACAAGGGAGGTAGAAATATTCTTTGCGAGCAACCGAATTTAGGAGCCATGAGAAGCAGATACCTACGTGAAATAAGGGAAATGCGCAAAGAAAATTATGACATAGTGTATTTGGATGAAACGTGGATCAATGCGCACCACACAAGTGAAAAGGAATGGCAGTCAATGGATGGAAAGATAAAACGTTATGTGCCCAGTAGTAAAGGACAGCGTTTGGTCATAGCCCATGCTGGTAGTACTCATAATGGCTTACTACAGAATGCTGGGCTCGTGTTCGTATCAAAGCATACAGACAATAGGGATTATCATAATGAGATGAATGGTAATGTATTTAGAGATTGGCTCGAGAATACAGTACTTCCATCCCTTGATAGACCGTCTTGTCTAATCATGGACAATGCATCATATCACAATGTCGTTGCCCAAGAAGACAAAATACCTACGGCATCGAGCACAAAGGAAGCAATAAAGATATAGCTCCGAAGGGAAAATATACCATTTCCAGAAACATATTTCAAGCTACAGTTGTTGTCCCTTGTAAAACAGACGCAAAAAAGCAAGAAATTTCAAATTGACAAATTGATAGAAGAACATGGCCATAGGTGCTTGAGACTTCCGCCGTATCATTCTCATTTAAACCCTATAGAACTTGTGTGGGCTAAAATTAAAGGACAAGTGGCAGCTGCCAATACTACATTCAAATTGTCTGATGTCAAGATACTAACCCAGTCCGCGCTATTAAATATTGATAAAAGTTACTGGAAAAAATGTGAGGACCATGTGTTGAAAGAGGAAGAGGATTATTGGAGAAAGGATGGATTGAATTTTATGCAACCGAGAGTAATCATCAACCTACTGGAATCGTCCGACACAGATTAAGGTCTGAGCAGAGTATGCCCTGGCCATCCTCACTGTCAGCCCTACACAGATTGGAAGACTTGAAAAGGTACAAAACGAAGCCATGCGCATCATTTTGGGCTGTACGAAAGACACCAGGTATCAGTGAGATACCTCCTTGACTTCCTGACAATGGAACACAGGATCAAGATCTCGAGAGCTCGTGCATTCTTAAACATAAGTGCAGATGAGCAGCACCTCTGCATGACGCTATATTCAGAGAAAAGGGTGACAGGCTAAAGAGAGGCAAATCCAGGATGGGTCGGGCGGAAGATTACGTCAGACAGGTCTGCAGTCTTACCAGTATCAACCCCGGCAAGGAATGGGTGCCGGTGCCTCCAGCTTTTAAGTGCACTTTCTCCTGCATTATCACACTCGACAGACGGTGCAGAGAGCAGAACCCTGTCGCTGTCAATGCAGAAGTAAACGCGCTCATCTATGAACACTCATATAGCCCCAAAGTGCTCATCCATACAGATGGATCTGTTGTAAAGCAGCACAGAAGTGCGTGGGCATTTACAGCCCATTCAGCGGACCGAACCGTTCAAGAATCCAGTGGTGCCCACTCTATGACCTCGAGCAGCATGACGATGGAGGTGATGGCAGTTACACAGGCTTTTATATGGCTGGAATCACAGCATTATACCAACGTGTGTGTACTAAGTGACTCAATGCGCATGATTCAGAAGATCGAAGCTCGATTTGTACGTAGACGGTGGACTGAGTCGCTGCGGAAGTCTGTTGTTCGTAAAGTCACCTTCCTCTTCGTCCCGGGACATTCGAGAGTCGAGGGAAATGAACGAGCTGATAAACTGGCTGGCTCTGCACCCGCTGTAGATGGCCAGCCCATGGATCGTGCCGATGTTATTATCGTCCTCAAAGATGTGGCGAGAACAGAAGACTTTGACGTCAGTGAATCCACATCGCTGTCCAGGATGAAAGACTTGGGAGTAAGAATCGGCACGGCCAGATGCGAGAGGTAAATCGGGAAAACAAAGCGCCTCGTCAACTAACATAGAACTGGCACTATTAGCCACCGGAAGCTGATGCATATGCTGGGGGGGGGGGGGGGGAGGATCTGAGGACCTATGGACATGTCCGGAGTGCAATGAAGATACCCCAACTGATAATTGATAACTGAAGAAACAAGAAGGAAATAAAAATAAGGTAAGAAATATATTTCTTCTACTTTCCTGTTAATTTACAAATTATTTACCCCTTGCCTCTGTAAATTCTCTGTCTTTACTAATATTACACATTGCAACCCTCTCGGGATTCTCCGTAGTGAAGTGGTCAAGCCGTCTGTCTCGGGCTCAGAAGGTTGTATGTTCGATTTCGGGCCGCGTCCTTCATTTCACGAGTGCATTTTTTCGGAGACTCCTGAGGGTCGTCGCTGGAGCTACGGAGTTCGTGCTTTGTGCAACGCTTTCCGCGCTGCGGACAGAAACTGAGCCATATGGGATAAAAACCCGGTACAATGCAGCCGAGTCTGTCGATTGTAAGCTACTTCTTTGATTGCACCCACTCCCATAAGAATCCGGATACGCCTTTGTTTGTCATCTGCATTTGCAGGTCCTCATTACCGTAAACATAACTTTTTTAGCAAGAAATCACTAGTTGTTAAGCAAAACATCAAAGGAATGATGCCGCTTCTAATGATTTAAGTTGTTTTTGGACCTATCAAAGACATATTCCTTGGGTGGGGGTAAATATAAGACGGCTGGACAAATTTCATAACGATGCAACAGACAGTTTTCAAAATAATTGATCGTGAATGACGGCACCAATTTCCGGACAGACTATAGATTCATCATTCAAGCTGAAATATACACATGTTCACACAGCAATATCAGTTGTTTACCATGGTAATTTTAAATTGACTATCGTGTCTTTCTGTTTGCACAAAGTTGGCTTGTGCAGGTGGATCATTATCGCTTCTGAAACTTTAACAAACGACTATTTTGTGTATGAAACAAGACGCGAAAAGCGCTGTCTCTGTCAATGACATGACAGGTTTCCAAGACATGACGTGCAATGGACGACGCCGGAACTTTATAATTGTGGTGTGTCACACGTCCCATTATCCCTTCGCTTGTGTGTAGTTTCTTGTCAACCCTGTTTGGTATGTGTTCAATCCTGGTGTGTAACTGCCTCTCTATTCTGCCAATGTAGGTAGACTCGCACCTGCATGTGAACAGGTAAATGCAATTAGATGTGGCGTACAGAGGGGTAGATTCTTTTATTGCTGGGGTGGGAATAGGTGTGGTTCTGTACCTAATAACTGGAGTTGCAGCACAGAATGTTCGGCCAACTGCTGTAACGAGCCGGTCCTGTAGACGTTGCATTACGTCATCCCCTCGAAAGGTTAGCTGTATAAATACCTTGAGATTAGGGAATGTAGGAACGTCTGATTTTGATTTCGGCTGTTGGCAGTGGCGCTTTATAAATCCTGTGGAGGACCCATTCAGGTTTCAGACATTCTTCAGAGTTTCAAATTCCCCTGTCAGTGTCTCCTGGGTGCATATCTTAATAGCACGGTCAAACAGGGTCCTCACTAAGCCTCCTTTGTAATGGACAGGTGCAAAGCTATGAAAATTTAAGTATTGGCCAGTCCATGTTTCTTTGCGGTACACCGATCTTTGAATTGTGGCACCTGCTCTACGTCTCATTAGGATATCCAGGAGCGGCAACGTTTCGATGTGGTCGTGTTCCATAGATAAATAGATGTTTTTATATGCCATGTTCATTATGGCATGGAACGATGTCGCTTGTAGCTCGTCTGTGGTGATAATTAATATATGTTTTAATGTCTGAGAATCTTATTTCTTCTAAATGTGCCACGAAGATGTCCGCTAGAATAGAACCAAGAGGACTCCCCATGGCCACTCCGTCAATTTGGCGGTATGACTTATTTAGAAAATTGAATTTTATATTGGCAGTACACAGTAATAGTAGCCTCTCCAGAATAGATGTTGGTAAACCTAGTTTTAGTTGTTTGTCTCTGATGCGTTCACTTATTATTTTCACTGTCTCATCTAATGGAACGTTGGTGAATAGGGAGGCTATATCCATGGATGCCATGTGTTTATTATTTATGTCCATAGTATCCAATAATTCCACCAGTTTGAATGTATCTCTAAGTATTTTTGGATCAAGCGACTGTCGTACTGGCTTTAACATTTCAGCTAGCCATCTCGCCATCCGTTTTTGTGCAGAGTTAACCATAGTCAGGATCAGTCTTAGCGGGATTCCGGGCTTGTGAAGTTTAGGTAGACCGTACATTTGAGGAGTTTGGGAGCCACGTGGTGTGAGAATTTTTGGAGTGTTCTCACTGATAAGTCCCTCATTCACAAGTGACTTGATCTCTTTTCTCATGTTTGCATCCAGGTCCTCCGACTTGTTTACTGTTTGATCTAACCTGAATTTAGATTCATCCTATAATATCACTTCCATTTTACTCTGGTAGTCTGACATGTCCATCAATACTGCACCACTTCCTTTGTCTGGTTTCAGTAATACAAGAGTTTTTTTAGCCTTTAATGTTTTTAATGCAGTAAGGTGTTCGTTGGTCAGCGGGCATGTCTGTTTAGAGGGTGATGTGCGATACTGGTGTTCTAAATCTACCAGTTTGGCCTTCAGCCACCCGACCGACTCAGCAGAAGTAAGTGATAACTTAGAGACTTGGTCAAACAACATTTCAAACAGTGCCTGCTACTCAGTGCAGTTGATGTGTTTGGGCATTATGCAGAATTTTAATCCGTATGCAAGGGCCTCAGTTCCGATATTGTTGAGAACGTACGACGATAAGTTCCTCACATACTTCTCTGGGTTGTCTAGTACTGATTTTGTTATCTTTTCAGTACTCATTGATTTGTTGAGGCAAGCATTCTCTGCGATTTTCACCTTGTACACTGTTTCTGTGCAGAATTGAGTGAACTTCAAGTGGCCATACAAGCTCAATTCTTTGGTGACATAATACGAAGAACTGTGTGTTCGCTTGAGGTTGGTCATCTTGAACTGAGTTTCTTCTATCTGTTTTTTTTTTGTCAGTCGTCTCAGGTTTGTTCTTGTTGGACATATTCTGTCGGCTCTCAGAGATCTGAAATACCGATGAGGAAATATTCCAGATCTTAGGCATTCCTTAAGAAATCTCAATCGACAATCCTGTACCGATATTTTACACTTCAGCCTGAGTAGTCCATCTAATTGCTTCACAGTTGGTAATAGGAGCTGATGTTTCAGAAAATCAAAACAATTTTTTCCCGTAGTGAATTTGAATAACGAAGACACAAACCATATATAGTACAATTTATTGCCTGGCACATTTCGCTGCATCTCGTCAGGTACTTACTGCAGATGTCACACAACAAAGAGTAAAATAATTAGATTCATCTTTCAAAGCTGAAATATACACATGTTCACACAGTAATATCAGTTGTTTACCATGGTAATTTTAAATTAGCTATCATGTCTTTCTTTACAATATTGATTCAATATTTGTCGAGGAATAACTATAGAGCTTCATTCATCTATAGAGGGGAGCTTTTTATGCATGAGAGAATCACTGTGGTCTACGTGTCAAAGAGGGGGCTAGTTCAAATCTGTCTGAGGTCCTCTGTTGCTTTTTTCTGAGCCGGTGGATTTGTCTTCCCGCGTTTCAGTCTTTTTTGTTCGTGGCAAAATCGCTGTGGTCCACGTGTCAATGAGGGGCTGGTTCAAATCTCTCTGAGGTCCTCTATTGCCTTGTTATGAGCCGGTCGATTTGTCTTTCTGCTTTTCAGTACATTTCTTGTTATTTTTTGTCAAGCTCTCACCGTCAGACAGGCTCTTGGTTGAGCGTCCCCTTTTCCTAGTGACCAGCTGGAAACCGTCTTCATCCTCTTTACTATGTTGATCTGTCTGGGAGTTCGAGGTGACTCTTTGTGCCAGTCTAGGCCCCTTCTTGAGTTGTACTTTGGTCGGACATTTATTACTCCAGTGGGAGTCCTCCCCCACAGACTGTACACGCCGTACGGCGCCCGTGAACTGTGATGAAGAGACGGTGTAGCGTATCTTATACTCCGTCCAACTCCATGTTCACGTAATGTGGCAGAGGATCTTTCGGGTTGCACAGCAGTAACCACTTGTCTGTGCTGTTTTTAAGTTTATGCACTTCCGCATTTATATCTCCCGAAATATCCGCGGCTATTTCCTTCACTGTCTCAACCTTTGCGGTTGTAGTCATCCAGTAAATCATAGCCTTGGTCTTTTCCTTGTCAATGTTTTCAATTACAATAGTTAATTTAGGATCCTGCAGTTCATGCTTCATCCCGTGAAGCCGTTCATGATGCGCCTTTGCTTCCAGTGTCAGCGTAGCGTACTATTTTTTAGGATCCTCAAAACGGTAGATGGATTTTATCCCTTGCTTACCGATCGCACAAGGCCCCATCAAGACGCTTGCCATCAGCGAGTAATTGAACCGGAATACATGAGGTCCTGATATAGAAAACACAAGTGTGTTTGCTTGATGGAACTCTCCTCCTTCAAAACCTTCTCTAGTGTTGACTTTGACACGTTTTACAATTTGGTTTTCCATCTTCGATAATCCGTGACAGATTGATTGATTGATTGATTGATTTAGGAACCGACATCACAGCATTCCGTGACAGAGTAAATCTTTAACACAGGTATACACGTGGTGAAAACAATCGAAATCACTTCCACAAAACTAATAACACTGATATGTTTGAATAATCCGTGAAAGAGAAAATCTTTAATAAAGATCTACACGTGGTGAAAACTATCGATATCACTTCCACAAAATTAATATCACTAATATTTTGGAGTAATTCGTGAAAGAAGCAATCTTTAATCTCTGGGGATCTCTTAGGGAGTCTCTGTGGCGAAGTGGTCAAGCCGTTTGACTCGTTCTCCGAAGGTTGTGGGTTCGATTCCGGGCCGCGCCCTTCGGTTTACGAGTTAAATGTTTCGGAGACTCCTGTGGGTCGTCGCTAAAAGCTACGGAGTTCGTGCTTTGTGCGACGCTTTCCGCGCTGCGGAAAAAGACCGAGCCATATCGGATAAAACCCGGTGCGATGAAGTCGACCCTGTCGACTTTTTTTTTAAAGCAATCTTTAATCAAGATCTACGCGTGGTGAAAACAATCGAAATCACTTCCACAAAATTAATATCACTGATATGTTTGAATAATCCGTGAAAGAGTAAATCTTTAATCCAGATCTACATGTAGGGACTTAAGTTTAGAAGTGCGTTTAGTGTGCCTGCTAGAAATGAACATTTATCACGCAATAATACATGAAGGGACATAACAACATAACAGTTATTCAAGGGACATTACTTAAACTATTAAAAATGTATCATGTGATGTAAATTAATTTAGCAGTTTTCACTTTTGTGACAAAACTTATATATTAATTTTAGAAAATATCTATATGACATAAATCGCGGATGACAACTTAAGAAATCTTTAATATTTATGAAACATTTCTGGCTTTATTTTACATGCGTAAAATTTTATAATAGACTTTTCTATTTCTTTGCAATATAAAATAGGTAGATAGATAGCTAGATACATAGATAGATAGATAGAAAGATATGTTTTTGACCGTCCTTTACAATGGGGCGCAAATTACAAATATCCATGAAAGTCTGTGTCCCCAGCCATTGCCTTCTGGCCCAGCACATCTCGAACTTCTTAGCATGCTCATGGATGGAGTCGCTTAGACAACCTGCTTGTGTCTCAGCCCATTTCGATCTTCCTTAGCACGCTCATGGAATCCCTGAGACAACACGCCTGGGTGAAAGTCTGTCTCCAGCCAACGCCTTCTGGCCCAGCGCATCTCGATCTTCTTAGCATGCTCATGGAGTAGTTGAGACAACACGCCTGGATGAAAGTCTGTGTCTCCAGACAGGTTGTTACCTTTGTTAATGCCATGACCTCCATGGTTACACTCGATGCTACTGGTGGATTAGGATTGTCGTTAAACCGTCTAGGAAAAGACTTACTGTGTTACGTTGACTATTAGGATAACTGATCGTTGTTTGAATTCTTGATGTTGTAAACTCTTCAATATTCGTGTAGATAGCGTGTATGGAAATATCACTGACGTCTCTGTGTGTCTGTTCCTTTAGATGTCTGCGCCCCGAATGAAAAATCTCGCTACTCTTTTCGCTGAGGGTTTTACCTCTGGCCCCTACATTTCCCGTGAATCGTTGAGCTCCTATAGTGTTACTAACTCTGTCTATGTTTTATTGTTAACCCTTACTATTCCTGTCTTGCGGGTTGTAGTGTGTGACTACTACTCTACTGACTTATGCCCTGTTAACTCTTTTATGTCCCTGACAGTCCGTACTAAGCCACGTTTGATACTGGACGTGTGTGAAACTGGAAATTTAAGTATTGGCCAGTTCACGTTGCTTTGCGGTACTCCAAACTTTGAATTGGGCCATCTGCTCTACGTCTCATTAGAATATCAAGGAAGGGCAACGATTCGTAGTGTTCGTGTCCCATAGGTAGAGATATGTTCTTATGCGTCTGGTTCATTATTGCCTGGAACGATGTTGCTTGTAGCTCGTCTGTGGTGATGATTATTATATTGTCCACATAACGACGCTAGAAGACCAAGTTTTTAATGTTTGAGGATCTGTTTTCTTCTAAATGTGTAATGACGATGTCCGCTAGGATATGACCAAGAGGACTCCCCATGGCCACTCCGTCATTTTGGTGGTATGACTTGATTAGCCAATCTTGTAGCGATACAGATAGTCCACGTCCCTTAATTAGGGTTGCCAGATACGTGGGCACCAAAAGGAGGACATTATAAGACAAATAAAGAGGACAAGGAGGACATATTGAATGTTTCATTTGATCGTTCCAGATTAAACCCACAATCAATACAATTTTATTACAATAGCTGCCAATACGTATATCTTACCCTTAGTGAATCGATCAAGAAACAATCATGTTAACAAAATAAATGTAAATTCAATGGAGACCTTTTCAAACTGCTAAAAACAAAAACAAAAAAACATTATTTAAACGGCCGATTGTACAATTATTACCTTATAATCTTTATTAATTGCTCATAAAATATAAAAAACCAAAAAAATCAACAACAAAAAACACACATAAAATATAAGAAAAGCCGGTCATTTTAAAGGTTGTTAGCTTTGCCTAGCGGACGGAGTATATTAGGCTAAAAAGGAGAACATGTCCTCTTTTTGCCGGACGTCTGGCAACCCTACCCTGAATACAAGGCGAGACCTGACTTGTCTCTCACAGAATAATAGACTTTTCTACTTCTTTGTAATACGGTATTAAATATTTTAATCCTTTTAATGGCAGAGCCTGCTTCGGATAGCCGAAATATATTTTTGACCGTCCTTGACTATGGGACGCAAATTACAAACATCTAGGAAGGTTTGTGCCTTCTGGCCCAGCCTTCCTCGATATTATTAGCTCGCTCATGGATGGAGTCGTTGAGACAACAAGCCCGGGTGAAAGTTTGTGTCTCCAGGCAGGCTGTTGCCTCTGTTAATGCCATGACCTCCATGGTTACACACGATGCTGCTGGTGGATTAGGATTGTCCTTAAACCATCTAGGAAACGACTTATTGTGTTACGTTGACTGTTAATTCTTGATGTTGTAAACTCTTCAATATTCCTGTAGCTAGTTTGTATGGAAATATCACTGACATCTCTGTGTGTCTGTTCCTTAAGATGTCCGCGTCCCGAATGACAAGTGTAGCTAGCCTTATCCGCTAAGGTTGTTACCTCTGACCCTTACATTTCCCGTGAACCGTTGAGCTTATATAGTGTCACTAACTGTCTGTGATTTATTGTTAACCCTTACTTTTCTTGTCTTGTGGGTTGTAGTGTGTGACTACTACTCTACTGACGTATGTCTTGTTAACTCTTTTCTGTCCACGACAGTCCATACTATGCCGTGTTTGTAATGGACGGGTGCGTGCGAAACGGTGAAGTTCAAGACCTAGAGTGCTCTTACCCCGCCCACCATGTCGACTGCATAAACAACATGACGACTCGGGATGGGGAAAAATGTGGCCTTGTTTGGATGAAGCATGACTTGCGCGATGAATTGTAGTTAAGTGAGGAAGAGTTGAGCAATTCGTCGACCATTCTCTCTCGCCTGAGTCCATCTGAATCCAGTGGCAAGACAAGTCAAGACGACTGGAGACGAATACAGGTGCTCTTTATGAGCCTGACCGTGCTCATTATGTCCAACAACGCTTTGCAAGCAAATGCCGTCTTGCCCGTTGAATCATCAATGATTTCCACCGCACAGTCAGCCGATTCCGGTCTTCACATGCCAGGTAGGCATACCCTAGTTCACCGATTGGTTTAACGCCGAATCGGTGAACCTCGCCTAGTTTAGCCAACCTGTCACTGCTGTTTGCTCTGGGGGGGGGGGGGAGGATCTGAGGACCTATGGACATGTCCGGAGTGCAATGAAGATACCCCAACTGATAATTGATAACTGAAGAAACAAGAAGGAAATAAAAATAAGGTAAGAAATATATTTCTTCTACTTTCCTGTTAATTTACAAATTATTTACCCCTTGCCTCTGTAAATTCTCTGTCTTTACTAATATTACACATTGCAACCCTCTCGGGATTCTCCGTAGTGAAGTGGTCAAGCCGTCTGTCTCGGGCTCAGAAGGTTGTATGTTCGATTTCGGGCCGCGTCCTTCATTTCACGAGTGCATTTTTTCGGAGACTCCCGAGGGTCGTCGCTGGAGCTACGGAGTTCGTGCTTTGTGCAACGCTTTCCGCGCTGCGGACAGAAACTGAGCCATATGGGATAAAAACCCGGTACAATGCAGCCGAGTCTGTCGATTGTAAGCTACTTCTTTGATTGCACCCACTCCCATAAGAATCCGGATACGCCTTTGTTTGTCATCTGCATTTGCAGGTCCTCATTACCGTAAACATAACTTTTTTAGCAAGAAATCACTAGTTGTTAAGCAAAACATCAAAGGAATGATGCCGCTTCTAATGATTTAAGTTGTTTTTGGACCTATCAAAGACATATTCCTTGGGTGGGGGTAAATATAAGACGGCTGGACAAATTTCATAACGATGCAACAGACAGTTTTCAAAATAATTGATCGTGAATGACGGCACCAATTTCCGGACAGACTATAGATTCATCATTCAAGCTGAAATATACACATGTTCACACAGCAATATCAGTTGTTTACCATGGTAATTTTAAATTGACTATCGTGTCTTTCTGTTTGCACAAAGTTGGCTTGTGCAGGTGGATCATTATCGCTTCTGAAACTTTAACAAACGACTATTTTGTGTATGAAACAAGACGCGAAAAGCGCTGTCTCTGTCAATGACATGACAGGTTTCCAAGACATGACGTGCAATGGACGACGCCGGAACTTTATAATTGTGGTGTGTCACACGTCCCATTATCCCTTCGCTTGTGTGTAGTTTCTTGTCAACCCTGTTTGGTATGTGTTCAATCCTGGTGTGTAACTGCCTCTCTATTCTGCCAATGTAGGTAGACTCGCACCTGCATGTGAACAGGTAAATGCAATTAGATGTGGCGTACAGAGGGGTAGATTCTTTTATTGCTGGGGTGGGAATAGGTGTGGTTCTGTACCTAATAACTGGAGTTGCAGCACAGAATGTTCGGCCAACTGCTGTAACGAGCCGGTCCTGTAGACGTTGCATTACGTCATCCCCTCGAAAGGTTAGCTGTATAAATACCTTGAGATTAGGGAATGTAGGAACGTCTGATTTTGATTTCGGCTGTTGGCAGTGGCGCTTTATAAATCCTGTGGAGGACCCATTCAGGTTTCAGACATTCTTCAGAGTTTCAAATTCCTCTGTCAGTGTCTCCTGGGTGCATATCTTAATAGCACGGTCAAACAGGGTCCTCACTAAGCCTCCTTTGTAATGGACAGGTGCAAAGCTATGAAAATTTAAGTATTGGCCAGTCCATGTTTCTTTGCGGTACACCGATCTTTGAATTGTGGCACCTGCTCTACGTCTCATTAGGATATCCAGGAGCGGCAACGTTTCGATGTGGTCGTGTTCCATAGATAAATAGATGTTTTTATATGCCATGTTCATTATGGCCTGGAACGATGTCGCTTGTAGCTCGTCTGTGGTGATAATTAATATATGTTTTAATGTCTGAGAATCTTATTTCTTCTAAATGTGCCATGAAGATGTCCGCTAGAATAGAACCAAGAGGACTCCCCATGGCCACTCCGTCAATTTGGCGGTATGACTTATTTAGAAAATTGAATTTTATATTGGCAGTACACAGTAATAGTAGCCTCTCCAGAATAGATGTTGGTAAACCTAGTTTTAGTTGTTTGTCTCTGATGCGTTCACTTATTATTTTCACTGTCTCATCTAATGGAACGTTGGTGAATAGGGAGGCTATATCCATGGATGCCATGTGTTTATTATTTATGTCCATAGTATCCAATAATTCCACCAGTTTGAATGTATCTCTAAGTATTTTTGGATCAAGCGACTGTCGTACTGGCTTTAACATTTCAGCTAGCCATCTCGCCATCCGTTTTTGTGCAGAGTTAACCATAGTCAGGATCAGTCTTAGCGGGATTCCGGGCTTGTGAAGTTTAGGTAGACCGTACATTTGAGGAGTTTGGGAGCCACGTGGTGTGAGAATTTTTGGAGTGTTCTCACTGATAAGTCCCTCATTCACAAGTGACTTGATCTCTTTTCTCATGTTTGCATCCAGGTCCTCCGACTTGTTTACTGTTTGATCTAACCTGAATTTAGATTCATCCTATAATATCACTTCCATTTTACTCTGGTAGTCTGACATGTCCATCAATACTGCACCACTTCCTTTGTCTGGTTTCAGTAATACAAGAGTTTTTTTAGCCTTTAATGTTTTTAATGCAGTAAGGTGTTCGTTGGTCAGCGGGCATGTCTGTTTAGAGGGTGATGTGCGATACTGGTGTTCTAAATCTACCAGTTTGGCCTTCAGCCACCCGACCGACTCAGCAGAAGTAAGTGATAACTTAGAGACTTGGTCAAGCAACATTTCAAACAGTGCCTGCTACTCAGTGCAGTTGATGTGTTTGGGCATTATGCAGAATTTTAATCCGTATGCAAGGGCCTCAGTTCCGATATTGTTGAGAACGTACGACGATAAGTTCCTCACATACTTCTCTGGGTTGTCTAGTACTGATTTTGTTATCTTTTCAGTACTCATTGATTTGTTGAGGCAAGCATTCTCTGCGATTTTCACCTTGTACACTGTTTCTGTGCAGAATTGAGTGAACTTAAGTGGCCATACAAGCTCAATTCTTTGGTGACATAATACGAAGAACTGTGTGTTCGCTTGAGGTTGGTCATCTTGAACTGAGTTTCTTCTATCTGTTTTTTTTTGTCAGTCGTCTCAGGTTTGTTCTTGTTGGACATATTCTGTCGGCTCTCAGAGATCTGAAATACCGATGAGGAAATATTCCAGATCTTAGGCATTCCTTAAGAAATCTCAATCGACAATCCTGTACCGATATTTTACACTTCAGCCTGAGTAGTCCATCTAATTGCTTCACAGTTGGTAATAGGAGCTGATGTTTCAGAAAATCAAAACAATTTTTTCCCGTAGTGAATTTGAATAACGAAGACACAAACCATATATAGTACAATTTATTGCCTGGCACATTTCGCTGCATCTCGTCAGGTACTTACTGCAGATGTCACACAACAAAGAGTAAAATAATTAGATTCATCTTTCAAAGCTGAAATATACACATGTTCACACAGTAATATCAGTTGTTTACCATGGTAATTTTAAATTAGCTATCATGTCTTTCTTTACAATATTGATTCAATATTTGTCGAGGAATAACTATAGAGCTTCATTCATCTATAGAGGGGAGCTTTTTATGCATGAGAGAATCACTGTGGTCTACGTGTCAAAGAGGGGGATAGTTCAAATCTGTCTGAGGTCCTCTGTTGCTTTTTTCTGAGCCGGTGGATTTGTCTTCCCGCGTTTCAGTCTTTTTTGTTCGTGGCAAAATCGCTGTGGTCCACGTGTCAATGAGGGGCTGGTTCAAATCTCTCTGAGGTCCTCTATTGCCTTGTTATGAGCCGGTCGATTTGTCTTTCCGCTTTTCAGTACATTTCTTGTTATTTTTTGTCAAGCTCTCACCGTCAGACAGGCTCTTGGTTGAGCGTCCCCTTTTCCTAGTGACCAGCTGGAAACCGTCTTCATCCTCTTTACTATGTTGATCTGTCTGGGAGTTCGAAGTGACTCTTTGTGCCAGTCTAGGCCCCTTCTTGAGTTGTACTTTGGTCGGACATTTATTACTCCAGTGGGAGTCCTCCCCCACAGACTGTACACGCCGTACGGCGCCCGTGAACTGTGATGAAGAGACGGTGTAGCGTATCTTATACTCCGTCCAACTCCATGTTCACGTAATGTGGCAGAGGATCTTTCGGGTTGCACAGCAGTAACCACTTGTCTGTGCTGTTTTTAAGTTTATGCACTTCCGCATTTATATCTCCCGAAATATCCGCGGCTATTTCCTTCACTGTCTCAACCTTTGCGGTTGTAGTCATCCAGTAAATCATAGCCTTGGTCTTTTCCTTGTCAATGTTTTCAATTACAATAGTTAATTTAGGATCCTGCAGTTCATGCTTCATCCCGTGAAGCCGTTCATGATGCGCCTTTGCTTCCAGTGTCAGCGTAGCGTACTATTTTTTAGGATCCTCAAAACGGTAGATGGATTTTATCCCTTGCTTACCGATCGCACAAGGCCCCATCAAGACGCTTGCCATCAGCGAGTAATTGAACCGGAATACATGAGGTCCTGATATAGAAAACACAAGTGTGTTTGCTTGATGGAACTCTCCTCCTTCAAAACCTTCTCTAGTGTTGACTTTGACACGTTTTACAATTTGGTTTTCCATCTTCGATAATCCGTGACAGATTGATTGATTGATTGATTGATTTAGGAACCGACATCACAGCATTCCGTGACAGAGTAAATCTTTAACACAGGTATACACGTGGTGAAAACAATCGAAATCACTTCCACAAAACTAATAACACTGATATGTTTGAATAATCCGTGAAAGAGAAAATCTTTAATAAAGATCTACACGTGGTGAAAACTATCGATATCACTTCCACAAAATTAATATCACTAATATTTTGGAGTAATTCGTGAAAGAAGCAATCTTTAATCTCTGGGGATCTCTTAGGGAGTCTCTGTGGCGAAGTGGTCAAGCCGTTTGACTCGTTCTCCGAAGGTTGTGGGTTCGATTCCGGGCCGCGCCCTTCGGTTTACGAGTTAAATGTTTCGGAGACTCCTGTGGGTCGTCGCTAAAAGCTACGGAGTTCGTGCTTTGTGCGACGCTTTCCGCGCTGCGGAAAAAGACCGAGCCATATCGGATAAAACCCGGTGCGATGAAGTCGACCCTGTCGACTTTTTTTTTAAAGCAATCTTTAATCAAGATCTACGCGTGGTGAAAACAATCGAAATCACTTCCACAAAATTAATATCACTGATATGTTTGAATAATCCGTGAAAGAGTAAATCTTTAATCCAGATCTACATGTAGGGACTTAAGTTTAGAAGTGCGTTTAGTGTGCCTGCTAGAAATGAACATTTATCACGCAATAATACATGAAGGGACATAACAACATAACAGTTATTCAAGGGACATTACTTAAACTATTAAAAATGTATCATGTGATGTAAATTAATTTAGCAGTTTTCACTTTTGTGACAAAACTTATATATTAATTTTAGAAAATATCTATATGACATAAATCGCGGATGACAACTTAAGAAATCTTTAATATTTATGAAACATTTCTGGCTTTATTTTACATGCGTAAAATTTTATAATAGACTTTTCTATTTCTTTGCAATATAAAATAGGTAGATAGATAGCTAGATACATAGATAGATAGATAGAAAGATATGTTTTTGACCGTCCTTTACAATGGGGCGCAAATTACAAATATCCATGAAAGTCTGTGTCCCCAGCCATTGCCTTCTGGCCCAGCACATCTCGAACTTCTTAGCATGCTCATGGATGGAGTCGCTTAGACAACCTGCTTGTGTCTCAGCCCATTTCGATCTTCCTTAGCACGCTCATGGAATCCCTGAGACAACACGCCTGGGTGAAAGTCTGTCTCCAGCCAACGCCTTCTGGCCCAGCGCATCTCGATCTTCTTAGCATGCTCATGGAGTAGTTGAGACAACACGCCTGGATGAAAGTCTGTGTCTCCAGACAGGTTGTTACCTTTGTTAATGCCATGACCTCCATGGTTACACTCGATGCTACTGGTGGATTAGGATTGTCGTTAAACCGTCTAGGAAAAGACTTACTGTGTTACGTTGACTATTAGGATAACTGATCGTTGTTTGAATTCTTGATGTTGTAAACTCTTCAATATTCGTGTAGATAGCGTGTATGGAAATATCACTGACGTCTCTGTGTGTCTGTTCCTTTAGATGTCTGCGCCCCGAATGAAAAATCTCGCTACTCTTTTCGCTGAGGGTTTTACCTCTGGCCCCTACATTTCCCGTGAATCGTTGAGCTCCTATAGTGTTACTAACTCTGTCTATGTTTTATTGTTAACCCTTACTATTCCTGTCTTGCGGGTTGTAGTGTGTGACTACTACTCTACTGACTTATGCCCTGTTAACTCTTTTATGTCCCTGACAGTCCGTACTAAGCCACGTTTGATACTGGACGTGTGTGAAACTGGAAATTTAAGTATTGGCCAGTTCACGTTGCTTTGCGGTACTCCAAACTTTGAATTGGGCCATCTGCTCTACGTCTCATTAGAATATCAAGGAAGGGCAACGATTCGTAGTGTTCGTGTCCCATAGGTAGAGATATGTTCTTATGCGTCTGGTTCATTATTGCCTGGAACGATGTTGCTTGTAGCTCGTCTGTGGTGATGATTATTATATTGTCCACATAACGACGCTAGAAGACCAAGTTTTTAATGTTTGAGGATCTGTTTTCTTCTAAATGTGTAATGACGATGTCCGCTAGGATATGACCAAGAGGACTCCCCATGGCCACTCCGTCATTTTGGTGGTATGACTTGATTAGCCAATCTTGTAGCGATACAGATAGTCCACGTCCCTTAATTAGGGTTGCCAGATACGTGGGCACCAAAAGGAGGACATTATAAGACAAATAAAGAGGACAAGGAGGACATATTGAATGTTTCATTTGATCGTTCCAGATTAAACCCACAATCAATACAATTTTATTACAATAGCTGCCAATACGTATATCTTACCCTTAGTGAATCGATCAAGAAACAATCATGTTAACAAAATAAATGTAAATTCAATGGAGACCTTTTCAAACTGCTAAAAACAAAAACAAAAAAACATTATTTAAACGGCCGATTGTACAATTATTACCTTATAATCTTTATTAATTGCTCATAAAATATAAAAAACCAAAAAAATCAACAACAAAAAACACACATAAAATATAAGAAAAGCCGGTCATTTTAAAGGTTGTTAGCTTTGCCTAGCGGACGGAGTATATTAGGCTAAAAAGGAGAACATGTCCTCTTTTTGCCGGACGTCTGGCAACCCTACCCTGAATACAAGGCGAGACCTGACTTGTCTCTCACAGAATAATAGACTTTTCTACTTCTTTGTAATACGGTATTAAATATTTTAATCCTTTTAATGGCAGAGCCTGCTTCGGATAGCCGAAATATATTTTTGACCGTCCTTGACTATGGGACGCAAATTACAAACATCTAGGAAGGTCTGTGCCTTCTGGCCCAGCCTTCCTCGATATTATTAGCTCGCTCATGGATGGAGTCGTTGAGACAACAAGCCCGGGTGAAAGTTTGTGTCTCCAGGCAGGCTGTTGCCTCTGTTAATGCCATGACCTTCATGGTTACACACGATGCTGCTGGTGGATTAGGATTGTCCTTAAACCATCTAGGAAACGACTTATTGTGTTACGTTGACTGTTAATTCTTGATGTTGTAAACTCTTCAATATTCCTGTAGCTAGTTTGTATGGAAATATCACTGACAACTCTGTGTGTCTGTTCCTTAAGATGTCCGCGTCCCGAATGACAAGTGTAGCTAGCCTTATCCGCTAAGGTTGTTACCTCTGACCCTTACATTTCCCGTGAACCGTTGAGCTTATATAGTGTCACTAACTGTCTGTGATTTATTGTTAACCCTTACTTTTCTTGTCTTGTGGGTTGTAGTGTGTGACTACTACTCTACTGACGTATGTCTTGTTAACTCTTTTCTGTCCACGACAGTCCATACTATGCCGTGTTTGTAATGGACGGGTGCGTGCGAAACGGTGAAGTTCAAGACCTAGAGTGCTCTTACCCCGCCCACCATGTCGACTGCATAAACAACATGACGACTCGGGATGGGGAAAAATGTGGCCTTGTTTGGATGAAGCATGACTTGCGCGATGAATTGTAGTTAAGTGAGGAAGAGTTGAGCAATTCGTCGACCATTCTCTCTCGCCTGAGTCCATCTGAATCCAGTGGCAAGACAAGTCAAGACGACTGGAGACGAATACAGGTGCTCTTTATGAGCCTGACCGTGCTCATTATGTCCAACAACGCTTTGCAAGCAAATGCCGTCTTGCCCGTTGAATCATCAATGATTTCCACCGCACAGTCAGCCGATTCCGGTCTTCACATGCCAGGTAGGCATACCCTAGTTCACCGATTGGTTTAACGCCGAATCGGTGAACCTCGCCTAGTTTAGCCAAGCTGTCACTGCTGTTTGCTCTGGGGGAGGGGGGGGGGGGGGGTATTGTAGCATGTTGACAGCTACTAGGAGCCACAGATGTGAGCTGGATGTCAGGCTTGGACCAGTGGGGAATGGGCCGTGCAAAGGGTGTGACAGCCATCCTTATCAAAGGTACTACCAATGCCCAACATCCCAGACCGCCCCATGACCATAGTAAATGTCACATCCTCATCATCATGTGCCGTGCCGAAAAGCGTGAGCGGTCATGTTTTGACATCTCACACGATCACCAGAGTCGTGGATCAGCTCCGTGTCCTGGTTTCGATCACGCCACGCGGCCAGGCCAATGTTCAACAACTTAGAAAAATTACTTAGAGTAATGGAAGGCGCGGTTCTTGGTAGAAGAGGCAGTGGACTATCAACACGAAGATAGACACAGGATAGTAAAAACACCCTAGTGGACAGGGGAACTGGCGATAGATCGAGCGTCACTCTCCTGCAGGCCATGTTGCGTATCCTTTACAGGATGTAGCTCAGTCCCAGCATTTTTTGGCTATTTATGATTTCTTGGCAAGTTTACATTCAGTAGTTTGCCATTGCTTTCTGAACGACCTGCACTCATACCATTATATGAAAACAAACGCAAGGCGGTCTGCTGCTAAATCTGTATGCGGGATTAAGAATTACGCTCGTAACCCCATCGCCACGGAGCAGACTCAAAACATAATCCCCGCCTCTGTTGTGATTCTTCTTCTTCTTCTTTGCGTTCATCCGGAGTGTTTTTTCAGATGTGATTGCCATGTGTCTAGTTAGGCACCCTTGGGACAAAACCTTTAGGTCGACACATCCGGCTTTTAACGTGCATTTTCGACCAGATTAGCATTCCTGGGAGACTCTCACTTTTGTAGTACCATCCACCTCCCAACAGGTCAAGTTGGAACAGTCGAAGACTTCACGGTCATATCCCTCAAAGGAAGGCAGGGACAGTCCATAGCATTCTCCGCCATCCTGGGTGGCTTCCATAATTGCAGATCCGACACATACCGCTCTGGTGCTGGGCTCACCGAGGGAATCCTCACGTCCTGCTCATGGCTGTTTTAATTCTTCACTTCAATATATTGGGCATTTCGTTCGCCCCAGGCCGTTCCCGCACAAACCAGACAGGTCTGCAGACGGTATCCACTCAGCGAGTTTTCGACTCTGACATGTGCTTGTCGTTGTGCCCGTCAGAGCTGTTCCAGGCACGACGGACATTCGGAAAACTACCTAATCAGAGCTGTTCCGAACAAGAGCGGCATTAGGAAACCAGGTAGTCAGAGCTGTTCCTAGCACGAGAGACATTCGGACGAGACATTTCATTCGGACGTAAATGTGTAGTGCCAATTTTTATTTTGCCACCCGTAGGACGGCACTTCCGGCTTCGGCGGGCATTTTTTAATGAGGTTAGCCTTCCTCGGGTTTCGAGGCACGTTAGACTTATTGTTGTGGTGACGCCCACCTCTCAGCTGGCCAAGATTGAACGTCAACGACATCACGGTCAGCCCTCAAGGGAAGGCAGGGGCAGACAATGGGCATTCCCTCCCTATCCAAGGAGGCTTCCATAATTGCAGAGCCGGCACATATTGCTCTGAGACTGGGCTCACCCGAGGAGTTCCCACGTCCTGCTCATGGCTGCTTTAGTTCCTCACTTCCATGTGTTGGGCATATTGCTTGCCACTGGTCGCTCAAGCACACACCAAGAACGGTCAGTCTGCGGTCGACATCCACTTGGTAAGCTTTTGCTTTTGACTTCGGACCACGCAATGGATTCGCTAGCCGTGCGTTCCATTTCATGTTATTGAGACGTCTTTCCACTTTTGTCTACACTCTCTACGAGTTAGATACAGACAGTTTTCGTAACCATTTCATTCGACTGGGGCACTTTTTCTACCTTTTAGTACTCGCTCACGAGGTAGGCTACATGTGCTGCCGGCTCAGCACCTTACCTCCGTGCAGCAGTGAACGAGAAACGGACAGGCCCTCTCATCCGGGGATCCCTCATATCCCCCAGCTGAGAGCCTTCGGACAAGTATCAGAACTGGGCATGTAGCGTGCTCAGTATCTCACCTCTATTTTTCTGTAGGTGAGTATCGGTCCGGCTATCACATCCGAGGGTTTATGGCTTAGAGGCGTTCAGCCTCAACCATCGACAGAGAGCCTTAGAGTATATGTCCGGAACAAGGACTTCTGCCTTCGTGCGCCTGATTTAAACTTTTGACTGCTATCATCAGTCTACCTGCAGAGCAGCAGGTTGTGTCTCGCTTAGTCTGGCCCCTATCCCATAAGCTGTCCGATATGTAGTTTTCATCCATCGACAAGCACATGGGTCAATGAGGCACGCAAGCTCCCCCACCACGGCAAGGTGGAGACACATCGGGGGAGGGTTGGGATTCGAACATATTAGCACCGGACCGCCAGCCAAGCTTGCTAGCCATGCTCTACCGAGGCTTCCTTAAATATAAACAGCATGCGGTACCGTACTGGAACATATTAGCACCGGACCGCCAGCCAAGCTTGCTAGCCATGCTCTACCGAGGCTTCCTTAAATATAAACAGCATGCGGTACCGTACTGGAACATATTAGCACCGGACCGCCAGCCAAGCTTGCTAGCCATGCTCTACCGAGGCTTCCTTAAATATAAACAGCATGCGGTATCGTACTGGAACATATTAGCACCGGACCGCCAGCCAAGCTTGCTAGCCATGCTCTACCGAGGCTTCCTTAAATATAAACAGCATGCGGTACCGTACTGGAACATATTAGCACCGGACCGCCAGCCAAGCTTGCTAGCCATGCTCTACCGAGGTGTCAGAGTCTCACATGGAGTCGGTAGGAACATAAAGATAGAAGTTAATTAGAGAAGGGACATAACCCCAATACAAGGGAACTGGGGAGACCTACTCGAATGCTCGAACAATCTAGAGCTAGGATAGGTCAGTTCGCCTACAGCTCCATGGACACAGGTGGAACCCGCTGACCGCGTGCCAGGACCTGTTCCACGAGAAGCTCGAGGAGAGTTACAGCCCGTGTCCGAGACACGTTAGACGGCAGACGCCGACTGGACATCGAAGAAGCAACAGGGCTTAACTTAAGGGGGACTTGATAGATTGAACCCGAGTGTATTTAGGGGTGTTACTTATAAGATAGATGATAGAGTTGTTGTAATGATTATGTATGATTGCTTTGTTATGAACTCCTGTGATATGCTACTCCAATGTAACTGGCTGCGAAAACCATTCTTCGCCAGCTTACTGTAAATAAATTATATCAGATAGTATCAGAACGGAGTTTGTTGCCTGTATGAACCCGAGTTTCATTTCCCTAGGTCTCTAGGCGTTGACAAGCTATTTGGGGGCTCCAAGCCGGTTTTGGCAAGCGCAAGCTTCACTTTCCCGACAGCTCTTGGTTTTGCCAAGTAAAATATATTAACATTCATACATAACAAAGTCTGAACTTTGCAGCTACTATCGTATCGTCTGTTCATAAACTATCGTAGTCCCTCTAGAAAATTACGTGAGAACTATGTTTATAAAATTTGACATTGACATGACTGGACAATTACGGTGACAAATTACTAATTATTTTTTTATTCCAACATCAGATTGTTCCGCGAAAGATTGTGTGTATGTAAACTGTTCTCCAGCAATAAATCAATCATGTGCCATGCCGGAAAGCGTGGGCGGTCATGACTCGCCATTTCACTCGATCACCAGTGTCGTGGATCAGCTCAGTGTTCCTGTCTCGTCCATGCCATGTGGCCAAGCCATCCAGGTATTTTCCTCTCGGTCTTCCTCTTGGTCTGTTCCCCGCGAACTTGCCAGTTGTCACTAAGTTCTCCAATCCATTTCTTTTCATAACATGTCCAAAAAATTTTACTGTCTACGTTTAATTTCTCTAATCAGTTTACGATGTTCATTTGTCTCCTGTAGTACTTGGTCATTGGTTTTTCTGTCTGTCCATGGTATTCTTTGCATTTTCCTCAGAAACCACATTTCTGCAGCCATCAGAAGCTTTTCAGCTTGACTGCTCATTGTCCAAGTTTCACATCCATACAAAAGAACAGGCTCTATGTATCCCCTCAGCACTCTTTTTCTCGTTTCAATTGACATCTTTTTATTGGTCAGAATGTTTTTCATCTTGCTAAAGGCTACTTTCGCCATGGCGATTCTTGTTCTAATCTCTTCAAGGCATCTCCCATCAGATGTTATAACTGTTCCAAGATAATTGTACCGATTCACTTGTTGAAGAATATCTCCATTTACTTGTATATTACATTGTGGCACGTCTTCCTTCCTACTGATGACCATAACCTGAGTCTTTTTACAATTTAATTCTAACCCCAGTTGCTCACTGTGTACAACAACCGCATCTACTAATTGTTGCAGGTCCTGCGCATTGTCTGCAATTAATACTGTATCATCTGCATATCTAATGTTATTGATGTTTCGTCCTCCAGTGCTGATTCCATTTATATCCTCTACATTTCTGAAAATATTTTCACTGTACAGGGAAAAAAGATCTGGAGACATCACACATCCCTGCCTAACACCTCTCTTAATTGGCTGATACTGTCCCACTTCATTATCAATCCTTATTGCAGCTTGTTGTTTCCAATATATGTTTTTTATAAGTCTAATGTCTTTCCCATCAATTTGTAGATCTGCAAGCATATCCACCATACTGACATGTCTAATGCTATCAAAACCCTTTGTATAGTCAATAAAGCAAAGATGTATATCCTTGTTTACTTCTATAGCACGTTCAATAACTGTTCGCAGCATATACACAGCATTTACTGTACCCTTTCCTTCTACAAACCCACATTGTTCTTCCCCTATTTCAGGTTGTATCTTCTTCCTCATTCTTTACATGATAATTCTTAGCAAAATCTTTGTGATGTGACTCATTATACTAATTGTTCTATGTTGATCACATTCCAAGGTTCCTCATTTCTTTGGGATTGCAATAAATATAGTTACATAATTCAGGATTTATATCTCCAGTATCATATAATGTGTTCAGCAGTCTGGTGACTTGATCTAGTCCAAATTCTTCTAAAGCTTTAATCATTTCTGATGTGATGTTATCTGCACCGGGGGCCTTGCCAGCTTTCATATGCTTAAGAACATTTCGAACCTCCATCTCCAAAATTGGCGGTCCTTCATTATTAAATCTAATATCATACTGTTCGTCTCTGTTATCATCATAAAGGTGTTTCACATAATCTGTCCATACCTGTAGAATCTGGTCTTTTTCTATTATGATTTTGCCATCTTCAGTCTTTAGACACCCTGTTGATGTACTTGTTCTTTTATTAGTAAGTTCCTGAATTTTTTTGTGCACTAATTTGGTATTTTGACTGTTGTGTTGGCTTTCAATTTCTAAGCACTTTTCCTCAAGCCATGCTTCTTTTGCCTCCTTACATAATGTTCTGACTTGTCTGTGAATTTCTTCGTATTTGACAGAATTATTTTTGTTGAGTCTTCTTGTTTCCATAAAGTGTAAAATTTCTCCAGTCATCCATTTCTTACGACCCACCTTCTTTAATTTTGGAATAGTTGTTTCTGCAGCCACATTGATTGAATTCTTCAACGTTTCCCATTGATCATCCACATCCTGGAATAGGATCTCTAGATCAGACAAAATTTCAAATCTGTTCTGTACTTCTATGTTGAATTTGTTTTGTATTTCCTTGTCATTACTCAATGTACACAAATCATATTTAGTGTTTCCTGTTATATACTTGACTTTCTTCAACTTTATCCTCAATGTTCCTGTGAGTAATCTGTGGTCACTATAACAATCAGCACTAGGAACTGTTTTTGCTATTGTTAATGCGTTTCTAAATCTTCTGCTAATCAGAATGTAGTCAATCTGGTTTCTAATCCTGCTATCAGGACTCCTCCATGTCCATAATCTTCTAGGGTTTTGTTTGAACCAGGTGTTTCCTACAATCATTTCCTGTTCTTTTGCCCACTCTACGAGTCTGTATCCTCTTTCATTTCTCTCTCCTAAACCATAGTTTCCTACTGTGTATCTATCTCCTTGATTTCCTACTTTTGAATTGAAGTCCCCTATTATGATGTTTATTTATGAATTTTTACATTTCTTTAAGGCAGACTCTATGTCATTATAAAATTCTGCTACACTATCTTCACTGGATTCTCCTGTTGGGGCATATACTTGAATAATATTTATGCTAAAAGGTCTGCCACTTAATTTAACTAGTAGTACTCTGTCCGACACGGCCCAATATCCTTGAATAGATTTTGATGTTTTCCGGTCCAGAATAATTGCCACTCCCCTATGACGATCTTCATCTCAAGAATAAATAATCTTGAAATCTTCCTCTATCTTGATGCCTGCTCCTGTCCATCTTGTTTCGCACATACCTACAGCAGTGGCGATAAAACAGGGGAACCAAACAACACTACAGCCAAGAATCCAGTAAATAAGATAAGTCCCATTTCATGCTCATTGTATCCCTAAACGATACTCACAGATTTTCATTGATGTAACATTTTTTCTATGTATTGCAATTAATGATATATATATATATATATATATATATATATATATATATATATATATATATATATATATATATATATGCAAATGTCATAACCATGTGAACTGGTTCGTTAGAAAGTATTGAATGTAAACATTAAGGGATATAACCAATTTTTGTACACCCAAACTATTTCCAAAGGGATTTAATTGCTACAAATTTAACATTAGCTAAAGTTACAAGATGTCAACATTAGAACATTGCATCGAATTAGGAATTAAATTAGGTTATACCGCCGATAAACTTTCAGAATGAGCACAAAAGACACATTTAGAAAACATAGCACGAGAAGATAGGGCAGCGGAAAGAGAAGAGAAAAAGATGCAAGCGGAAAGAGAAAAGAAAAAGATGCAGATGCAAATAGAGGCAGAAGAGAAAAAGATGTAGGCGGAAAAAGAAGAGAAAAAGATGCAGATGCAAATAGAGGCAGAAAAGAAAAAGATGCAAATAGAAGCTGCTAGCAAACAAGCTCAATTAAACGCAGAAACAAAGAAGTCAGAATTAGAAACACAATTAAAATTGAAACAAATGGAAATTGACTCCAACTTAGAAATTTCAGTAAATAAATTAAGGAGCAAAGAAGAGGAACAAAAATACAACAAATATAAAGGCTTAGTCAAACCGTTTTGCTCCGGAGATTCAATAAGTGCGTATTTAGAGAACTTCGAGTGTTTGATGTCATATCATAACGTTTCAAAAGTCGATTGGGCGTTTATTCTTATGAGAAATTTAGCATTAGAGCCCTTAAAAGTGATAGAAACAATTCCACATGACACGAGGAAAGATTACGACTATTTAAAACAAAGAATACTACAACATTTTTCACTAGACACAGCAGGCTATCAATTGCAGTTTTCAAAATTAACACCATCACCTAACCAAACGTTCATAGACTACGTGTCTACAGTCCAAGATATTTCTACAAAATGGATAACCTCAGCGAAAACAAATAACAGCTATGATAAACTAAAAGAGCTAATAATAATTAATAAGATCATGAACACAATACCAACTCCTTTCTCGAAATTTCTAAGACAAAGTGATTGTAAGACTATTCAAGAGGTCGAAAGTAAAGGTAGTGCGTATTTCACAGCGAATCGTGATATTTTTCAGTTAAATATGAGTCAGAATGAAACAGCAGCTGTCACAAACACCAAATATTCAAAACCAAATGAGAATAGGTTCAAACAACGCTCTAAATTTACAAAACCAGTCCTGTGTCAATACTGTCATTTGACCCACGAACAGTACGCAATATGTGATAAATCGCCAACTTATCCACATCACCTTCAAATGATGGTGAAAAAAAAGAAAGAAAAAAAGAAACGCGTATAAGAGAGCGGTCAAATGTTACTTTTGTTCAGCTTACGGACATTATTCGGGACGCTGCGATGGCCGCATGATGATGAAGCAGGCCAATGCAGCATTGATAGATACATCTACGGATGAAGAAATTGAAGAACTGAATGAATGTGACATCCAGAATGAAAGTGCGAATAAGTCAGGGAATGCGGTAGAAATCATTAACTCCATCAACAATAACACCTGTAATACGTGCAGAAAATTTCAGTTGGATACCACTTTAGAATGTGGCCATACAATCCCTATATCCAATGAAATGGCCAACGCAGCCTTAGCGTCAAAAGGCAAGTTAAATTTTGTGAAAGGTTTTTTTAATAATAAACTATGTACAATAATGCGTGATAGCGGAGCGACTCTTTGTGGAATTAAAAGAACATTAATCAATGACAAAGACTACACACACAACTACGAGACATGTCACACATTCGCAGGCACCATCGAAAGATACCCCCTAGCACTGGCCGAAATTCAGACACCTTTTCTGTCAGGGCAAGTGCTATGCGCAGTATTAGAAAATCCTTGCGCTGATATTTTTCTGGGAAATCTTCCTAATATAAGATCCTGTTCTGAAGAAGAAATCAGAGAATGGGAAACAAAACTGCATCCAAAAAGCAAACAGTGATTCCAGAACTAAAGAACACATTTGCATGTCTCAAACTGCCAAAAGCACAAGGGAGACCACCGATGACGGAATTCGAAACGAATTCACAGAGGTGCATAACACAGGAGTGGTTGAATCTTTCAATGACACCATCAGCATAAAACCTCGAATTGAGGATGCAACCGAAACGCAAAATTGTGAACCTCTAAATGTGCAACAAAAGACAGAATACGCCAATATAGTTACAAGACAAATGACTCACAAAACCCATGACGAACAACTTCAGGAGTCGCTACAAATCATTTCACCCAATATTACCACCACCGAGTTTATCCAAGAACAAAAAGCAGATCCAACCCTTTCGCAATACTTTCGACTAGTAGGATTGAAGCCAAAATTGACGAAAAACGTTTCTTGGACATTCAGACTAAATAACAATATTTTAACAAGGTTATATACCAGAGATCAAACCACGATACAACAAGTGGTTCTACCTCAGTTACATCGTGACAAAGTGCTTCATATAGCCCATGACTCACCTTTCGGAGGTCATATGGGTTATGAGAAAACCAGGGCCAGAGTTCTGAGCCAATTTTATTGGCCTAAATTTTGCCAGTATATAAAAAACTATTGAAAATCTTGTGATATCTGTCAGGAGTTAATTAAGAAGGGAAAAAATCCTACTGCAGAAATCCAATCAACCACAACGGCCTCAAGACCATTTCAAATTGTTGCGGTTGATTTAGTGGGTCCTTTAAACCACATTTTAAACAAAGGAAATAGGTACATTTTTACACTCGTTTATCTGTGTTCAAGGTGGGCAGAAATGATTCCGTTAAAATAAATCTCCTCTAAAGATGTGACGGACGTATTTTTACAAATATTCTCCCGTTTTCGCTTTCCGGAGAGGATAATATCGGATAGAGAAACGCAATTCATATCTAATGCCACTCAATCGGTAACTAAGATACTCGGCATAAAACAATGTTTTACAAGCCGCTATCGACTGTCCGCGAACGGAATTTGCGAAAAATTGAACGGGGACCTAAATCATATGTTAGCCAAAGTGACAGCTGAAAATCCAGTCAATTGAAATACACTTCACCCAACGGTGCTGTTCGCTTATAGAGAAGTGCCGCAGTCGAGCACTGGGTTCTCTCCTTTTGAATTAATATATGGAGCAAATCCAAGAGGACCTCTCTCTATGTACAGAGATATGATATCACAACCCGTAAACACTCAATTACCAGTTTCCACCTATGATTTGGTCACTGACACCAGAGACAAAATCATTAGATCCTTATACTAGCCAGAACATCTTTGCAGGAGAAAGGTGTTAGGTACAGGCAGTACGCCAACAAGGGTGCAAGAACCATTGTATTACAGCCTAATCAAGAGGTGTTGTTATTATTACCTGACAAGAGAGATTTACTTTTAACCTCTTGGCAAGGACCATTTAAAGTTATTAGAAGAATTTCGGAAGTTGACTACGAAATATCTTTAAATGGCAAATTGAAAATATTCCATGTAAATATGTTAAAACCTTACTATTCTAGAAATGACAGCGACATAAACAATCAGACGGAAAAAAAAAACAGAGGACAATAACCAGACTGACAAGAACGACAACCAAAACGAAACGACGACCATACTACTGAACGAAACTACTACAAACGAAAATCTAGACGAAGCATCATTAACGACACATTCTCTTGACAACGAAGACGACGAAGACAATTTCACATTAGCGACAATTTTTCGTAACAACATATACGACGAAGTCAACGACACATTAGCAACAATTATTCTGGACGATGACGACAATGACATTGAAGACAATTTACAAACAGTAGCATCAGTAATAAATCAGACTGACATAGACAATACTGAAATTCCAGTACCTATCATGAACGACAACAGTACAGTACAGGACATAAAAATCTCCGACACTGTGACACAACCGCAGCGACAAGACATTCTGTCTCTTCTTAACGACTATAAAACTATCTTCTCAAACAGACCTGGACAAACTGACAAAATAACGCACTCCATCATTTTGATAGATGCAACACCTATCAAATGTAGACCATACTCAATTCCATTACATTATAGAGCAAATCTGGACAAGGAAATATTAGACTTAGAACAAAACAAAATAATACAAAAATCTATGTCCGAGTACACTTCTCCAATTGTCCTGGTGAAGAAAAAGGTCCAAACCATTCGTTTATGCATAGATTACAGAATGGTCAATACTTTAACAACGACAGATACTGAGCCAATGTACAGATGTGAAGACCTCATTTTAAATATGTCTAAATCATCCATTTTTTCTAAACTTGATTTAACAAAAGGTTACTGGCAGATACCACTATCTCCCTCTTCAAGACATATAACCGCATTTTCTACACCGCTTGGCTTATATGAATGGAGATATCTTCCTTTTGGCCTGAAAAACGCTCCTGCTACATTTGTTAGATTAACTAGACTGTTATTACACGGCATCAAGGACGTACAATCCTATATAGATGATATTTGTATCCATTCTTCAGACATGACTTCTCACTTAGTTACACTCCGACAGTCTTTAATCAAATCCTTCTTTTTGGTCTCACTGTCAAACCTTCCAAGGTTGAAATAGGCTATAAACAGATAGACTTCTTAGGTCATAGGATTTCGGAAGGTAAACTACTGACGGATGATAGAATTGTATCAAAAATTCTGAACATGCAAGTACCAACTACAAAAAACAGGTCAGAAGTCTTTTAGGTCTCATAAACTATTATGCCAAATTTATACCAAACTGGGCAGAACTCACATCAGTTTTTTTCAAATTTGTTGACCAAAAATCAACCAGATAAACTATGTAAGAGTATCCGTTTAGAGGATGTAATGTGCAAATTGAAATCCATTTTTTTCCAACCCACCCATATTAAGATTACCAAACATAGATCTACCATTTATATTAACCACAGATTCAAGCGCTATCGCAATTGGAGGATGTCTGATGCAAGATTATCAAGGCGTGAAACACCCAATACTGTATGTCAGCCGTAAGCTGAAAAAGGCGGAAATCAGGTATTCCACAGCTGAGTTGGAGGCATTAAGTTTGGTTTTTTGTGTTCGTCGTTCATCTAAGTTCCTCTTAGGTTCCCATTTCGTTGTCTTGACGGATAATGCGCCACTGCTGGTAATTAAAGATGGCAACCCGAAAAACCATCGATTAGCAAGATGGTGTCTTCTACTTCAGGATTTCGACTTTGAAATCCGTCACATTAAAGGTACGGATAATGTAATTGCTGACATATTATCACGATTACCCACTGCACCAGCAGATTAACATTATGTACATTGATTAGTGGCCATTTGATAAGCTGTGATATTTTAGTCTGTTGCATAAAAGAGTGTACTTCTACACTTACTGTAGAACTTTAATTCAGAAGTGTCGACAACTGATGTAATACTCTACTCATTGTTATCATAGACATGAAACTTTGAGAACGGTTAACTATATTGGGCCACATTGGCAATTAGCAGTACCTCAAAAACAATCCGAACTGTGGATATTAATATTTGTGAAGTTATTTCATCAAGCACAGAACTAAAAGTTATCATGCGAATATTAAGAACTCTGCATACGCGTGATTTCAATTGACTTCGCAAACTAACGGAACAGAACATCGCACATAAACGCAGCGATATACTATGACTGTTACGACATACGAGAGACAGCACAGGAATGTGACACCAAAACGTTATCTACGAACCATATACATTATTGGAACAGCACTCGGACAAAAGAACGACAACACACGGATCGTCGTTGGAATTAATTAATTTAATGTTATTAGTTAAATATTTATTACTTTTGTGCTGTGCTATATACATAAAATATGTGAACATGCAAATTGTACATTTTCTATCATAATATGTCAAAAACATTTTCATTCATAGTTAAAATTTTCTTCAAATACAATTGTTGCAATTTAACTTATAAACCATTTCTTATCATCAGTACAGATAGTACTTGACGCTTTGAATATAGCATATCGCCATTTTCCTTTTTTCTAAGGGCGACAACATTTACCTCACCTTAATTTGTATATTTTAACAAATCAGTATATTGAATGAAAGGTATGCGAATCAGAGTGTGAATGAATTAAATGAGAGAGCGATATACTGAGCGGACAAATTGTACGCAAAAAGTATTTATTTTAATTTGTCTGCGTTTTTGGATGTAAAATGTAACACTTGTCTAAATTTGTGTATACATGTTTAGTGTTAGATAAAATAGGTTCATTCTAAGAATCACTGTTTTAATACCCGGTACATGCGTTACACAGATAACGTAATTCATGACAAGGGATATTCCAGCTCGTGACACTTAGAGATGTACTACACACCACATACACACAGGTAGCACACACTTTAGCCATTAGATAGGACATACTCATAAAACTAAACACTAACAATTAAATCACACACAGTTTATTAGAGCAAGTAACAAAGCAGTAAACACACTAACAGGCAAACAGGAACATTAGTAGTTACTTGGGAGAAAACAAGAGTGCATATATATATATTCAGCACTATAAAACATACGGAAGTAAAAGTGTATCAAAATACATATTCAGGACAAGAATTGCAGGTGTTCTTAAATAAGCCAAGACAATTTGTATTGTTAAAACTCTCTAACACAGAGTTTAATATCCTGGTATCATATGGATACTTGAGAAGGGCGCGGTTGCAGATACAACTGGAAGCGTCAGGGAACTTCGGTCGGATAAGCATGTTTAAGAATATGGAAGAAAGAGGAGCTCTTCAGCAATCACCCTGAATTGTTGTACGGGGAAATACATGAGTTAATAGTGCAAGTATATAGATGTCCAGGTTCAGATCCAGGAAACTACCTACACCAACTTCATGTGATCCTACGACAGAATTAGTACAAACTAATTACCATATACTAACCCATAGAAGCGAGGGAGGGAAACCCTGTCAGAGTCTCACATGGAGTCGGTAGGAACATAAAGATAGAAGGGAATTAGAGAGGGGACATAACCCCAATACAAGGGAGACACACTCGAATGCTCGAACAATCTAGAGCCTTCGAGAAGGATAGGTCAGTTCGCCTACAGCTCCGTGGACACAGGGGGAACCCGCTTACCGCGTGCCAGGACCTGTTCCAAGAGAAGCTTGAGGAGAGTTACAGCCCGTGTCCGATCAAGACACGTTAGAGGGCAGACGCCGACTGGACATCGAACAAGCAACAGGGCTTAACTTAAGGGGGAATTGATAGATTGAACACAAGTGTATTTAGGAGTGTTACTCACGAGATAGATAGATGATAGAGTTTGTTGTGATGATTATGTATGATTGCTGTGTTATGAACTCCTGTGATAATGTTCGCCACGTAGCTGGCTACGAAAACCATTCTTCGCCAGCTTACTGTAAATAAATTATGTCAGATAGTATCAGAACGGAGTTTGTTGCCTGTATGAACCCGAGTTTCATTCCCCTAGGTCTCTAGGACGTTGACATAGTTATTAAACCTCTTTGAAGCACAATGTACCAAACTATCGTCTGTCAAGATGGAAAGGTGCCAATATACAGGCTAGCAATGCGTTGATTAATCACTACTTGTATGAACAATTCTGTTTAAACGGGTTGTGGACTGACCACAATGAAAGTAACACAACTAAGTACAAAAGTGGGAAGGGATATAATAACGTAAACGTTAAGGGAAATTACGCGAAATAAAATAAATGTATTATGTAATATAAATAAATTTAGACGTTTTTATTGTCTATGATATCTTCTTTACGGTAATTAGCAACGATTAAATTCAGCATAAATGACGGATAATAACTTAAGGTATCTTCAAAGTTTATGAAAAGTTTTTGACATTTATTTGTATGCTTTTGTATTTTGTGTGTGTTAATTTCGATTTAATTTGTATGTTATTGGGCAATCTTGAGCATAACCTACGATGGGTAGCGTTGTGATGTTCTGTTGTGATAATCTGGTGTGTCCAGTGTGTGCCGCGTGGTTACACACCCGCTTCACACGCGTGATCCGGGACTGTTTCCGGATCCGGTCAGGGATATGCACTACTGACGAGCTCAAACGAGGGCGAAACTCGAGTATAGTGCTTCCATATTGACGTGGATAGGCCTTAGGTTCATACCAGAATGCGATCGGCGTTGCCAGTAGTGGGTTGTGCTCAATATTTAATTTGTATGCGTAAAAGTTAATAATAGACTTTTCTACTTCTTTGTAATACGGTATTAAATATTTTAATCCTTTTAATGGCAGAGCCTGCTTCGGATAGCCGAAATATATTTTTGACCGTCCTTGACTATGGGACGCAAATTACAAACATCTAGGAAGGTCTGTGTCCCCAGGCATTGCCTTCTGTCCCAGCCCATCTCGGTCTTCTTAGCTCGCTCATGGATGGAGTCGTTGAGACAACACGCCTGGGTGAAAATCTGTTGTCCCAGCCTATACCTTCTGGCCAAGCCCATCTCGATCTTCTTAGCATGCTCATCGAGTCGTTAAGACAATAAACCTCGGTGAAAGCTGTGTCTCCAGCCAGGCTGTTGCCATTGTTAATGCCATGACCTCCATGGTTACACTCGATGCTACTGGTGGATTAGGATTGTCCTTAAACCGTCTAGGAAAAGACTTATTGTGTTACGTTGACTGCTAGAATTAACTGTTCGTTGTGTGAATTCTTGATGTTGTAAATTCTTCAATATTCGTGTAGATAGCTTGTATATAATATCACTGACGTCTCTCTGTGTGTTTTCCTTAAGATGTCCGCGCCCTGAATGACAAGTCTCGCTACCCTTTCGCTAAGGTTGTTTGTTACCTCTGACCTCTACATTTCCCGTGAACCGTTGAGCTACTTGAGTGTCACTAACTGTCTTTGATTTATTGTTAACACCTACTCTTATTGTCTTTTGGGTTGTAGTGTGTGACTACTACTCTACTGACTTATGTCCTGTTAACTCTTTTCTGTCCACGACAGTCCATACTATGCCGTGTTTGTAATGGACGGGTGCGTGCGAAACGGTGAAGTTCAAGACCTAGAGTGCTCTTACCCCGCCCACCATGTCGACTGCATAAACAACATGACCACTCGGAATGGGGAAAAATGTGGCCTTGTTTGGATGAAGAATGACTTCCGCGATGAATTGTATTTAAGTGAGGAAGAGTTGCGCAATTCTTTGACCATTCTCTCTCGCGTGAGTCCATCTGAATCCAGTGGCACGACAAGTCAAGACGATGGGGACGAATACAGGTGCAATGGATGACCAGGGCGCTCTACGTGCCTGACCGTGCTTATTATGTCCCACAACGCTTTGCAGGCAAACGCCGTCTTACCCGTTGAATCAACAATGATTTCTTCCGCACAGTCTGCCGATTCCTGTCTTCACATGCCAGGTAGGCATACCCTAGTTCACCGACTGGTTTAACGCCGAATCGGTGACCATCGCCTGGTTTAGCCAGCCTGTCACAGCTGGGGGGGGGGGGGCTGTAGCATGCTGACAGCTACTAGGAGCCACATACGTGAGCTGGATGTCAGGCCAGTGAGGAATGGGCCGTGCAAAGGGCGTGACAGCCATCCTTATCAAAGGTACTACCAATGCCCAACATCCCAGACCGCCCCTTGACCATAGTAAATGTCACATCCTCATCATCATCATGTGCCATGCCGATAAGCGTGAGCGGTCATGTTTCGCCATCTCACACGATCACCAGAGTGGTGGATCATCTCCGTGTCCTGGTTTCGATCACGCCACGCGGACAAGCCAATGTTAAACGACTTAGAAAAGAGAGTAATGGAAGGCACGGTTCTTGGTAGAAGAGGCAGTGGACTATCAACACGAAGATGGACACACTATAGTAAAAACACAATAGTGGAAAGGGCAACTGGCGATAGATCGAGCGTCTCTCTCCAGCAGGTCGTCTTGCATATCCTTTACAGGATGTCGCTCAGTCCCAGCATTTTTTGGCTATTTATGATTTCTTGGCAAGTTTACATTCAGTAGTTTGCCATTGCTTTCTGAACGAACTGCACTCATACCATTATATGAAAACCAACGCAAGGCGGTCTGCTGCTAAATCTCCCGCTGTTTCGAACGCGGTATGCGGGATTACGAATTACGCTCGTAACCCCATCGCCACGGAGCTGACTCAAAAAATAATCATTGCCTCGGTTGGGATTCGAACATATTAGCACCAGACCGCCAGCCAACCTTGCTAGCCATGCTCTACCGGGGCTTCCTTAAATATAAACAGCATGCGGTACCATATTTGAACATCAAAAAAATTGTTCAAAATAAGAGACAACACATCGGTATACACGGCACAACTAGTAGGAATTATGAAAGGACTAGAAATAGCAACAGAGTACCCCTCTATAAAACTAAGTATACTGACGGATTCACTATCCACTGTACAAGCGCTAGTCCAGAATCCCTTAAACTCCCCCCCCCCCCCCACTCCACTCAATAGCACTCATTTGATCCAAATTATGCCAACTTTCCTTCTGTAGTCCTTCCCTCGTGTAAAGTATTATTTCTGTAAGTATTTAAATAGTTTTCTTACGCTCCTGGCCACCGCATATCACAATATATATTAACAACAAACTGTTATTATGCATTTGGCAAGAAATCATAAAACTTTACTTCCCATATTTACATCCTTGGTCTCTTACAGCATATGTAAATTATCAGAACAACAAGTTTGCAATGCGTTGATTAATCACTTTTTGTATGAACAATTCTGTCTAAACGGGTTGTGGACTGACTATAATGAAAGTAACACAAATAAGTACAAAAGTAGAAAGGGATATAACAACGTAACAGTTAAGGGACCTTATTCGAAATAAAATAAATGCATTATGTAATTTAAATATATTTAGACCTTTTTATTGTCTGTGATATCTTCTTTACGCTAATTAGCAACGAGTAAATTCGACATAAACGACAGATAACAACTTAAGGAATCTTTAATGTATATGAAAAAGTTTTGACATTACTTTTTTATGCGTAAAAGTTAATAATGCACTTTTCTATTTCTTCACAATAACATATTAAATGTTTTCATCCTTTTAATGGCACCACCTACATGATGAAAAGTTGCATATATTTTTGACCGTCCTTCACTATGGGACGCAAATTACAAACATCTAGGGACGCAGAGGTGTTTCCAAGGCACCAGGGCCGGGTTATATACTGGCCAAGACCTATTGACGCGTCCTCGTCGAGCGTCCTGGGCAACAGGTCCCTTCGGGTTCCTGGCTAAAGTCAATAGGATCGCCGATTCCTCCGAAGTCGGAGAGTGTCTGCCTGTATGGCGAGGAACAACCAGTCTGCACACCAATAAGCCAGACATGGGACAACGGATACTCACGCAAACCTCAGGTCCTGTATGACATCACACTGATGTTGGACAACAGGATGCCTTCATCCGATATACAGTCCCTAATTTATATTTAAACCAGCATTTGTGTGTTTGTTATTTGACCTATGCTGGTTTAAATATAAATTATGAGACCTATGAAGGTATCTCAAAGGTTTGATACGAATTCTGTCCATATTCCATAGTTGCTTGGTTCATGTGTATGATAGACACGACCAATGAAGACACTTTTTTTGGAGTGTCTAGTTGGTCGTGCGTCGAAGTACACTTGTTCCTGCAGCGAGGCGCCGTATTCATTTGGAGGCGACAGGTTCGATCCCGGTTGGTAACTATTACAGCTTTCAAATTTTATGTTGTCTAGTGCGTCTTCTAATCTCTATTTCCTTGTTCTTCTTCTGTGATTGCCAAATAATACTATGTGTGTCCATTTATGTAATCGTCTTAGTGGCCTCAACGGTTCTCCCCATTTATTTCTTATGTTTAGTTTGTCGTAAGGTACGTTAAACATATTTAGATAAATAATGTGTGTCGATACCGCGTTGACCCGAAACTGTTCGACAGCATGTCCCGCCCGGCGCACAAAGGTCAGTCAGGGGTGAACATGTGGGCTTGTGTTTTAACTTAACACTGCAGGCTTGTTGAACACGATGGATTGTAGGCCTGTTTTTACGTTACAATTGTACAAGTGCGTGAATGCGTGTTATCGCCGCTACAAGTAGCTATAGCAGTTTAGGACAGGCCCAATAGTGATACTAGTCCGAGTTCACTCCTGGGCGGCCTTAGAACTCTAACGTAGTCGACACAAACGGAAGTTGGCGAAGGCGTTGTAGAACATAGGACGAGTGAGGTATCAGGGAACTCGGCCCAACTAGACGAAACCAATGCGAAGGTCGCCGGACGTGTCGAAGGTCATTCGAAGGACATTGCGGGTGTCTAAGTTCGAATTCTTTGGTGTGGCGACCATTGGCTTTGCTGGACTTTCCGCTTACTCTTTATGTTATTGGTTGCCGTAACGGAACACCATCTTGATAGGCAGTGGGTTCCCGAGAGGTTGACACTGGAGAAACTGGGGAATGCGACAGAGCTGGTCACAGCCAGCTGAACACCGTTCCAAATACTCTGACCTTAACTAGGGGAGGAGGGAACGGGATGTGGACTTCCGCCCACAGGGGGATTTCCCTGTATAATGTATTAAATTCCTGGATCACAGCTCGAGCTCCGGGAAACCTGTTGTATAGTAGGTAATCATAAAATAGAACCAGGGAGAGGGGGCTACCTCCGAGGGAGGGGAATTCAGTGCCACCGGCCCTTCTTCAGGGCCATTATGTCTCTAGGTACTTTTAACCTACTAACCTGGTATATTGTGTTATTAGAAGTCTTTTTAGGACAGAAGGATTTCGCAGACAACATGATCAGATACACAGCCCTACCCTGGACTGGGTCGAGACAGAGGACGGTTCAGCCAGCACTTGTTAGGACCCAGACCTAGTTCAGTTTTGGCAGTGGATCGTGGTCTGTGAGGCTGCCGGCCGGGTCATGGCGACACCGGTCTATGCTGAGTACACATAAATAACGTGTACCCCTGAGAGTAAGTCGGTGTCACGATATTCATACGTGGTGTTGTCTTTGACAGGTTCTACTTTCGGAGAGACTTACGTGACGGGACCAGAGGAAGATGACTTGGTGAAGGCTGCTAAATGGCTGGCTGACCTATGTGCCGGAAAGTGCTGCTTCTACACTACACCACGTGCCGGAAAGTGCTGCTTCTACACTACACCACGTGCCGGGAAGTCATTACACCACAGTCCAGTCCCGTCTCAACCGCTAAATGATCTTCAGTCAGTCCAACAAGTTTTATGATGGCTACTCACGGGCGAGTATCGTGTCCTCTTGTCTGTGATCATTGTTGACATGGTGACCCACTATCCAACCGGGTAGAGAAGAACTACCTTACACTTTATTTCAGGATGGCCTGGTGTTCCGGGAATAGTCTACCATTTCATAATAGGAACATTGGTGACCTTCATTACAGGGTCACGAGCTATCAGTACTGACTTTGAGGGACAGAGTCCACTTGAACTGTGCCAACTTTCTGTGCTTATAGGCCCAGTTATACCCATCCTGATCCCAGTAGAGACCACCATCTGTTCCCAGAACTTTGACATTGTTAACTGTGTGGTAAATGTTATGGTGGCTTCTTAGGACCGTTGTCTAGCACAAGCCTTACCAGTGAAGCTTGAATGACCGGCCTTCAGAACTTCTACAGGGATGTTAGTCATCACGTACCACCGCAACTAAGAGTCACCACATTGACGTGTTAGTCATTCCAGTTGAGTCTACACCTCGGCAGAGACATTCCACGCTACGTGTGCAGATGAGTGCCCTCTTTAACCTTTTGGTATCGTACCCCGTGTACAGTGATGAGTGAGACGGCCTGAGACTAATCCAGATAGCCATTTCTTCTATCGCCTGGCGGTGGCCAGGATTCTCTCATGAACATTCCCCTTGTTGATAATCCTCTTGTACATTATATCATCTAGTCATTATGTGTAGACACCATAGTCGTGTCATCTGTTCTGGATGAGAGGTGAAAAGGGTATTGTCCAGCGGTTGATAGTGAGAGAGACAAGAATCCAAGGGCTGGTGGGGTCTGTAGACTGAGATTTATTGTATTCCCAGAGTGCATCTATCCCGTTATTAAGGTGTAATAGTATGCTTCCCTCACCCCAGGAAATACTACGACGCACCATGAGAAAGAATAGCAATGCTACTATCTGCATTCTCCAATGCTTGTTCTGAATTTGGTTTAACAATTAACAAAAAGAAGACATAGATTATGTCACAAGGTGCACATGGGGTTCCATCAATCTTTATTGACGACGCCGAACTAGAGATGGTAGACCATTTTACATATCTGGGATCAGTGGTAAATACCAAATTACCCCTAGATCAGGAAATCAACATCAGGATTGGTAAGGCAGCAACAACAATAAACATGTTAGCAAAGATAGTCTGGAAGAATAGGAAGCTTACTGCCAAAACAAAAGTCCTTGTCTATCAAGCCTGTGTCCTAAGTACTCTTCTTTATGGAAGAGAAACCTCAACTTACTCACACCAAGAGAAACGTTTACACAGCTTTCATGTGCAGTGTCTGCGAAGAATACTTGGTATTAAGTGGCAAGACAAAATCACAAATACTGAAGTATTGGAAAGATCAGGTCGTGTGACGGTTTATTCCATCCTCAGTCTTCTTAGACTCAGATGGATATGACACGTTAGGAGGATGAATGATGGTAGAATTACAGATGGGTAAGAGATCTCAGGCTCGGCCTCTACAACGATACAAAGATGTGTGTTAGCGGGACATGATTGATACAGGCATTGATAATGCACACTGAGAGCAAGTCGCCGCTGAACGTGTTGCATGGAGAGCAAATATCAGAAATGAAATAAAGACAAAGGAGAAAATTGTTTCAGATAAGTCACACACCGAGCGTGTGAGACGTAAGATGGTGCATGATGGTGGAAATTACCATGTGTGCACATGCATCCACTATGGACGAACATTTACAGCGCGAATCGGCTTTATCAGTCACATTCTCCACCGACATGGGTTGAAGTTATTATGCCTTTTTGAAGCATAATGTAACAAACTATCGTCTGTCAAGACGGCAAGGTACTAATGGAATGGATGGGTACGAAACTGTGGATTTTAAGCATTGACCAGTCCACGTTTCTTTGCGGTACTATGATCTTTGAATTGTGCCGCCTGCTCTACGTCTCATTAGAATATCTAGGAACGGCAACACTTCGTAGTGTTCGTGTCCCATAGGTAGAGAGGAGTTCTTATGCGTCTGGTTCATTATGGCCTGGAACGATGTTACTTGTAGCTCGTCGTTCGTGATGATTATTATATCGTCCACATAACGACGCTAGAAGACTAAGTTTTTATTGTCTGAGGATCTCTTTTCTTCTAAATGTGCTATGAATATGTCCGCTAGAATAGGACCAAGAGGACTCCTCATGGCCACCCCGTCATTTTGGCGGTATGACTTTAGTAGCCAACCTCGTCAGCGATAAAGGCCTGACTTGTCTCTCACAGAAGTAGAAATCAACAGTCTCTTATCTAAAGTCCGGAAACCTTTACTGTCTCAGAAAGTCAAGTGTGGGTAAGTGGAAAATCTATTCCAACGTCTCGAAACTGGAAGCAGAGTGCAAACTTACCGCAAGAGAAAGACGTCCAGAATCATGACGCGGATGGGTACCATCCCTAGAGAATGTTAGGAAGATAACTGGTTGAAATATTCGGCAAAGGGAGGCATTTCTGGTTATCAGATGTTGTCGTTGTTGCTCCGAGGCGGGAAATTTATCACAATGACATCATTATCATCATCCAGTGCCTTGCTGGCTGGCGTAGGCGATCATGCCCCTTTACAAATTGCGACCTCCGAAGGCATGGACCAATTCGTATGTAGACTCCCTTCCGTGCCATGACACAAGACTGTGAAGTTGTTTTTCTGGTGTAATCTTCTTTCTTACTCTTGTCATAATTTTTCTCAGTAACAGTTTTGTGTACCATTTGTTGACTATATCATCTTGCCCCATCAATATTGCACCGCTCCTCGAATTTAAACATCCAGTAGTAGTTCGTGTTTCTCTACATATGATTGTATTTATTTGTTGATACATGGAATGTGAGTAATTTCCATAGTTTGTCCTAATATCCATGCACTGTTGATACATGGAATGTGAGTAATTTCCATAGTTTGTCCTAATATCCATGCACTGTTGATACATGGAATGTGAGTAATTTCCATAGTTTGTCCTAATATCCATGCACTGTTGATTCACCCAGACTCTTTTAGCCACTTTGCATTTTTTGCATGTTTACTATTTCTTTATGTATTGTATTATATTCGTATTTATCTTCCGTCTTCCTTACCATCCACAACATTTAATGTGTCATCCATTTCTATTTTTAACAATTATAAGTGTAAGTGAAACTATTTTGTTTATGTCTATTGGATTGATTCCTGCAACATGTCCTATTGTTCACCAAAATCTGTATTATTTCCACGGCATCATATCTGTTCTTTACGGTAACTTTGTACCTGTCTCTAATTTCTTGGTATGTTTTAAGTAATGTTAGATGTAACTTCTTTGAGGTCTTCGTTATGATTTTAAATCTTAACCTCAACTTTCCCATAACTAGCACATGGTCACTATGTCCATCTGTTCCTGTTGAAGTTGTTGCTGCTACTAAACTGCTTCTGAATCTCTTTATAATCAGCAGGTCATCAATTTAATTGCGAATATTCTTTCCAGGGCATGCCGACCTATATAATCATCGACTATGGTGTTCGTTCAGAAAGCAATGACAAACTACTGAATGTAAAATTTGCCCAGGAATCACGAACAACGAAAAATGCTGAGGGATACGTCCTGTGAAGGACATACAACTTAATTAAAATTTTTGTGGTGTTTGAACCAGGTGTTACCTATCATTTCATGGCATTCTGCCCATGCTGTTAATCTGTCACCTCTCTCATTCCTAGAACCCAGGCCATTGCCACCAGTATGACAGTCATTTCACAATGTTTACACAGGCCCACGGTCATGTCTAATTCATTATAAAATATATTTATGTCTCCTTACTGTCTGCTGTTGGTGCGTATGCGTATATTATGTTAATATCCAGAGCTTTGCCAAGGAGTTTCACTAATAATACACTGTCTGAGATTGTCAAGAATCCTGTAACCCTCCTAGCACTCATTTGATCCAAAATTATGCCAACTCCCCATTTGTAGTCATTCCCTCCTGAGTAAGTATTATTTCTGTATGTATCTAAATAGTTTTCTCACGCTCCTGACTATGGTATTTCACAATATATATTAACAACAAATTGTTACTATGCATGCGGCAAGAAATCATAACATTTTACTTCCCATATTTACATCCTTGGTCTCTTACAGCATATGTAAATTATCATAACAACAAGCTAGCAATGCGTTGATTAATCACCACTTGTATAAACAATTCTGCTAAACGGCTTGTGGACTGACCAGGAATGAATGGAACACAATTAAATATAATAGTAGAAAGGGACATAACAATACAACTGTTATTCAAGGGATATTACTTGAACTATTAAACATGTATTATGTAATTTAAATTAATTTAGTAGTTATCATTTCTGTGACAAAACTTTTATAGTTAATAGAGAACATTTTTTTTTCAACATAAATGGCGGATGATAACCTAAGAAACCTTTAATGTTTATGAACATTTCTGGCTTTAATTTACATACGTAAAATTATATAGCTGACATTTCTATTTCTTTGCAAAATATCATTAAATGTTTTTATCCTTTCAACGGCAGTAAAGTTTATTAAAGTAAACTATTTTTGACCGTCCTTTATTATGGGACGCAAATTACAAATATCTATGAAAACCTGTGTCACCAACCATTGCCTTCTGGCGCAGCCCATCTCGATCTTCTTAACACGCTCATGGTGTCCCTTAGACAACACGCCTGGTGTGAGGAGGAAATTATTTAGACTAGGATGTTGATAAAGGTATCCTGGTTGGGATGGGTTCAAATCCTTTGTAGCCTTCTGCAGGAAGCCTTGAAATGGGCTCGTTTACCCCCACGTGAGGACAACTATAGATATAGCAAGTTTCCTACACACAATTTAGAAAGATAGGCTCCTTTGGAAGGCCCGAAGGCCACGGAAGTTTAACACTAACCATAATGAAGATTGCATCCTCTATAATATAAATGAACTAGTGTGAGTTTTTACGCCCTCATGGGGTCTCCATCAGTCTATACTCATTTGACGTATCCACTGAACATATAATGTGTGAACAGAACATACAAGGTTAGCACAGAACAGTCGCTGTGTGAGCAGAACATACACTGTTATCACAGAACATTCACCAAGAAATCACGCAAATTACAAATATCTATAAAAACCAGTGTCACCAGCCTAGCAATGCGTTGATTAATCACCACTTTTATGAACAATTCTATCTAAACGGGTTGTGGACTGTCCACAATGAATTGAACACAACTAATTACAACAGTGGAAAGGGACATAACAACATAACAGTTATTATGGGACAACACTCGATGTAATACACTGAACATACACTGTAAGCACAAGACATCCAATGTGTGAACAGAGCATACAAGGTTATCACAGAACAGTCACTGTGTGAGCTGAACATACACTGTTATCACAGAACATTCACTGTGTGAGCAGAAAATACACTGTTATCACAGAACATTCACCAAGAAATCACCCAAGACCTGATTACAAATACGAATCTATAATATGGAATCAAAGGTTGGAGTGCGGGTCATTCTGTGAACAGAGCTTTATGCTCAACATGGAATAATACATGTTGTGAAAACAAAATTCATACATATTATTTATCAACAACATACTGATACAATATATAGAAATATATGTGGTCACTAGCTACAGCTAAATGTTCTTCTATATCCTGAATGGAATGGTTAAATGTTCTAAACCCATAGATGAAAGTCTCTTCCTTGGGTCAGTTCCATCTCAGGGTCCTCTTCAATGTTGAGCTAGGCGTGGTAAGGTTATACTGGCAGTCTCCAACATTTTGGTTTTCCCATTAGTTAATTAAAAGATTACAGGATTATAATAACTTGGAGGATGGGGATGGTGAGGGATGCATGGTAAATGCTGTTATAAGAATTGATCTGGTAGGAAACGACACAGTCATAATACCGTTACCTCTCTCAACAAGTAATTCTGTATCACCAGGATTGAATGAACAGCATTCATTTTGGTAGGCCCAATTTTACACCACCCATCAATAGTACCTATCTATCTATCTATCTATCTATCTATCTATCTATCTATCTATCTATCTATCTATCTATCTATCTATCCATCCATCCATCCATCCATCCATCCATCCATCCATCCATCCATCCATCCATCCATCCATCCATCCATCCATCCATCATTCCATCCATCCATCCATCCATCCATCCATCCATCCATCCATCCATCCATCCAATCATCCATCCATCCATCCATCCATCCATCCATCCATCTATCCATCTATCCATCTATCCATCTATCCATCTATCCATCCATCTATCCATCCATCTATCCATCCATCTATCCATCCATCTATCCATCCATCTATCCATCCATCTATCCATCCATCTATCCATCCATCTATCCATCCATCTATCCATCCATCTATCCATCCATCTATCCATCCATCTATCCATCCATCTATCCATCCATCTATCCATCCATCTATCCATCCATCTATCCATCCATCTATCCATCCATCTATCCATCCATCTATCCATCCATCTATCCATCCATCCATCAATCCATCCATCCATCTATCCATCCATCCATCTATCCATCCATCCATCTATCCATCCATCCATCTATCCATCCATCCATCCATCTATCCATCCATCCATCTATCCATCCATCCATCTATCCATCCATCCATCTATCCATCCATCCATCTATCCATCCATCCATCTATCCATCCATCCATCCATCCATCCATCCATCCATCTATCCATCCATCCATCTATCCATCTATCCATCCATCCATCTATCCATCTATCCATCTATCCATCTATCCATCTATCCATCTATCCATCTTTCCATCTATCCATCTTTCCATCTTTCCATCTTTCCATCTTTCCATCTTTCCATCTTTCCATCCTCTATCCTCCATCCTCTATCCTCTATCCTCTATCCTCTATCCTCTATCCTCTATCCTCTATCCTCTATCTTTCCATCCTCTATCTTTCCATCCTCTATCTATCCATCCTCTATCTATCCATCCTCTATCTATCCATCCTCTATCAATCCATCCTCTATCATCCATCCTCTATCATCCATCCTCTATCATCCATCCTCTATCATCCATCCTCTATCATCCATCCTCTATCATCCATCCTCTATCATCCATCCTCTATCATCCGTCCTCCATCATCCATCATCCATCATCCATCATCCATCATCCATCATCTATCATCCATCATCTATCATCCATCATCTATCATCCATCATCTATCATTCATCATCTATCATTCATCATCTATCAATCATCATCCATCAATCATCATCCATCAATCATCATCCATCATCCATCATCCATCAATCATCATCCATCATCCATCATCCACCATCCATCATCCACCATCTATCATCCACCATCTATCATCCATCATCTATCATCCATCATCTATCTATCATCCATCATCTATCTATCATCCATCATCTATCTATCATCCATCATCTATCTATCATCCATCATCTATCTATCATCCATCATCTATCTATCATCCATCATCTATCTATCATCCATCATCTATCTATCATCCATCATCTATCTATCATCCATCATCTATCTATCATCCATCATCTATCTATCATCCATCATCTATCTATCATCCATCATCTATCTATCATCCATCATCTATCTATCATCCATCATCTATCTATCATCCATCATCTATCTATCATCCATCATCTATCTATCATCCATCATCTATCTATCATCCATCATCTATCTATCATCCATCATCTATCTATCATCCATCATCTATCTATCATCCATCATCTATCATCCATCATCTATCATCCATCAATCTATTCTATTCTATCTATCGCCAGGGGACTTAACTTAAGATATAACAATGCTTCTAAAAGTTATGAACCTTGTTTTATATTTTCTTATGTTCAGTCATGTAATTACAAAATTAAATGTTAGTAAGGTAATAGCTGATAGTACACTAAAAATAACTATGACAGTTGGTTGCACTGGAATGAGAAGATGACCTGTAGAAAATTTGATCTCAATCGGATGGACCGTTCGCGAACGCATAAAGAACAGACCCACATACATACATACATACATACATACATACATACATACATACACACATTGCCCTTTATATATATATATATATATACGTCCGCCTACTGTCCGTTGTTGGCGCATATGCGTGTATTATGTTAATATCCATAGGTTTGCCAAAATTATGCCAACTTACCTTTTGTAGTCCTTCCCTCCCGAGTAAAGTATTATTTCTGTATGTATCTAAATAGTTTTCTCACAGCATATGTAAAGTATCATAACAAAAGGCTTGCAATGCGTTGATAAATCATCACTTTTATGAACAATTCTGTGTAAACGGGTTGTGGACTGACCACAATGATTGGAACACAACTAATTACAATAGTGCCGGTCTCCCTGGTCAAGTGGTGTAACGACTTTATCCGTAATCCCGTATATTCTCGTGAGTAACGCAACAGCGCGAGAATCGGCAGCGGTTCGAGCCACGCTAGTAACTTACGGGGTATGTGAACAGGTTGCTCAGAAAGCAAAGGTAAACTACTGAGCGCAGTCTTACCTAGTATATCGACAGCAGCTGAAAAATGCTGGTATTGACTACAACGTCAATTGTAGTAAAAAAAAAAGGTTTACAGTAAAATAAAAACAATATAAGGGACATAACAACATAGCAGTTATTCAAGGGACATTACTCGACATGAAATAAACATATTATGTGATTATAAATAAATTTAGAAGTTTTAATTTTCTGTAAGAAATTCTTTAGAGTAATTGGCAACAAATAAATTCAACATAAATAGCATATAAAAACTTGAGGAATCTTCAATGGTTATGATAAAGTGTTGGGATTATTTATTATGCGTATAAGTTTATAACAGACTTTTGTCTTTCTTTGCAATATAACAATTGCAAGATTTTACATGTTTATCCTCTTAGTGGCTGGTTGGCGCAGGTTGGCGCAGGCTATACAAATAGTAGTAAAATATATTTTTGACCGTCCTTTACTATGGGACGCAAATTAAAAAATACCTATGCAAGTCTGTGTCTCCAGCCAGTGCCTTCTGACCCAGCCTATATCAATTTTTTTAGCTGGCTCATAGAGTCGCTTAGACAACCTGCTTGTGTCTATAGTCATTGCCGTCTGGCTCAGCCTATCTCGATCTTTTAAGCACGCTCATGGATGGAGTCCCTGAGACAATACGCCTGGGTGAAAGTCTGTGTCTCCAGGCAGGCTGTTGCCTTTGTTAATGCCATGACCTCCATGGGTACACTCGATGCTACTGGTGGATTACGATTGTCGTTAAACCGTCTAGGAAAAGACTTATTGTGATACATCGACTGTTAGAATAATTGATCGTTGTGTGAATTCTTGATGTTGTAAACTCTTCAATATTCGTGTAGATAGCTTGTATGGAAAAACTACTGACGTCTCTGGTGTCTGTTCCTTAAGATGTCCGCGTCCCGAATGACAAGTGTCGCTAGCCTTTTTCGTTAAGGTTATTACCCCTGACCCTTACATTTCCCGTGAACCGTTGAGTTCCTTGAGCGTAAGTAACTCTGTCTTTATTTTATTGTTAACCCTTACTTTTCCTGTCTTGCGGGTTGTATGTGTGGCTACTATTCTACTGACTTATGTCCTGTTAACACTTTTCTGTCCATGGCAATCCATAATTAGCCATGCTTATACAGGACGGGTGTGAAACTGGAAATTTAAGTATTGGCCAGTACACGTTTCTTTGCGGTACTCAGATCTTTGAATTGTGCCGTCTGCTCTCCGTCTCATTAGAATATCTAGGAACGGCAACGCTTCGTGGTGTTCGTGTCCCATACCGGGACTGTAAGTAGGGTTTAGAAGAGTTGTGTGTAGACCATTGTAGATGATTAGGTGGCCTGGATAGCAGGCCGTACTACGATGATTGTGTAAACAAATATTGTGTGTGTAGATGTAACATTGAATCTACCAGTGGTTGTTTCGCATAGAAACAATACATGATACCATTCTGTAACTCGGAGGCAATGAGTTGTGTGTCAGCGTACATTCCATAAAGAGTGCCAACGCAGCAGCATCACAATACCCCTAGTTACGTCGGCAAATGCTCGTTGGCAATCATCTTGTCCCATCAATATTGCACCGCTCCTCGAATTTAAACATCCTGTCCTAGTTCCTGGTTTTCTACCTATTATTGTATTTATTTGTTGATACATGGAATGTGAGTATTTCCTCAAGTTTGTCCTAATTTCTAATTCTAGTTTGTCCTTATTGGCCTAATTCTAGTTTGTCCTAATTATTTGAGGTGTGGGTGGGGAGAGGATGTGTGGGTTAGGATGTGTATGTGGATGCGCGTGGGATGTGTGGGTTGGTGGGGGAATGTTTGTGGGTGGCGAGTGTGTTTTGGTTGGGGGATCAGGTGAGGGCAGTGTGTGTGGGCGGGGGATGTGCGGGAGGGGGATGGGTTGGTTGGTGGGGTATGTATGTGTCCCTTGGTGTGCGTGTGTGTGGGTAGGTGGGGGTGTTGTGTGGGTGGGGTGATGTATGGATAGGTGGGAGATGGGCCTCATAACATGGTAATTAGCTTTGTTTATGTTTACAACATTCATTTCACAATGTTTATTTTTCTTCCTATGTAAATGTATAATGCTCTTGATGAACGAAAGACGAGTGATTGTAAGGGCCGAATGTAAGACGGGCCTGCGCGCCCAATTTGTGACCCTAATAAAGTTGAGTTGAGTTGAGTTGAGTAATTTCGATGCATTGTTGATTCATCCAGACTCTTTTAGCCACTTTGCATTTTTTGCATGTTTACTATTTCTTTATGTATTGTATTATATTCGTATTTGTCTTGCTTTTTCTTACTTCTTTCATCCATCATCCACAACATTTCATGTGTCATCCATTTCTATTTTTAGCAATTCTAAGTGTAAGCGAAATTATTTTATTTTGATGTCTATTGGACTGACTCCTGCAACATGTGTAGTGTTCACCAACATCTGTATTATCTCCATGACATATCTGTTCTTTACAGTAACTTTGTACAGGTCTCTAATTTCTTTGTATGTTTTAAGTAATGTTAGGTCTAACTTCTTTGGGGTTTTCTGTATGGTTTTAAATCTTAACCTCATCTTTCCCATTACTAGCACATGGTCACTATGTCCATCTGTTCCTGTTGAAGTTGTTGCTGCTACTAAACTGCTTCTGAATCTCTTTATAATCAGAAGGTAATCAATTTAATTGCGAATATTCTTTCCAGGGCATGCCGACCTATATAATCATCGAATATGGTGTTTGAACCAGGTGTAACATATCATTTCTTGGTATTCTGCCCATGCTGATAATCTGTCACCTCTCTCATTCCTAATACATAGGCCATTGCCACCAGTATGACAGTCATTTCAAAATATGTACACTGGCCCACGGCCATGTCTAATTCATTATAAAATATACATATGTCCCTGCCATGAGTCTGGTTAAGTAAAATCTGGTTGAGCAGATTACTATAGAACAACGGTAGGATAAATTGTCATGGGTAGTCAGAGGAAATAAAGACACCGGAGATCGGTTATTCGTAAGGGCCAATAGGATTGCGAGGATTAGGCCACGTGATAGGAAAGGTCGAGAAAGTGAAACAAGGACAGCAGTCGGGGAGCTAGAGACGATTAGACACACATCGTACGACCAGGAGCGGGAACTTAATCTCGACTGGCGGAATGAAATGTCGAGAGACATCGACGGCAAGTAACAGTGTGCGCTAGATATTTCAAGCGTGTACCGATGGCTGAGAACAGCGTTGCCGCGACCAGGCGGATGGACATGTTGAATCTACAGCACAGAGTCGAGTGGTGTGCCGTGTGCAGAGGTTGCCGGCCTGTGAATGTAGGTGCCATGCGGCCATGTTTAACGGAACTGTAAGTAGGGTTTAGAAGAGTGTATATGTAGACCATTGTAGTTTATTAGATAGCCTGGATCGCAGGGCGTACTACAATAGGTGTGTAAACTAATGTCGTGGGTGTACATGTAACATGGAATATGCCAGTGGTTGTGTCGCATAGAAACAATACATGATGCCATTCTAGCACTCTGTGGTAACGAGTTATGTTCACGGTGTGTCAGTGTGTATTTCATAAAGAGTGTCAACGTAGCCGCATCTCAATACCCCTAGTTACGTCAGAAAAGGCTCGTTGGCAACTTGGGGGCATTCGTCCTTCAAAAGAACTCGGCAAAATTGAGGCAAATGTCAATCGATCCCACAGTGAGCGATAGTCAGCGTCAATAGCTCAGTAAAAGATTGCTAACTTCAAATTATTACAAATGAGTCAAAGTGGTACACCAAATGATGTGCGCCTACACAAACTATGTGACGTTGAAATGGTTATTATGGTAGTAAACAAGATGTATTATCAGCTACAGATTTTTCAAAAAGCCATAAACAGTTACGGCTTTGTACACCAACAAGATAATAGTACAAGCAAATTAATTATAGATAACAGAAAACCATGGCTAGGTGTAGAACATCGGACGGTTGAGCTTATGTACAAGAAAGCAACTCGCAGTGAGCGAGATTCAACAGCTCAGGAAAGTAATCGATTGTATTAAACAAGAATAACAGTGCCACAAGAATAACAGTGTGAAGCCGTATTCGGGGGGCTGCATGCACTATAGTGCCGGCATAGACTAATTATGTCAAAACTAGTATCTGTTCCAGAAATGTGTTCGAGGACAGTGAGTAGTATACTATGAGGTATCTACACCATTGATGAGGAGCTGCACCTGACGACCAAGTTTATCCTTGTCGACCTGTGAGTGATTTAGATCAAGCCCGGAAGCAAGCGGAAGTGAACCGAGCATCGGGATCAAGCCACTGGAAACATCGCTGGATATATACAGGGCAAGTTAATTCTAATTAATTTTCTAGGAGTACTGCTCAATTACAGAGAGCTATTAGACACCTTTGTATGGTATTGTGCAATCAGCCTGATGAATTAGATTGTTCTCCCACAGGGATGATGTTGGTTAGTTAACCTCTTTTGTTACAGGTTACAGGTTACCAAAAGAAGATCAGCGACAACACTGACTGCGGGTACTGATAGTGATATAGATATTCGGACTAATAGATAGCAAATAATCATGTCTACCTTGGCAGACTTCGTAGCTCTAGGTGAGAAGTGTGGTTTCACAGGGAAAGAGCTTATGACGTTGGCGGAGAATAAAGTGACTGAACATCAGAAGCAAGAACGGGAAGATAGAGCAGCAGCCAGAGAATTTGAAAGGCAGAAATTAGCAGCACAAGCAGAACTCGAAGAAAAGAAATTAGCAGCACAGGAAGCGGCAGCTAAAGACGCCAAAGAACTTGAGCTGCAGAAATTAGCAGCACAAGAGGCAGCACTAGCTTTCGAAAAAGAGAAACTGGCAGTACAATTAACATTGAAAGACAAAGATGTGGAGGGTAGTATTAAAGTAAAGATGCTAGAACTGGAGAAAGAGACTGAAGTTGCGAAAACTAAGTTGGCAGCCAAAGCATTGGACCCCATTCGAAGATATCAAGGTATCATCAGGAACTTTGCACAAGGGGATTCCATTTCCGCATGGGTTACCAACTTCGAAGTGTTGATGAACCACTACAAGGTGCCAGTTGAAGAGTGGGCGATCCTCTTCCATAAGCATTTGGCCCTGGAACCATTGAATGTAGTAGAGGGCATCCCAGAGCATCGGCAAACTGATTACAACTATGTCAAAGAAAGAGTCTTGGCACATTTTAGTTTAGATGAGGCGGGTCTTAGAACCGCATTTAGAGTGCTGACTCCGAAGTCGAACCAAACCTTCATGGATTTCGTTGCCGAAACTTAATCTCTATATGACAAATGGCTGAAGGCAGCTAGAGAGGCAACGACTCCGAAAAACACAGAGACCTGATGCTGAGAGATAAAATTATTTCAGCTGTGCCAGACTCCATGGCAACGTTCCTGCTTGAAAATAAATGCGCCACAATATCTGAAATGGAGTCCGAGAGTGAGGCGTATTATAATGCCCATAGGGAGATTTTTGCAGAGGGGGCACAGCCAGAACTTATAGTAGGAGCAGCTGCCAGATTCTCTGATCGAAGGCAATCATACGGACACAGAAGTAAATATCAACCAACGAATAGATATACACAAATCCCACCGAGACAAGCGGACGTAGTTCGAACTGGGCCAGTAAGAGAATGTAAATATTGTGATCGCCAACACGGGTCGTTGGAAATGTGCGACCGAAATCCTGAGTATAAGTCATACCTCAAGAACATGTCGGTCAGAAGAAGCAATAGGTATGCAGACTATAGAGACAGTCTGAAATGCTGGTTATGTAGAAGCTATGGCCACTTGGTAAGGACGTGTAGTCTGAGAAAACTGAATGAAGACACCAACATGGCATACGCCATGTCCAGCAGTGACGAAGACGAACAACAAAACACGAATACAACACACATATATGACAGTCAGGGCGACATGACTGACAACAAAGTGTATATGCAGGAAGCCAACTCTGCATACATAACAAACGGAAATCTGGACGTTCGACGAGCATTAGTGAATGGTTTTGCAGTGAAAATTGTTAGAGACACAGGGACTTCAATTGTGGGGGTAGACAGGAAGATGGTAAGAGACGAAGACGATACAGACGACAGAGTGACGTGCAGAACATTTGGCGGGGCGTTAGAGCAGTATAGAGTAGCTTGGACAGACATTGACTGTCTTTACTACAAAGGGCAAAAAAAAGCGGCAGTGTTACCACATCCCACAACAGAGCTAATATTGGGCAACATCCCAGAGGTCAAAGAGTGCACACCCCAGGACATAAACAAATGGGAAAAAAGAGAACTTAGAAATAGCAGAGTGCGATGCGGCATGGACATTCCCGACAGAAGACATTAAAATTAAAGTAGAGGATGGCCCATCAGACACAGGAACAAACATTTACCAGACAGACGAAGAATACAGAAGAAATCAAGGACAAACAATGGACCCTAGTTTAGGGACCGTACAGGGAACGTGTCCCGACGATAACGACACAATCATGGACGACAGGGATGGACCAGTTGATAATTGCGAAGAACTAAGACAGTTGACACAACAAGAACTGACGTGGGATACATTAATTTTTAGGCCAGACCTAACAGAGTACGAAAAGGAGAAAGTAGTCGTTGGTGTTGAAAACTTTAGAGTGGATTATCCACAATTCAACGACAGCACAGCAACGGGGAAACAATATTTTATGCCATACTTGACTCACACATGTGCTAACAGGTTAGAAAAACAAATGGTACAACAAGCATGTTCAGCACAAGAGAGTAGGTCAGTATCTGGGTATAGGTTACAGGATAAAGAGGTCGTATACAAGAAGAAAAACAGTCAAGAAAAAAGGTCAAAGAGAAGGTGAAGATAAAACAAACAGATGTTACAGACTACACATAATCTGGTTGGGAGAATGAAATTCCCCCAAAGAGGCCACAGGTACGGTACACTGACACAGACGCTCTGTTAGCACAATGGCAACAAGAGGAAATTCCAAAAGATCAAATAAATAAACGAAAACAAGACATCAAAATACGGAATTGGAATAGGTATTGGAAAAGTATAGGGTTAACAGATGAGGAAAGGAAAGAAAAGACAAAAGAAATAGATAAGTTCAAATAACAACATATCTTACACAAGAAGATGCAAATCATTGTACAATACTACATGTTAAGGAGACATCACATGTTCCTACGTGAAACTCTTATCGTATGATATGTATATTGTAGATACGTGTAGTGTATAAAAGCTAGATGTATGGGATTGGTATAGATAGAATTGTTGTAGTAGAATGAATGCATTGATAGGTATAATGTTGATTGAAGTAACATGATGATATGGTAAAGTCATCAGAGAAAAAAACAGTATAGAGGTGTAATAGTGTGGTTAAAGCATTTATATGAGATCTGTGAATGCTAGCCATGACAGGACCTAAGAAATGGCACATCGACTATATGACAAGATGATCTGGTCAGATTAGGGACAGAATCCCAATAGTACAATATGGTATACGGTAATACTATCATCTAGGAAACCATGCGTTCATACAAGGTGACTGATCCAGTGGATAGCACGTTGGTGTACTGACCATGAGAACAACATGTCAATGTAGGAAATTTGATATGATTGTGGTAATATAATATGCAAATGTGTAAACATACATATGCATGTATGGATATAAATACACCTAAGGCTGTTATTAATTTCAGATAGTTAAGGGGTATAAATGACTGAGCAGATGAGATAGTGTCGAAGGTACCTCAAAGATGTTACCTCACTAGCTGACTGAAGAGGCTGAGACAGGCAGACGCAAGTGAAGGTTGGGAATCTGATTGGTAGAAGATACAGTCAGCGAAGACTGATACCTGCCAGAACCAACCAAGGGAGTAATAGTTAATAACATTCACTATCATTCAATAAACAAAACTCATAATACATATAGAGATCAATAATATCATTTTATTGGCTTATAAGTATATACATAAACAGCAGTACATTCTTACGATCATAATCATCATGCCATGTATATTCACAAAGAGTATGCATGTAATTTTAGCGATAAGTGTAACATTATTGATGGTATTAGTACCTGATGGTAACACAGAACGTATAAAATGAGATGTTGGTAGAAATTGATGAATGATCGCAAAGGAAGAAAAGAAGAATTGACATCTGCGAAAGCAGAATGGTTGACAGTGGGTCTAAAACCACGATACATCACACATGACACCCATAACACAAAAGAAAAAGAAGAAGAAATTAACTGAGACACTACTACCAGTGATACATATTGATGTCACAGATTTGATAGTGTTGGGCGAGTGGAAGTTGAATAGTGCTTGCAATGCTACATGTGAGTCCTTATTTTATATACTATTCAGGTGTTATTACAATATTATATATTGGAGAGACAGACATGTACAATTGGTAGGAGAAACTTATGTGATTGTGGTAACATGTATATAACATAAGAATATGAGGAGTGACAGTGATGTGAGAGAAAGGGGACGAGAAGACTGAGAGTAGGAATTTGTGCAAATGATAATCAATTTGACCACAACCGGGATACTTGCACACCGGAATACAGGAAGCGTACAGGCATAGACGGAACATTTGAGGTTCTAGTATGCGTGGTGTGAGACAGAGTACATAATAATTAAAAAAAAAGGAGAGAAAGACAAACGATGAAAAGATTAAGAGAGGGAATGAGAGAGAGAAATGATGAATGGATGAAAGAGAGAGGATGAAAGAGAGAAAGAACATAGCACAAGTGAATATGAAAGAAAGGGGGGGGGAAATGAAATGGATGAGTGAGAATGAAAGAGAGAGAGAGAGAGAGAGAGAGAGAGAGAGAGAGAGAGAGAGAGAGAACAGAGTGCAAGTGAAAGTGAAAGAAAGGATACAAAGATAATGGAGTAGGATTATTAGTAGTACCATTGATAATAGTACCAAGTGGTAGTACTGTGTCCATATAATATTTTAACATGTAGTACTTTGGCATGGTAGAAGATGTATATAAAGGTATATGAGTCATGGTATTAGGAACACTACAAGGAAAACGTTAGTAGCAAGAACACCAGGGATAAACAGAAGGCAAATGAAGGGAATAGATAGTCTTAGAGCACAAGTAACTAATGGCAGCCGACCACGCACACACGTTGACAAGACAAATATAAGAGTCATAGGTACCCGCACCAAAGAGATCCACAGTCGTATTATAGACTACTCAGGAGCAAGATAGAGCTTAAACAAAATATGGGTGAAATTGATATGTCTGCAATACACACGTTCCTGCACCCAGGGCTTAAGGGCTGGGGAGGGTGTCAGTTGCTTATACCGAGGTATAAATGAGGAACTTTATGGGAATGTCCGGGGTGGGACATTGGGACTCATAGTAGGTTGCTCCTCAACTTGCCGAACACAAAGGGGATTGAGTCCACACGAGGTCTATTTGGGAATAGACGGATATTCGTGTCCGACATTATAATTTGTGTGAAAGTATAGCAGAATATCAACGAAACACAGAGGGAAGTTAAAGGGAACTGACAAGCAAGCTCTAAGGCATGAGACAGTAGACAGATATGTGCGACCAGGGGACAGGCATGTGCGACCAAGCTGACTCATGTCAAGTGTAGAGATAAGGAAGAACCCAAAAATGTTAGAACATTTTTGAAATTGCGGGGGGCATATGCCATGAGTCTGGTTAAGTAACATCTGGTTGAGCAGATTACTATAGAACAACGGTAGGATAAATTGTCATGGGTAGTCAGAGGAAATAAAGACACCGGAGATCGGTTATTCGTAAGGGCCAATAGGATTGCGAGGATTAGGCCACGTGATAGGAAAGATCGAGAAAGTGAAACAAGGACAGCAGTCGGGGAGCTAGAGACGATTAGACACACATCGTACGACCAGGAGCGGGAACTTAATCTCGACTGGCGGAATGAAATGTCGAGAGACATCGACGGCAAGTAACAGTGTGCGCTAGATATTTCAAGCGTGTACCGATGGCTGAGAACAGCGTTGCCGCGACCAGGCGGATGGACATGTTGAATCTACAGCACGGAGTCGAGTGGTGTGCCGTGTGCAGAGGTTGCCGGCCTGTGAATGTAGGCGCCATGCGGCCATGTTTAACGGAACTGTAAGTAGGGTTTAGAAGAGTGTATGTGTAGACCATTGTAGTTGATTAGATAGCCTGGATCGCAGGACGTACTACAATAGGTGTGTAAACTAATGTCGTGGGTGTACATGTAACATGGAATATGCCAGTGGTTGTGTCGCATAGAAACAATACATGATGCCATTCTAGCACTCTGTGGTAACGAGTTATGTTCACGGTGTGTCAGTGTGTATTTCATAAAGAGTGTCAACGTAGCCGCATCTCAATACCCCTAGTTACGTCAGAAAAGGCTCGTTGGCAGTCCCCTTACAGTCAGCTGTTGGCTCATATGCGTGTATTATGTTATATCCAGAGTTATGCCATGGAGTTTCACTAATAATACACTGTCTGAGGTTGTCCAGAATCCTTTACCCCCCCCCCCCCCCCCTTTCCCTCCCCAGCACTCATTTGATCCAAAATTATGCCAACTCTCCTTTTGTAGTTCTTCCGTCGTGAGTAAAGTATTATTTCTGTATGTATCTAAATAGTTTTCTCACGCACCTGGTCATCGTATTTCACAATATATATTAACAACAAATTGTTATTATGCATAAGGCAAGAAATCATACAATTTTACTTCCCATATCTACACCCTTGATCTCTTACAGCATATGTAAATTATCTTAACAACAGACTAGCAATGCGTTGATTAATCACCAGTTATATGAACAATTCTGTCTAAACGGGCTGTGGACTGACCACAATGAATAGAACACACCTAATTGCAATAGTAGAAAGGGATATAGCAACACAGCAGTTAATCAAGGGACATCACTCAAAACAAAATAAATGTATTATGTGATTTAAATAAATTTAGACATTTTGATTGTCTGTGATAGTTTCTTTAAAGTAATTAGTGACGAGTACATTTAGCGTAACTATCAGATAATAACTTAATGAGTCTTCAATTTTTATGGAAATGTTTTGACATTATTTTTTTATGCGTAAAAGTTAATAATAGGCTTATCTATTTCTTTGCATTAGGTCATTAAATGTTTTCATCCTCTTAATGACAGCATACATTTATAATTGATTAAATGTATTTTTGACCGTCCTTTACTAGAGGACGCAAATTACAAATATCTAGGAAAGTCTGTGTCTCGAGCCATTGCCTTCTGGCCCAGCCCATCTCGATCTTTTTAGCATTCTCATGGAGTCCCTTAGATAACACACCTGGGTGAAAGTCTGTGTCTCCAGGCAGGCTGTTGCCTTTGTTAATGCCATGACCTCCATGGTTACGGTGGATGCTACTGGTGGATTAGGATTGTCCTTAAACCGTCTAGGAAAAGACTTACTGTGTTACGTTGACTGTTAGGATAACTGACCGCGGCCAAGCCAATGTTAAACGACTTAGAAAAGAGAATAATGGAAGGCGCGGTTCTTGGTAGAAGAAGCAGTGGTCTATCAACACGAAGATGGACACACGATAGTAAAAACACCCTAGTGGACAGGGGAACTGGCGATAGATCGAGCGTCTCTCTCCTGCAGGCCGTGTTGCATATCCTTTACAGGGTGTCGCTCATTCCCAGCATTTGTTAGCTATTTATGATTTCTTGGCAAGTTTACGTTCAGTAGTTTGCCATTGCTTTCTGAACGACCGGCACTCATACCACTATATAAAAACCAATGCAAGGCGGTCTGCTGCTAAATCTCCCTCTGTGTTTCAAACGCGGTATTAACAATTCTGTTTAAAAGGGTTGTGGACTGACCACAATGAAAGTAACACAACTAAGTTCAAGAGTAGAAAGGGATATAACAAAGCAATAGTTAAGGGATATTACTCGAAATAAAATAAGTATATTATGTAATTTAAATAAATTTAAAAGCTTTTATTGTCGGTGATATCTTCTTTACGGTAATTAGCACCGAGTAAATTCAACATGAATGACAGATAATAACTTAAGCAATCATTAATTTTTATGAAAAAAATTTGAATTATTTTTTATGCGTAAAAGTTAATAATGAACTTTTCTATTTCCTTGCAATACAATATAAAATATTTTCATCCTTTTAATGGCAGCTGTTCAAGAATAACAAATACCATATATTTTTGACCGTCATTGACTATGGGACGCAAATTACAAACATCTAGGAATGTCTGTGTCTCCAGCCATTGCCTTCTGGCCCAGCCCATCTCGATCTTATTAGCTCGCTCATGGATGGAGTCGTTGAGACAACAAGCCTAGGTGAAAGTCTGTTGTCCCAGCCTATACCTTTTGGGCAAGCCCATCTCGATCTTCTTAGCTCGCTCGTGGATAGAGTCGTTGAGACAACAAACCTGGGTCAAAGTCTGTGTCTCCAGGCAGGCTGTTGCCCTTGGTAATGCCATGACCTCCATGGTTACACTGGATGCTCCTGGTGGATTAGGATTGTCCTTAAACCGTCTAGGAAAAGACTTATTGTGTTACGTTGACTGCTAAAATTAACTGATCGCTGTGTGAATTCTTGATGTTGTAAACTCTTCAATATTCGCGTAGATTGCTTGAATGGAAATATCACTGACGTCTCTGAGTGTCTGTTCCTTAAGATATCCACGCCCCGAATGACAAGTCTCTCTACCCTTTTCGCTGAGGTTGTTACCTCTGGCTCCTACATTTCACGTGAACCGTAGAGCTCCTTGAGTGTCACTAACTGTGTGTGATTTATTGTTAACCCTTACTCTTACTGACATGTGGGTTGATTGATTGATTGATTGATTTAGGAACCGACATCACAGCATTCCGGGCATTCCCATAAGCGCTCCGTCCCCATCCCCAGCAACCAGCGAAGAGTTCCAACACTAATAGTACCAGTAGCAATCTGATTATATGTCCGTCTCGCCTTTCCACAGAGCATCGATCGTCGGCCAGATCCCCTCGTCACCATCGCTGTCGCATTCTTGCCAGACCATGGTGATCCATTTGCTCCTCCGAGGTGTACACGTGCTCCCACAAGGCTGCAACCACGTCTGCCTTATCATGCATCAATATTCCACCAAGCAGAGCCAGCCAACCTGTCCGGCTGTTCATTCCCCAGCACACCAGCATGCTCCGGAGAAAAGATCCAGACTATGCTTGTCACCCGTGACTTCCGAAGCGAGGCAAGCCACTCTGCACGAAGCTTGCATGTCCTCACCCTACTCAGCATGCTTTCTGAGTCAGTTACAATCACGATGTGTGTGTGTATCGTATTCTCGATCCAGCGGAAAGCTGCACTGACCGCCTTCACCTCCATTCTTAAGCTGGATGTTGTGATATCATATGCCAGGCTCTCCTGCACCAAACGTCGACCATTACCTTTTGCTAAGAACCTCCAGGCACTTCTCCTGCCTCTCAACACCGAACCATCTGTGTAGATAATCACATCACCCGGGCAAGCATTATCCTGAATTAGTTGCTGGATTTCCACTTCCGTTGCCCTTGCTGGCCACTCCCTGCACTCCCGGCTCAATGTGATTATAACTCTGCACAAGTCTGACTGCTCCGCTGGCACTCTTACCGACTCCTCTCCACTCCTAATGTTCTCCAAAATGCACACCTGTCTGATCGTATCCTCAGTCTGAGCCATCCATGATTTCCCTCTTATCAGTCGCTGATCCTTAACTGCTTCCAGCGCTTCATGCAACGGGTAATCTGTGTCAGCAACTACTCTGATATATGCCTTTGCCTGCATCACCTTGAGCCTACCAGCAACATTCGGTAAACCAAAGATGTAACGCATACACACTACTGGGGTGTCTCTGGTGCATCCAAGAATGAACCGCATAGCTTCGTTCTGTATGCGCTCTAATTTCACCAACTGACTCTTTGAGACAGTGAGCAGTCCTAGTCCATAATAATTCGCTGAGAGGATCAAGTGCTGGTATAGTGTGAAAAGCATTCTCTGCTATGTGTCCATTGCAGCCTTAGTTTTAAGTGCATTCAGTCCCTTTTGAGATCGTGTCACAACCGTCTCCACATGGTCCTTGAAGGACAAGCTCCTATCAAATGTGTTTCCCAGGTACTTCAGTTTGTTATCCATGTTGACGCTACTACCATCTATCGAGAGGCTTGGGACATCAGTTCTCACAATCCTGTTGTCCAGAGAGCACCACAAAACAGCTGCCTTTTCCGGGTGGATGACAGCATTCATTTCAGTGCACCAGTCAATCACTTTATCTACTGTCGCCTGTAGCTCCTGGGCTGTTTGATCCCTATCTCTCCCCTGCCTATATGCAAGAATATCATCTGCAAATGTTAGTATCCTTCCAACCCCTGGTGCTTCTAGGTTTGCAATCTTGCTCGTATACACGTTAAAGAACAACGGTGAGATTGCGGATCCTTGTGGCAGTCCCGGAGTTAAAATATGTAGCTCTGAGGTCCATGCACCCAGACGGAGAGCAACGCGACGAGAGTGCATGACGGCCGCTATCCAGTTCACCAACCAGGGATTGACCCCCTTCTCCATCAGTGCGGTCATCAAAATATCATATCGAACTCTATTGTACGCATCCTCGAGATCAAGCGCTGTCGCCAGCGTTTCCTGGCTACTCTGGAACCCCTCATAAACGTCAAAGGCAACAGTGGCTGCATTTGACCAGGTATCATTTCCTGGCCTGTAGCTCCCCAGGCCTCTTGGAAGAAGCTTCCCCCTTTCCAAAAACTCTTGCAGCTTGACAGCGACTATCTTCTCTAAAACCTTCCCTAATGTATATTGAAGGGTGATGATCCTAAAGCCGCTAAGCTTTGAATGATCCTTGAATAGTTTTGGGAGAGGGATGAGAAAGCTGTGTACTCAATCCTGCGGTACTGATGCCGTCCTAATGCTCTGGTTAAAGCACTCATCTCCTTCAGGTCTACATCGCTCAAAGCCTTCATTTGGCCAAATCGGACCCAATCAGGCCCTGGTGCCGTATTTTTTGCCTTTTTCAAAATATGTTTAAGATCTTCAACCCGTATGATTTCTTCATATGCATATTCTTTATGGTGCCAGATAACTCCCCTCTAACTGCATCCCTGGTGTCCGCATAATCATGATTGGTCTGCTCTAAAAATCTCTGGAGAAACACCTACCCTTTCTCCTTGTCTCTTGTCACGCGCACACCATCATCTCTATAAATTGTTCCCACTATCATAGTCCGCTCCTTTCTTTGTATTTATCTGTGCAGTTTCCAGAATTTTCGAAGTGTTTTATCACGTCCAATCTCCTTCATGAAACATTCACATTTTGCCTTTTTGGCCACTGCAGCACAGCGCTTGAAAACCTCCACCTTGTCTTTCTTGACATTTTCCGCTGTGTCCACTTCCTCTCGTGAGCTTCGAGGTGTCTGTCTCATTTTCTTTAGCTGCTTCACTGCAGCACTCTTTGCTTTCCAGGCGTGACCTACTTCTGTGGTCCACCATGGGGGATGCACAGAAGGGGTTTTAAGAGTCCTGTTACATGCCCCCTGTCTGAGGCGTCCAAGAAGGCTGTCGGTCCACTCATACCGGAAGGTCTTGCGCGCTCTCCCAGCCTTAACTTTCCTGGATGTAGAGATCAGGACTGCGCATAGCATTTGATCACTCCCATGGTCATTCAAAACAGTCCACTTTACATCAAGGACTGTTAACTGGGAGACAAGTGCCAAGTCAATAGCAGTGTCTGCATCGCCAAGCCTCATTGCCATTCTAGTTGGCCTCCCATCATTTGTGCAGACCACATCGGAGTCCACCATGGTATCCGCAAGGGCAATTCCCTGTCGGTTTTCTTCTCCACTGTCCCAATCTCTGTTCCTCGCATTGAAGTCTCCACATATGAGTAGTCTATCACCCGGTAATTCCTCTAATTCCTTAAGCCAGTCCCATTGTTCCTTTCTGGAAAAAAAAAACAGTTCACTGTGGCATAACATTTATAATGTTCTAACTTAAGCCAACAATCTCCATTTGCATACCTTGGACCTCTCTTGCACTGTGAATCCACTGGCTCAAGTCAAGTACCACATGCTTCACTCCTTCCTTCACCAGCAGACCTTGCCTATGTCTCTTCTGCCCAGTAGGGTTTATGTAAGTGGCGTATCCAGGCAATGGTATCTGTATTTAGCTCCTGGAGCATGAGGACATCAAAATCATCTATTAGCCGCTCTAATACAGGACCTCTTTGCCTGGCACTACGACAGTTCCAGTATTCCACTCTTACATGGTTGAAACCTAGTCTCTCCACTTTTCGTCTTGTTCTCCTGGCGCCTGACCTCCTATTTCTATGCCTTCTTCTCACACCATTTCCTCGTCTACTCCTCCTCCTCTCTCTCTCTCTCTCTCTCTCTCTCTCTCTCTCTCTCTCTCTCTCTCTCTCTCTTCGCTAGCCTCTAAAGGACGTGTCAAGCGCAGAGCACGTGCTCCGTAGCTCCGGCGACGATTCCCGTATTTAATTGATTTCATAAGCAAAGTTTGCATATTGCTGGAAATAATCGGTCCCCCTAGTAGATCCTGCCTGCTAGGGAGGAGGCAGGGGATGTCCCTCAGGAGGCCATACGCCTCGCTCCGCCCCGCCCGCATACCAAACGTTCCACGTTCACGACCAGCTCACCCGTGTCCATTCAGTCCTCGGCGCGTCGGTCCACCTTAAACTTGGGGGTTTATAATCGGAGTTTTCCATCTCCTAGATTGGCTGCTGTAATAGCTAATGAACCCAATGTACCCAGGGGCAAGAGGTTCTAACGCCTCATTTATAGCAAACACCGTAGATTCATATGTACGTGAAACAAAACCAATGTCAATCTATGCTGAGAAGAGAAAGTTTAAGTGTGGGTTAAACTCTCAGCATAGATTAACAATATTTGACCATAGCATGAAAAAGAACGAACGAACGAACAAACTTTATTTTCAAAGGGTTAAGAATTGGGCACGCAGGTCCGTCTAACATTCTGCCCTTCTATCACTCTCTTTCATACATTATTTCATTCACACATCATTCAAGGCTAACATAGAACAGTAACAATATAAAAGATATGCATTATAAAGGCAAGGGCAAAATGCGAACACCAAAACTACACGACACAAAAATATTAGATAATGGTCTGACACTTGTTATTAGCCAAGTCAAGAGAAAGTTTAAGTGTGGGTTAAACTCTCAGCATAGATTTACAATATTCTACCATGGCTTGAATAAGAGAAAGAGTAAGTGTGGGTTAAACTCTCAGCATATATTAAAAATATTTGACCATAGCATGAATAAGAGAAAGTTTAAGTGTGGGTTGTAGTGTGTGACTACTACTCTACTGACTTCTATCCTCTTAACTCTTTTCTGTCCACCACAGTGCACAATATGCCATGTTTGTAATGGACGGGTGCGTGCGAAACGGTGACAATTTAAGATTGGCCAGTCCTCGTTTCTTTGCGGTACTCCAATCTTTGATTTGTGCCGTCTGCTCTTCGTCTCATTAGAATAATTAGAAACGGCAACGCTTTGTAGTGTTTCTTTCCCATGGGTAGAGAGGTGTTCTTATGCGTCTGGTTCATTCTGGCCTGGAAGGATGTTGCTTGTAGTTCGTCTGTGGTAATGATTATTATATATCGTCCACATAACTACGCTAGAAGACTAAGTTTTTAATGTCTGAGGATCTCTTGTCTTCTAAATGTGTCATGAAGATGTCCACTAGAATAAGATCAAGAGGACTCCCCATGGCCACTCCGTCATTTTGGCGGTATGAGTTTAGTAGCCATCCTCGTAGCGATAAAGATAATACACGTCCCTGAAACAAGGTGAGGTCTGACTTGTCTTTCACAGAAGCAGAAGGCAACCGTCTCTTATTTAATATCAGGAAACCTTTACTGTCTCAGAAAGTCAAGTGTTGGATAAGTGAAAAATATATTCCAGCGTCTCGAAACTGGAAGCACAGTGCAAACTTAGTGCAGAGAGTGTTAGGAAGGTAATTGGTCGAAATATTCGGCGAAGGGAGACACTTCTGACTATCGGATGTCTCCTGTCTTTCTTGCTCCGAGGAGGGAATTTTATCACAATATCATAATTATCATCATCAAGTGCCTTGCTGGTTGGCGTGGGCGATCATGTCCCGTCACAAATTGCCACCTCCGAAGGCATAGACCAAATCGTGTGTTGACTCCCTCCCGTGCCATGATACAAGACTGGGAAGTGATTTTTTTCCCTGATGTAATATTCTTTCTTATTCTTTTCATAATTATTCGCAGTAACAGCTTTGTATACCATCTATTGACTATATCATCTTGTCCCTCAATATTGCACCGATCCTCGATTTTAGACATCTAGTGATAGTTCGTGTTTTGTTTTACCTATTATTCTATTTATTTGTTGATACATGGAACGTGAGCAGTTTTCCTAGTTTGTCCTAATCTCCATGCACTGTTGATTCAGCCAGACTCTTTTAGCCACTTTGCATTGTTTTGTTTTTTTGCATCTTTACTATTTCTTTATGTATTGTATTATATTCATATTTTTCTTGCATTTTCCTGCTTCTTTCGTCCATCCTCTGCAAAATTTCATGTGTCATCCATTTATTTGTGTGTGCAATTCTAAGTGTAAATGAAATGATTTCTTTTGATGTCTGTTGGATTGATTCCTGCAACATGTCCTATTGTTCATCAACATCTGTATTATCTCCATGGCATTATAACTGATCTTTACAGTAACATTGTACCTTTCTCTAATTACTTTGTCTATTTTAAGTAATATTAGATGTAACTTCTTTGGGGGTTTATTTATAGTTTTTAAATCTTAATCTCTCACAATATACAAAACACTGATCAGACCAGTTGTGCTGTATGGCTCTGAAACCTGGAGTACAACGAAAGGAGACGAAGCCTTGTTACAAACCTTTGAGAACAAAATTTTAAGACGCATCTTTGGACCCATTAGGGATACACAAAGTGGAGAGTGGAAAAGAAGAAGTAACAAAGACATTTATGATCTGTTTAAGTCCCCGCTAATCACTGGTATCATGAAGGCTAATAGACTACAATGGCTGGGGCATATAGAAAGAATGGAAGATAATAGGGAAACAAAACTCGCTTACACTCAGGAAATAAATGACCGTAGACCCCGAGGTAGACCAAGAAGGCGGTGGAGAGATAATACATTTACAGACCTACAAGCACTTGGAATCAACGACTGGCAAGAGAAGGTCCACCAGAGAGACGAATGGAGACGGATTGTATTTGCAGCAAAGAACCTCAATGGCTCGGAACGCTGAAGAAGAAGAAGAAATCTTAATCTCATCTTTCCTATAACTGGCACAACGGTCACGATGTCCATCTGCTCCTGGTCAAATTGTTACTGCTACCAAACTGCTTCTGAATCTCTTTCTAATCAACACGTAATCAATTTAATTGCGAATATTGTCTCCATGACATGTCCACATATATAATCATCTACTGTGGTGTTTGAACCAGGTGTTACATATCATTTCTTGGTATTCTGCCCTTGTTGTTAATCTGTCACTCTCTCATTTTTATCACCAAGGCCATTGCTACCAGAATGGCAGTCATTTCACAATATTTACACTGGTTCACGGCCTTGTCTAATTCATTTTAAAACATATTTATGTCCTCTTGCTGTCTGCTATTGGCGCATATGCGTGTATTATGTTAATATCCAGAGGTTTGCCAAGGAGTTTCACAATAACACTCTGTCTGAGTTTGTCCAGAATCCTTTAACACTCTTAGTACTCATTTGATCCGAAATTATGCCAACTACCTTTTTGTTGCCCTTCCCTCATGAGTTAAGTATTATTTCTGTATGTATCTAAATAGTTTTCCCAAGCACCTGGTCATCGCATTTCATAATATATATTAACAACAAATTGTTATTATGCATATGGCACGACATCATAAAATTTTACTTCCCATATTTACATCCTTGGTCTCTTACAGAATATGTAAATTATCATAACAACAGGCTAGCAATGCGTTGATTAATCGCCACTTTTATGAACAATTCTGTCTAAACGGGTTGTGGACTGTCCACAATGATAGGAACACAACTAATTACAATAATAGGATGGGACATAACAACATAAGAGTTATTCAAGGGACATTACTTAAAATGAAATAAATGTATTATTTGATTTAAATATATGTTAGAAGTTTTCATTGTCTATGATAAAATCTTTACTGTGATCAGAAAATAATGTATTCGGCATAATTTGCAGATAATATCTTAAGATATCTTCAATGTTTGTGAAAATGTTTTGGCTTTATTTTATATGCGTACAATTTTATAATGGACTTTCCTTTTCCTTTTTCTTTGCAATATCACATTAAATGTGTGTTTATCCATGTACTGACAATATTGTGAAGCGGTACTGAAAATATATTTTTGGCAGTCCTTTACTATGGGACGTAAATTACAAATATCAATGAAACCAGATTAAGTTCGCAAGAGGACGTACTGTCCTCTGTCAAAGGCAGAGGTAAAAGACCCCAACGTGAATGTGGACGGCAAGGGGAAGCCACCACATTATCTTCCCAAGACGTCATGGCAAAACACATTTCAGAGGTAGTGAACGACGTTAATGGATGTCAGAGAACATCCTCACCCGGTAGGGACAGTCATGAGCCACAGGTGACACCAGACCGTCATCCAGCTACTGATGGCAAAACCATATCTAAAATAAATACATTTAGAGTAGGAACATGGAATGTTAGAACATTAAATGATCTGGGAAAGTAGAACAATGTTCTAATAGAAATGGAAAGCATGAAATTGAATATACTAGCCATAATTGAGATGAGATGGAAGAGATCGGCAAAATTATAACAGACAAACACAGAATAATTTATTCTGGAGGGGATACACACGAATAAGGAGTAGGACTAATATTTGATGAAAAAAACAACCAAGTTAATTAATGGATACTGGTGTATTTCAAATATAGTCATTATTTTCAAAATCAAAGGCAAAACGATAGATATACATATTATACAAGTATATGCACCAACAACAAGCTGCAGCGATGAAGAAATACAACACTTTTACGATGGTTTGAAATGGCGATGACTCAAATTGGATCACAAGAAATAAAAATAATACTGGGAGACTTATTGCAAAATTAGAAAAAGGAGAAATGGAGGATGTTGTCGCGAAAATTCTTGGAGTTGTCGATCGATGAAAGACTGTCGCGCCATTCGTCTACAGGCAGCCGTCATTCTTTGATGTTGGAGACAGACTGTGTTGATGGAGTCGGCAAGACCTTTTGTTGTGGGGAAAAGATTCTCCAGATTACAGGCCGGCAAGACTTTTGGAGTACCGGGAAGAGTCTCCAGATGAAAGCGGGACAGCTGGCCCATTGTTTACATCGAGTCGGAAAAGGAAATAGAAAAGTAGCTTCTCGACGCCTAGTGTCTAGTCAGATTTGTGACGTCATTCAGACACAGTATTAAAACAGTCTGGACAAACAACTTTACTGCGAGTCGACCAAATGTTGTAAAGCAGCAAGGACGTGTGTGATATTCCTGGTTGATATTCCAGATGAAAGCGGGACAGCTGGCCCATTGTTTACATCGAGTCGGAAAAGGAAATAGAAAAGTAGCTTCTCGACGCCTAGTGTCTAGTCAGATTTGTGACGTCATTCAGACACAGTATTAAAACAGTCTGGACAAACAACTTTACGGCGAGTCGACCAAATGTTGTAAAGCAGCAAGGACGTGTGTGATATTCCTGGTTTGATTATGGAGAGAGACTACAGTGTCTTATGTTGATTTATATCGGCGGATATTTATCCATTGTGTGATTTAGTAGTCTCGATTTCAAACAGGAATAAATCTATGGTATTTAATTAAATAGACCCAAATTAGATGATTCTTAGGAGACTAGAGTGGTAATGTGCGTTATGAGAACGTATTATAAGAGCGTAGGCAGCAGTAAGCTATCGCGTTGCTTAAACTAGCTAGTGTGAGATATCAATTAACTCAGTGAGTTAAGAACAATGTAGTGGGATGATATTTAGGGATAATGAGGATGGTTGGGGGGATGGAGGAAATGTAAAGTGGTAGGATCTTCCAGTAGGGTATCTACTGGGTTTCTGCACTTTTCCTTTAGTCTTTCCTTGTATTACCATGACTCAGACCGATGCGATGAGCTCCTCTGCCTTATGACAGAGTTTAGTTCTCTGTTATATATCTGAGTGCGGCCATAGGCCTACACTCACCTAATAAAGGTCGGAATCGGGTTGCTCTCACCAGGTGTGTTCTCTCTTCAACAGGTTCCACTATGTTTCCCAAAAAGCTAGCAGTAAAGTCATAGAAGAAGATTATGGCTCGATCATTGAAGGAAGTTTTTACTCAGTGGGCTTAGAACAGGGCCCATAATCCAGAGGGTTTGCAAGAACCTGGGCTCTGCTGAACGGGAACCGATGATCATCTAAGAGTGATTCCTCAGTGGTAGTTCTCATCATAGTGGAGTGAAGATACTTACAATACCACCAGTAACAGGAACAATAGTAGTTATATAGAGAACTTGAAAATTAACATTGTGTTTTCCGATTGGTGAATTCCGGTGAGAAATTAACTACTAACATTTAGTTTCAAATTGACAGTAAACATTATTTTCCTTTACAAGTGTTATCAGAGCACAAACTTTTAGTGACATATTAGTTATGCTGTGTGTGTCAGATTCATGGTCAGTATTGGACTATATCCACTATTGGTGACCAGGCATCCAGACTATCCAAGAGCCACTGGAGGAAGTCGACATCTTCCCGGAGAGACGCATCATTTGGTGAGGTCTTTCTGTACTTGATCTATGGTGCTGTTGTGTGGCCAGTACTGTGATGAAGCAGACTTTGATCATGGGCTGTTCGGTCTGATTCTACATATACACTAGATAATACGACAGACATTCTACACATACACTTTGCACATACCTGACACTTTTCTTTATTAAATTAAATTGTCATTTTGTTAGACGCTAGAGTTGTGTAGCATCTTTTGGAAAAGAATGAGAGGGAGCATGGTCCAGTGGTAGGAGAGTGAGTGAGATATATATATATATATATATATATATATATATATATATATATATATAGAGAGAGAGAGAGAGAGAGAGAGAGAGAGAGAGAGAGAGAGTGATCCAAGTACTGACGGGGTGTTGTGGACAGAAATCCAGAAGATCCTCAAGATAATGATATAGGGTTAAAGGAATGTGGGTGTTGATTCCCATCACCCCAGGGACGACAGTTATTACGACAGATGTAGTGGGGAATAGAACCTATACTTTTGTATGGATGTGAAGCGTGGACAATAAGCAGTGAAGCTGAAAATACAGCTGATGGCCGCGGAAATGTGGGTTCTGAGGAAAATGCAAAGAATACCATGGATAGACAGAAAAACCAATGAACAAGTCCTTCAAGAAACAAATGAAGATCGTAAACTGATTAGAGTCTTTAGACGTAGACAGTCAAACAATTTTGGGCATGTTATTAGAAGAAATCACTTGGAGAACTTGGTGACGACTGGCAAGATCGAAGGGAAGAGACCAAAGAGAAGACCGAGAAGTAAATACCTGGATGGCTTGGCCATGCATGGTCGAGACAGGAACACGGAACTGATCCACAACTCTGGTGATCGAGTGAGATGGCAGAACATGACCGCCCACGCTTACCGGCATGGCACATGATGGATGGGTGGAGTGGGGAATTATGGTTTAGGTAAAATAAATGAAAGAGGAGATAAACTAATAGACTGGGCAAATATCAATGAATGATAATTGGAAACACCTGGTTTAAACACCATAAAAGACGACTATACACATGGAAAAGCCCTGATAAGAGAATATACAACCGAATTGACTAAATACTTATTAATAAAAGATTTAGAAATGGGTTCATTAATGTAAAGACAACGCCTGGTGCTGACTGTAATAGTGATCATGTACCACTATGTGGACAAATAAAAGTCAGATTAAAGAGGGGGAATAAAATGGTAAAGAACGTGAGACATAATAAAGAGGTTCTGAAAGTAGTTAAAATTGTATGATGGAGAAAGGGAAGAAGTAACAGAAGAAGGTAACTTAGAAGGTCCACCTATTCTAAAAGAAGAAGTCGTTGACGTTGTAAGACATGTGAAAAAAGGAAATACAGCTAGGCCAGCTGAAATCACAACAGAATAATTAGAAGTACTATGTGACTTTGGAGTAGGTATATTAACTAAAATGCCCTGGCTGATAAAAAGAAGAGCTGAAACAAGCCAAGAAGGATGTGCAAAATGCTAACAGGCAGTATGCAAATGACTATTGGATCAATGCCATGTGCCGATATAAGGCAGACAGCAGTAAACAGATAGATTAAGAGTACGTTTAACATAGATGAAGAATTGCCGTAGTTAGAGCAATTCACGCGATCACAATGAGTTAACACGTACGGATAGAACAAGGATAGTCCGTGCGGAATACATGATGATGATGAATGACGAAGGGAGAGTATTCAAAGAAGTTGTGTATCACGTGACCCAAGTAGGGTAGTTCTCGTGAATCGGGGACAGCCACAGTCAGTCAAGCCAGGGTCGATGTGAAAGAAGGACGTAAGCTTGTGTTGAAGTGATGAACGAAGATAAGTGTCACTTGTTTTCCCGGGAGGAACGTGGAATAAACAAGCACACCTTATTACTTCTTCTTCTTTGGGATTCTTGACTGACTTCTGTCTACACTCCTCCCTTCTGTCTTCCCTTCCATATATCTATTCCTTTCTCTCTCTCTATTTTTCCTCCATCACATACTCCGACAACAGTTTCCTTCAACAATAATAAAATATGTATTAATAAAACTATGTCTGGTGTATGTATGGACTGTGTAGGTGTAGTAGGTAGTGTATTCTATTGTTGGTCTCTGTATCACCTCTCGCCCACTCACTCGGCCAAACCACAGGACATCACATAAAACAGGACAGGTCTCACCCTGGATGTTCCGTATGCTTGAGTCTAGAGGTAAATCCGTTATTGAACGAAACAAAACTGTTCACCACTGGATCACCGTAACGTAACAATATTCCAGTAAGTCTATGACTTCGCCAGAGTCTGTTTCACGAAATTAATAATCCAACACGGGAAAAACCACATTACCACAGTCCTGCCTATTGTCTCTAACGACTAGCACTGTTCTGACTTGTCTATTGGTTCTTCACTATGAGTCTACAGTATAAACGTATGTAGTTTTATTTGGTTTTGCTTTCCGCCAGATTATCTTCCTTTTTCATTGTTACTTTGGTTATCTGGATATCCTTTGCTTCTTTTTCAAAGTTCATTGAAGGCAATCTTTTATTTCGTCTCCCTATTTGACCCTGTCTATGTTCGTCCTTGGTTTATTGAGGTATATGATCTCCCCTCAAATGAAATGCCTTGAGTTTATCAACACAACTTTTTCTGTACACAAGACGTATGTGTCTATCTTCTCTGATATATCAGTATGAGAACTGGAACCTTATATATTCACTTATCATCCTGGAATTGAAATACACTAGCGAATAAAACACTAATATCCCATATTCTTTCAACCATTAGGGACGTGTATTTCTTTCCCCACTCAGGATGCATAGATAATTCAGCCCAGTTTGGAACACACACTAAACAGAAAACCCCGTTTCTACTATTTATATTGAGTGTCCAATCCTCCGTTATTGTTTGATGTTCATACCCCAACACTCGTCTCTTGACGTATCCTGCACATCAAAAGGCGGTGAAGTCACGTAGTGGTTAGTTGCTCGTTTCTTTCCGTTGTTACGCTGTTTCCCTGGGTCCCCTTACGCTAATACTTCAAAGCATCCGAACCCGTTGATCATTTTCTCCGTTCATTTTTCTCCAACGCGATCTCCCCGATTCCCGTGTCCGTACGATCCGATCGTCAGGCAATGAACTCTGCGAACACATGTATCCTATTTTTATATCCCTCGGTCAATGATCTTTTATTTATCCTCCTCTCAGAATGAAGTACACGATTGTTAACCCTCCTCCTACATTGTAGTTTTATATGTAAGTTATCAAGGAATCACTAAACTATCATCATTCTGTGACATAGGCCCCCTCTTAAGAGAGTTGACCGCATCGACTCTTCCTCACTGTAGTTTTGATTCCTATGATCCTCCCACCTACTCCTCTTCCTCTGGAGTTGGATGTCTAGATAGGAAATCCGCTCCTACATTCTCCTTACCAGAGATGTGTTCCACTGTGAAGTTGTACGGCTGCAGCAACACCGACCCTCACATCCACCGTGCTTTGAGCTTCTGCGAAGTAGCTATGAACATCACGTGTTGATGATATGACTGGATCCTCACATGCTCACCTCCTCATCCAGTAGGCGACCTATTTGACACCCTACTATACTACTCATGACCGAAACTAGTGTTGGCACATCGCCCCTGTACGTCCTGTCGACCTAATTTCAACTTGCGTAAGCGACGGCTCACAATACAGACGGATTGTCCCATCCTGACTGTAACACTGTTTCCATATTCTCTGGGTTCCCCCGGCCTTGCCTCTGGGGATGTTTCACCTCGTCCGCGTTGGACCGAGTCATCTTTCCCAAACCTCCTGGACTTTTGCGTCCAGGACTATCTTGGACGATATTGAATATGGTCAGCCAATCTTCGGTTGGAGTCCTGGGTATTTCTCGCCTTTCCCGACGTTACCCACCCCTTCTGAATTTGGTTACTAGTGAAGGTTTCCCTCTTGTCCTTTCCATGACGTGTGATTTCCCTCCTCCCGTCGTTAGGTAAATCTGACCTATCACGTACTGTCCTATAGGTCCTCCTATGTTGTACTGACGATCTCTGGTCTTCGTCTGGAACTGTAACCGTTTTCTTAATGGCTGTCATCACCATAAAGTGCGAAGCTTTACTCTCGGATCTCTCCTCATATTTCTTAATGAGATGCCTTGGGAGATTTTTCAGTTCTTCCCCGATCCGGATTTTGTAGATGTTTTTGGACACCACCTTTTCCACAGGATAAGGTCCTTTCCATCCTACTTGGAGTATATTGGTCTCTGCTGGACCCCACACTTCCACTTTATCTTCCACTTTAAGAGCTATTTTACTCTTAGTCCACTTATTGGGTGGTGCTTTCTCGCACTCTGAACAAGATTTCACCCACCGGCGTACATCAACGGTCATTCCTGGCCAGCAATAATGGCCTGAAATTTGCTGCAATGTCTCTCTGACACCCATAGGTCGATTCTCGGCTATGATGTGTCCACTCTGAAAAATGTGAGGACGGTGGGTCTCTGGAACCACCCACTGCTCGTGCAGGTTTTCTCCTCTCCAGGTTCTCCTGTAAAGCAGCCTATTCCTCAGAAAGTACTGTCCCCGTTCCGGTGACTCAGCACTTCTTTGCAGCTTCCTGTAGCAAGGACGCAACGTAGTATCCTTCCTCTGGGCAGTATGCAATTCTCCTATCTCTGAGTTGTCGCATAGTGTCTCTGCCTATTTTTCCTTCCCTTGAGATCCACTGGCTACTGCTCCCCTGTGGGCTGGCTGTTTGGGCATCCCCAAATACACGTATTTCGTGCCAATGATCACTGGGAATATGGAATCCGCTAATACAGCCGCAGGAATAATGCCCGTGACGTACCTGGACTTAATCTCCACCTTGGCGATTGGCAGCGTCATGGTAACAGCACTCCTCATTGCCGGCTGTATCTCTATGGTCTCCCCTGTAAGTTGGTCTGGGCGTACCAGGCTGGCGTCAACCACAGCTTCCCCATCCAAACCTGAATCGTAGAGACAAGTAACCTGCTGGCCATTGACTTCAATCAGTTCAACCACAGGTGGTCTCTCTTGGTCCGGAGTGTCTTCCATCTCCTCGACATTTTCCTTGCATCTGCAGTCCACAGAATTATGTGTTTTCGACCTGCAGTGTGTGCACCATTTTCCCTTCAAAACTTTCCGTGGGCTTTCTTTAGTCAGAGCTTCTCCGCCGACCTCAGCCTTGTCTGTGATCACCTTCTAATGATTCACTTGGCATGCCGCGAAGTAAGAACTTTTCGGTTTCGATCTGCAGTCCTGTGTGTTATGAGAGGGCGACTGGCAGATTGAATACCACTTCTCCGACCACGGTCGTTTTGCTGGAGAATTCGAGGTGTTCTAGTTTCCTTCCTTCACCTTCTCTGAACTCTCCATTGACGTCTTTATATAAGGTTCCACTTTTTCTCCTTCTCACTTTTTACATTTCTTTCGGTCTTGTTTCTCCTGACCTTTTGTGGTGGGTATATTGGTTTCTTAAGCTTCCCCATGGACTTCTACAAATCTTTCCGCCAGCTTATTCACAACATCCAGCCGTTCCGCCCCTTGTTCTCCTAAAAATGTCTTCAGTGGTTCTGACATTTGTTGTCGCATCTGGTCGACCACCATGAGCTCTTCCAAACTATCATAGTCCCGCTTGAACTCCGCCAAATCTATCCATTTTTGGATTTATGATTTCAGCCTTAAACTGTAGGCGGCGAATAGCTCTCCCGGCTCTCGTCTTGATGATCTAAACTTCTTCCGATACGTTTTTGCTGTGATTTCATAATGCTTCATCAAAGCGGCTTTTAATTCTTCGTAATTATTTTCATGTCCTGGTGGTAGGCGTGTGTAGACCTCGTAACGCGAACTCCTTAGTCCCTGGGATAATTTAAGAGCCCATTTGCTTCTATCCAGTCCCATAGCAACGGCAATTGCCTCGAAACGACTAGCGTACTGGTCAAAGCGTTCTTTCGACTCTTCATAAACAGCTAAGGGAGACTTCATGGCATGGTACCCATGTCCAATCATGTGGGTTGCCCCATGTGAAGATGAACTTCCTTCTGCTGCATCTATTTCACCTTTAGTTTGTGTCTTGAGTTCTAGCTCTCGCATGCGGTATTCATGTTGTCTTATCTTGTCAGCCTCTTCCGCGTGCAATCTCTGGTTTTCCATCTCCATCTTTTTCAATTCCAACTCGGCCTTTCGATTTTCTCTTTCTGCTTAGCGATTTTCCCTCTCCCTCTCCTGGATGTAGTCGGTTAAGTCCGAACCAGATAAACCAATTTCTTCTCCGTTTGCCCTCAGTTCGGCGGTAGTTATTTTTGGAGTGGCCATAGTTAAGGAAGGTAATCAGCAGATTGAGTAAAGACACTTCATGGCAGTAAGAAGTACTCACTATAAACAGATAATCTATTAGACCCTATATCAATTTATCTATGTATATCTAAATATTTATTTATGACACCACACACTACAATACAACCAATCTCTCAATCACTAGAGAAGATATAGGATAAAGACTTATCGTAGACGTGTCAATTGTGAACAGGTATGTACTGTGTCTGAACACCTATCCACATTCACCCTGTCTGGAACGTGCTTCCACTAAAAGTCATCAATCTGTATACTCATATGTATATCCCAATATGTATGTACCAATATGCATGTACCCCTATGCAGTTACCTCTCTTCAAGTCTCCCGCTAGGCAAGTACCCTTATGCAGTCCAGTTAATGTGGGTATTATATGTGTACCCCGCTATGCATATGCCCTGCTGTCACCGCCTCACTTACACATTTAGTAAAGGGCTGCAATTCCAGCCCAAGGGAAACCATTGAGTCGAGCAGGACCCGAGTAATCTAGAACCTTCTCGAAAGAGATGGTCACCCAGTCCATGATTCCGTGGACACTGATGTGGCCCGCCTAATGCGGGGTCCACGAGGAACTCGGACAGAGTTACCGCCCGTGTCGAGTTCGGACACGCGGAGACCGGCAGAGGACGGATGGACTTGAGAGAGGCAACAGGGCCTGCCTTTGAGGGACTCTATAGATATCAATAGATATATAGACATAGGCTAGATAGTTTGCTAGACTGTTAAATGATACTTATGTGTTTGATGTTTACTATTTGGGAGAGGTAATATAGCGCGGGTCTGTTTACCCACTGCGCCAACGCATACTGTATATGTAAATACAATAAATATTCGATCTCATAACGAACAGATTTATTGTTGCCTGTATGAACCCAAGTTTAGTTACCTAGATACGAGCAAGACTATGACAGGCTTTTTGGGGGCTAGTTTTCCGGTTTTGGCATAGAATGTTTTCTTAAAAACCTATTAAATGCCATGTAAAATTAATTATTTAATCATATCACACTGATTTTTGATAAAACATTGATTTTTGGTAACACATTGAGTTGTTTAAATCAAAGAAATTGTTAACGTTACAAGGTTACATAAAACTAGTAGCTATCTAGCGATAAAATAGAAGTAATCTGAGTCCCTCGGCAATGTCTCACCATTGCCTCCACAGCGCCTCTTTATTTTGATTCTGTAAACATTTTTTTTTTTTTTTGACATGTTACTATTTTGACATTTTTTTTGTGTGACAGTCACTAATGTGTTCTCGCTCCACGAGCAGATTGTTCCGCAACAAGTGCCGCGTCCAACAGATGAAACCTGTCCCACAGTAACGAGAGTGCAAGATAACATCGAGGAGCGTCAAAATTCAGAGCTAAGTTTCACCTCATACTCATTGTACTTCTAAGCTGTACTTCTCATGTTTCATCAATGTATTATTTTGTATCATATTGATTTCTTTGCATATTCATAAGTTTGCACCAACATAACCTTGCATTTTGATTTACACATTAATAAGTAAGGGAGTTAACAACATCTTCGAGTACACAACATTCCTTCTAAGGGATTTAACTTTAGAAACATTACATACAAGTAAAACACAAAATGTCTTCCTTAGATAAATGCATTGAGCAAGGAATAAAGTTAGGTTATAAAGAAGAGAAATTGTCAGAATGGGCACAGAAAACACACGCAGAAAATATTGCCCGTGAAGAAAGAGCGATAGAACGAGAAGAAAAGAAATCTCAAATGGAGGCCGAAGAGAAGAAAATTCAGATGCAAATGCAAGCAGATGAAAAGAAATTGCAAATCGAGGCCGATGAAAAGAAATTACAGATGGAACTTGAGGCCGCCGCCAAACAGGCCCAGTTGAATGCCGAGACACAGATTAAACTAAAACAGATGGAAATGGAGGCCAACGCAGAAATATCAATAAATAAGTTAAGAAGCAAAGAAGAAGAACAAAAATATAATAAATATAAAGGTCTCGTGAAGGCTTTCCGTTCTGGAGATTCCATCTCCGCGTACTTAGAAAATTTTGAATGCCTCATGTCTCATCATAAAATCAGTAAATCAGATTGGGCATTTATTCTAATGAGGAATTTGGCTCTTGAACCACTGAAAGTAATAGAAACAATACCACAGGAAATGCGAAAAGACTATGACTACCTAAAATAACGCATTCTCCAACATTTTTCTTTAGACACTGCAGGTTACCAACAACAATTCGCCAAATTATCTCCACAACCAAACCAAACCTTCATAGATTATGTCAGTACAGTCCAAGACATATGCACAAAATGGATTAACTCGGCTAAAACCAACAATAGCCATGATAAACTTAAGGAACTAATTATAATAGATAAAATAGTTAGCACCATCCCCACACCTTTTGCCAAGTTCTTAAAACAAATGGATTGTAAGAGCATTCAGGAAATCGAGGCGAAAGGAAATGCATTTTTTACAGCAAATAGGGATATTTTTCAACATAATATAAGTCACAATGATACAGCAGCTGCAGTAGTGAACACCAAATACTCCAAACAATCACAGAGCAGATTTAAACCACGATCCAATGTCGGTAAAGTAGTAAGGTGCCAATATTGCAATTTTCATCACGACAGTTACGGTATGTGTGACAAATCACCCACCTACCCTGAACACCTCAAAAAGATGGTAGAGAAGCAAACAGCTAAACGCATGGCTTACCACAGAGCAATTAAATGTTATTTCTGCAATAGCTGGGGTCACTATAATAAAGATTGTCAAGGCCGAAAGTTATTGAAACAGGCCAATGCGGCATTAGTAGAAACGTCGACTGACGAAGAGCTTGAGTCACTAAATGAATGTGAAAATCAACACGACAATGAAAGCGAGCTTGGGAATGCTGTACACGTCATCAACACCATAACAGACAGTAAGTGCAACACCTGTACAAAGTTCCAAATTGACACAACACTACATTGTGGTCACATAATCCCAATTGCAAATGAAATAGCTAACGCTGCCTTATCATCTACAGGCAAGCTAGTTTTTTTTATACAGGGTTTGTTAACAACAAAAAGGGCACGTTAATTCGTGATTCCGGCGCAACTCTCTGTGGTGTGAGGAGAACATTAATAGACGCTAATGACTACACAGACAAACATGTGACGTGTCGCACATTTTCAGGTGTCGAAATTCAAACGCCGTTCATATCGGGGCGAGTATTGTGTGCTATCCTTGAAAATCCCGTCGCGGATATTATACTTGGTAATTTACCCAACATACATCCATGCTCTGAAAGAGAAATAAAAAGGTGGGAGCAAAAACACGGTATCCACCACAGAAATAGCGACACAAAAGAGAAACATCATTCTTGCTTGTCTCAAACTGCCAAAATACCAAGGGAGACAACCACTGAGGTAATTCAGGAAGAATTTACCGAGGTGTACAATGCAGGGGCGGTCGAATCAAGAAACGATACGACCGAATTAAAACCTCGAATTGAGGATGCGACCAAACTACCAAGTACCGAACCTGTAAATGTGCAACAAGACACACAACACACAAACGCAATAACACGACAGACAACCCACAAAACCAACACCGACCAACTACAGGAATCATTAGAAATAGTAGCGCCAAACTCAACTAACATCACTTTTGGTAATGAACAAAAAGCAGATACAACACTAGCACCATACTTTAAGTTAGTAGGCCTTAAGCCAAAATTAACAAAGAACGCATCGTGGACATTTAGGCTACAGAACAACATCTTAACAAGATTTTACACAACAAACCAGACCACGACACAGCAAATAGTGTTACCACAAGCACATCGAGACAAAGTGCTAAAATTAGCCCATGACTCCCCTTTTGGAGGTCACATGAGATACGAAATGACCAGGGCTATTGTCATGACCCAGTTTTATTGGCCAAAAGTCAACCAAGACATTAAAATCTTTTGTACATCTTGTGTTATATGTCAGAAACTGGTCAAGAAGGGGAATATCCCTACTGTATTCTCTTTAAATGGAAATTTGGAAATATCACATGTGAATATGTTGAAAGCATATTATGTTAGACAGGACAATGAGACAAATGAACTGACTCAACGAACTGGCGACGGAGACGAAACGACAATTTCTCAACGAAATGACACCTCAACAAACGTAGCATCGTTAACGACACACTATTACGACGACGAAAACGACGAAGACATATGGACATTACCGACAATCTGTGATATCGACATCGACTACAAATTTGACGACATATTGACAACAATTGATCTCGACGACGACGACAATGACATTGAAGACAATTTACAAACAGTGGCATCTGTGGTAAATCAGACAGACGTGGACAACACTGAAATCCCTGTACCAATCATGACTGACGACGGAAGTATAAATGACATACATATCTCTGACACTTTGACACAACAACAGCGACAAGACATTTTGACTATCCTTGACGAATATAAATCTATCTTTTCTAACAGACCTGGACGCACTGATAAAATAACACATTCAATTGTGCTGACAGATCTGAGACCGGTCAAATGTAGACCATATTCTATTCCTCTCCATTACAGATCTAATTTAGATAAAGAAATTTTAGATTTAGAGAAAAAATGGCATTATTCAAAAATCGATGTCTCAATATTCGTCACCGATTGTTCTGGTGAAGAAAAAGGACCAGACAATTCGCTTGTGCATTGACTATCGAGTATTAAATACAAGAACAACAACGGATGCAGAGCCAATGAACAGCTGTGAAGATCTTATCTTAAATATGGCTCAATCATCCTTATTTTCTAAGACCGATTTAGCTAAAGGATATTGGCAAGTTCCATTACACCCTTCTTGTAGACATATAACAGCATTCGCAACACCTCTCGGCTTGTACGAATGGCTATATCTTCCGTTTGGGCTCAAGAACGCACCGGCCACATTTGTAAGACTAACAAGATTGTTATTACACGGAATTAATGACGTAGTTGCTTATATTGATGATATATGCATCCATTCTTCTGATATGACTTCTCACTTACTCACCCTTAAACAAGTCTTCCACCAAATCTCTCTTTTTGGACTTACTATCAAACCTTCCAAGGTTGAAATAGGTTATACACAAATAGACTTCCTTGGTCATATAATTTCTGAAGGAAAATTATTGACTGATGATAAAATTGTTTCCAAGATCCTTAAGCTAGAAGTACCTACCACAAAGAAGCAAGTTAGAAGTTTACTAGGTCTGATTAACTATTATTCTAAATTTATTCCACATTGGGCAGAACTAACCTCAATCTTTTCGGATATGTTAACTAAAAATCATCCATCAAAAATTTGTAAAAGTACCAGCTTAGATGATGCAATGTGTAAATTGAAACATATTTTTTCTAATCCACCAGTCTTACGATTACCCAACATAAATTTACCCTTTATTTTGACCACAGATGCGAGCGCTATCGCAATAGGAGGATGCTGATGCAGGAAATAGATAGCATAAAACACCCAATTCTCTATGTAAAGCCGCAAACTAAAGAAGGCTGAGACTCGGTATGCCACAGTTGAATTAGAATGTTTAAGCCTAGTGTTTTGTATATTGAGATTATCGAAGTTCCTCTTAGGGAGTCACTTTGTGGTCCTCACTGACAGTTCGCCATTATTAGTCCTTAACCAGGGGTCGCCTAAAAACCATCGGCTACAAAGATGGTGTCTTCTACTTCAAGATTTCGACTTCGAAATCCGCCACATCAAAGGCACCGACAACATTGTGGCTGACCTTTTGTCACGGCAGGTGAACGCGCCAGTAGAATGACTCTGATCACATCGACCATTAGCCATACTATAAACTGTGATACTTTTAGTCGGTTGCATATTACAGTGGAACTCTACACCTGCTAGAGTACTCTCAGTGATTAGTTGAATTACGACACCCAAGAACATGATACGTTACGTTGAGAACTATACCATCAAGTGCCTAAGCGCTAGAACGATTCCAGCAAGAAACAGTAACTGTGTTTGTGTCAACCAATAAGATCAACCAACGAACCAAATCCGAATTCTGTAAGAACTCGTTATATAGGACATTAAGAACATGCCATATTTGTTGTTACTACGTAACTTTACAAACAGCCGAAACAGAACCCCATCGACTACGACACTCAAGAGACAGCCATACTAGCTTTACCATTCATGGCATAACACGCTAGCGACAGGAGGACGACGCGCACATCATCGTTGGATTTAATTAATTAATTAGTTTAGGATTAAATATGTATTATATTTCCATTATTGTTGTATATAAATTGTATTCACCTGTAATTTGTACATATTCGACATTAATATTACAGGCGGTACCATTCCTAAGCTAAAGAACCGTCCTATACAATTGTCTCTATTTAAATTAGAACCCATTTGTGAGTCATCGTACAAGAAGTACGTATTTTCTTAAAGGGCAAATATCGCCTAGCCCATTTTTTCTAAGGGCAATAACACTTACCTCAACTTTAATTATATATTTTAACCAAATACTATTTTTAATGAAAAGTGAGTGAATGACTGTGTGGATGGATTAAATGAGAGAACGATACACTTGGCGGACAAATTGTACGCAAACCGTATTTATTTTAATTTGTCTGCGTCTTTCATGTAAATTGTATGACTTGTCTAATTTGTGAATACATGTGTAGTACTTAGTTTAATAGTGAGTTAATATACTTAGCTTAGCAGTTAGGATACATCTAAGCACCACTACTTGGAATGTCTGTTCATGTATTGCACACAGTGCAGTAGTTCATGATTGAGGTTATCCCAACTCGTGACGCTTGGAATTACACCACACATTCAGCACACACAGTACACAAACCTTAAAACTCAACACTATCAAGTTAAAATACAGTCACTTTATTAGAAACATCAACTTATTAGTCAAGCACACTAACAAGCCAACAGGGACACTTGTAGTATGACGGGGATAAAAGAACAAGGTAACTACATATTTAGCATTATATAACATACGGGAGTAAAAGTGTATAGAAATACACACACAGATCAAGATTTGAAGGTGTACTTATTTAGCCAAGACTTCGGTCTTGTTAACCCTCTATTATATAGGGGTTATTTGTCTGGGTACCATTTTGGGTACTATGAGAAGGGCAAGTTGTAAATACAACTACTAAAATGCCACGTAACTTCGGTCTGATAAGCATATTTAAGCACACGAGAGACAGGGATCTCTGCACCAAATCAGACAAGTGTTGTATGGTAGAATACATGAGTTTTTAGTGCTAATAGGTAGGTTGCCAGGTTACTATCCACCAAACTACAACACCAACTGTATGTGATTCGGTGACAGAATTAGAACGGATCTAATTCCCAACAACAAATCATGTCACGGGGGAGGAGGGATCCTGTCACCGCCTCACTTACACATTTAGTAAAGGGCTGCAATTCCAGCCCAAGGGAAACCATTGAGTCGAGCAGGACCCGAGTAATCTAGAACCTTCTCGAAAGAGATGGTCACCCAGTCCATGATTCCGTGGACACTGATGTGGCCCGCCTAATGCGGGGTCCACGAGGAACTCGGACAGAGTTACCGCCCGTGTCGAGTTCGGACACGCGGAGACCGGCAGAGGACGGATGGACTTGAGAGAGGCAACAGGGCCTGCCTTTGAGGGACTCTATAGATATCAATAGATATATAGACATAGGCTAGATAGTTTGCTAGACTGTTAAATGATACTTATGTGTTTGATGTTTACTATTTGGGAGAGGTAATATAGCGCGGGTCTGTTTACCCACTGCGCCAACGCATACTGTATATGTAAATACAATAAATATTCGATCTCATAACGAACAGATTTATTGTTGCCTGTATGAACCCAAGTTTAGTTACCTAGATACGAGCAAGACTATGACATAATCCCAATTGCAAATGAAATAGCTAACGCTGCCTTATCATCTACAGGCAATACCCCGCTAGGTATGCTACCTCGCTTCAACTACTCCGCTGCTCCACCATTTTATGTCACATGTCGTCCCTGGAGGAAAGTGGACTCGACAAGCACACCTTTAATATCCTTCTACTATTGAAACTATTGAATGACTTTTGTCTACACTCCTCCCTTCTGTCTTCCATACACACACACACTCTCTCTCTCTCTCTCTCTCTCTCTCTCTCTCTCTCTCTCTCTCTCTCTCTCTCTCTCTCGCAATCCTTCATAACATACCCTGACAAGAGTTTCCTCCAACAATTAATAACATGTTTATTGTTGAAAACTATGTCAGTTGTATGTATTGAATGTGTATATGTAGTTGGTAGTGTCTGCTATTGTGAATGCAAGATATGACTCAGGAATTCGTATGTGCCGTATACTTTCTCTCCTCATCAATACGGCCAAACCACAGGACAGCAAACATAGAAATGGACAGATCTCACCCTTTATGCTCCGTTTCTGCTTGAGTCTGGAGGTAAATCCGTTATTTGAAAAAAAACTGTTCACCACTGGATCACCGTAAATTAATGTGATCACGGTAAGTCTTATGCCTAAACCGAGTGTTCTTAGGTTTCTTATTTAGTTAATAAATCCATCGTGAACAACACATCACCACTGTCTAGCACTGTCTATCCGTTTTTTGAATACATTTACACACGTTCTGGAGTTCTTCAATGTTTCTTTTAGGTGAGTATCCAATTAGAATATTTTAGCCTATTTTGCTATGCTTGTATAACTTAAAGTTCTTTCACTGGGGTTCACAAAAACCTGTTACTTGCCATTCGTTATCTCAGCCCACGATTAGTGAATGGCTCGGTTGAAGTTTCTCTAGTGACATAAGTTCACTGCACCTGTGACGTTATGGTCTTTACTCTTTTCTGAACAGGTCAGGAGTATATATGAAACCTGGGGACATATATACAAACAGGTGAGATGAATCTGCTTCCAACTACCTCTCATGTGAGTGTCCTTCTCTAGTCATATTGAGAAGCCTCCGAAAGACACTCTGACATAAGATTGATGAGTGCACTAAAGTTTAACCGATTAGATAAACGAAGGACAAGAACACACGCCTATTTCCCTATGCTATACTATTACGCTAAGGTTAGATTACCTATCACTTCTATGATCATCCCTGAATTGAAATTAATTTATAAGCACATATGCACTAATATCCTATTGCCTTAAACAATACGGGACTATAATTTCTTTCCACACTCAGGATGCATAGATCTCTGTCCAAGTTTGGAACACACACTGCTTAAAAACAAGTTTTCCACTCATTTATACTCAGTGTCAAATCCTCCGCTGTTTTTGATCCACAATCAATTTTTTTCGTAATTTCCCACATCAAACTGTGAAGTACGTATTCGTCGATTGTCCGCTCCGGTCCGCTCCGCCGTTAGTTCTCTTACGCTCGTATCTCAAAGAGCCCTAACCCTTTGATCTTTGTCTCCCGGTGTGTTCCCGTCCTGATTCCTCCCCGCCTCCGTTGCTTCATCTGTTAACCTCGGCAGTCAATGACCTCTGCGAACACCTGTCCCTGTATTCTCTACCTTTCGGTCAATGACCAGCACTTTGTCCTCGTTCAAGACCGAAAACTCGATTGTTAACCCTCCTCATACCTTGTAATTAATCTTACACGTTTATCAGGGAATCATTAACTCACAGTACCCCGTGACACCTCCTATAAAATTCATTCAACTGACACCACATAGCACCACATACAAAATACGCTTTCAGGCGTGGAGAAGCTTCTCTACTTTTATGTGAATAAAACTAAAAACACACGGGAAAAGAAATATAAGTAGAAGATTAATAACAACAGTCATCCTGTCAGGTCTTAGTCAGATATGACTGAGCTACCGTATGACAGTAGACAGTACTACCTGCTTTCTGCTAGCACCGAACGTTGGGCGGCGCTTATCGAATCGGACACCCCACATTTTGCCAACGGCGGAGCAGCGCAATCCTGGTGTGAGGAAATTCGACCTAAAGACGAAATGTCATGGCAAGGCAGACCAGGCCCTAAACCTTGGCCGGCAGCTAGTCTAGGCTGGAAGCTTCGACAGGCGGACAGTTAGAGCATTGCTTTGTGATCCGGCAGCATCTACAGCTTGTCTTATTCCTGGTGTATTGGTGTTACCTTTCCTCTGGAGTAATCTAGGCAGGCCGAGAGAGGGATCCTGCTGCTTGGGCAATACGTGATCTCTACAATTCGGTCCATGATTTGTGCTATGGAGAGGTATAACTCCATCCGTGGTACCCACCATGGGTTGTAGTTATTATGCTTTGTTTGAAAGCACAATGTAACAAACTATCGTCTGTCAAGACGGCAAGTTGCCAATATCGTACATCCGGGACGCTTTATGCTTAAAGAAAGTCGCTTAAAAGTCGACAGGGTCGACTTCATTGCACCGGGTTTTATCACATATGGCTCAGTTTCTTTCCGCAGCGCGGAAAACGTCGCCCAAAGCAAGAACTGCGTAGCTCTAGCGACGAACCCCAGGAGTCTCCAAAAATATTCACTCGTGAATCGAAGGACGCGGCCCGGAATCGAACCCACAACCTTCGGAGCCCGAGTCAAACGGCTTGACCTCTCACTTCGCCACGAAGACTCCAATAACAAGCAATCTGAAGACAAAGGAAGAGAACCCATAATAAACTTTACACAACAGGTACAAAATAATAAAATTAAATACAAATAAATTTACAAGGAAGTACAAATAAGTACAAGTAAAATTAAATACGAGTACATTTAGAAGTAAATACAAGTAAAGTTAACAACAAGAATAAACGTTAACAAACACAAGTGATAATAATATGTTTCCCTCTTGTTTTCGAGTGCTGGTTGTGCTTACATGTCGCAGTTTCCTTTTTCAAATTCCATGGAGATTCAAATGAAAACCCTAAAAGTGTGATAGAAATTCAATAACCATGTCATTGTTTTGTAACATCTCAATATTATTGTTAAGGATGTCATAAGAGTTAAGCACGTGACATCACGGTGCAGACGAACACCGTGACTTCATAATCACAGTTTAAAGATCGCCGCCCCACTGCCAAGTCGTGACTGAAGTTCATGACGCGAAAAACAGAAGGAGCAGAACTCTCGGTCAGAAACGTAGATATAACTAAGAAACTAGCGGATCACGTCAGTTTGGTTGATCAATAGTTACGGGAGTCGGATCATGGATTCCAACAGGGAAAGGGGACATTGAAATGGTCCAGCCCTTGAAAAGAATATTGAAGAGCAGGGCGACATCATTATGGCCAATATAGATGGCAAAAGACAATGTCCACAGTGAGAAGGATATAGGAGCCTGAAAAGAATAGAACAAAGGCAACAGATCCAACCGAGACAAAATATATTACGGCAAGGTTAACTAAAAAGGGCTAGTGTTTGACGATTGATTACTCATTATGTTTACGTTTGAAAATTACAAAGAAAAATAAGATATTTGCCGATCTTCAGTCCTTTTGTTTGCTGTTAAGTTTTCCTGCTTCAAGTTTGTTGAAAGAGTGTCACACCCTGGACACCTTATCGCTTAAATGGTTTTGATTGAAGTTCGTTAAGACATTCTTCAGCAACATGGGGGCCAATCTTATTGAAGTACAGGAAATCGAATGTTGCCAGCTCCTTTATCTTCGATACGTTACTGCGGCAGATATGAAAAAAGCAAGTCGACTCCACCATTATTAGTTGGGATTTGTCTCCAGCTAGTAGACCAGGAACATACAACATTTCATTCGTTACTGGCGGAGAAGCTGTCAGCTATAAGTACCTATTACCAGCTACTGGACAACAAACTAATGACGTGGTTTTAGTGCTTTACTCTAGTTACACTGGAGCACCATTTTCGTGAAGGAACTTTAATCGGAAATACACAGGAACTTGTCAGATACCACGGATTGTCTACATCAGACGCAGATTCATAGATATAGACAACAACGCTGTTCGTCTTATCAACCTACGACACTACAGGAGTTTGGATACATCGGCACAAACACCAAGACCTGCGCTACAACATATGTAGTAGTTTATCACATACAGAATCAGGCCAGTATGAATTGTTTGAGTTGATTGAATATTCTGTTGGGTGTTATCAAAATTGAAATTGATATTCATTGTTGATATGGCCGAATTAATGGTATCGTAGTTCGTAAGCTGGGGTTGAAGTCCAGTATAGTTTATTTGTTTGTTCCTATCAGTGTTTGTAACTGAAATCTCTTGCTTTGCTTTTGAATTATAGCATTTTGATTCTCTTGACGTTGGATTTACGCTATTGACACTTTGAATTGCTGTTTCCAGTCGAGTTTGTATCACATACAAATATACGGTTCATTATATTAGCGATATAATTGACAAGATTGTGGTAAACATGTCTACATTTCAAGAATTTGTGGACATAGGTGAAAGGTCCGGATTAACAGGCCAAGACCTCAGGAATTGGGCGAAGCTTGAATTTAAGGAATTCCAGAATCTACAACGCGAGGAGAGGGCTGCAGCCAAAGCAGTAGAAAAAGAAGAGAGACAAATTCGAATGGAGTTGGAGAAAGAAAGACTATTGGCGAGAGATAAGGAAATGGAGTTGGAGAAAGAAAGACTATTGGCGAGAGATAAGGAAATGGAGTTGGAGAAAGAAAGACTATTGATGAGAAATAAGGAGATGGAATTGGAAAGAGAGAACAAAGAAAAAGAGCTTTCGTTTCAGAAGATGAAGCTAGAAGCAGAGGTATTAATGAAGGACAAAGAGATTGAAGGAAATCTGAAAGTTAAGACGCTGGAGATGGAAAAAGAAGCAGAGATTGCACAGACCAAATTGCAATCGAAAACAGAAGATCCTATAAAAAAATATCAAGGAGCAATTAGAAATTTCACACAAGGCGATTCAATAGGAGCATGGGTGGCCAACTTTGAATTGTTGGTCCGATTCTATAAAATTCCAGAAGAAATGTGGCCCATCTTATTTCACCGTCACCTCGGGTTGGAGCCTTTAAAGGTCGTCGAGTTGATTCCGGAAAGTTTACGGACCAATTACACATATGTTCGAGATCGTGTATTGAGTCATTTTTCGCTGGACGAAGCGGGATTAAGAACAAAGTTCAAAACCATCACACCTAAGTCAAACCAAACGTTTCTGGACTACGTAGCTGAAACCGCATCTTTATATGACAGATGGTTAAAAGCTGCAGAAGTGAATGGAAACTTTGACAAATTACGTGACCTAATGCTCAGGGATAAATTGTTATCATCGGTCCCTGAGGTGATGGCTACATTCCTAATTGAGAACAAGTGTAAATCAGTACCTGAGATGGAAGCTAGGGGTGAGACATACTATAACGCACACCGTGAGGTATTTGCGGACAGCACACAACCAGAACTCGTGATAGGTGCAAAAGTAGAGAGCCAAAGAGAGTATGGTAAAAGTAACAGGTCTGCACAACACAGAAACAGAAGACCGTATCAGAACACACATAGAGAATCAGACAGGCCTAGAAAGGGTCATTTCACACAATGTCCACATTGCAGGCTAAATCACATCTCATCGGAAATGTGTGACCGTCACCCGGAATATGCAGCATATTTGAAAGAACTCATTAATAAGAGGAGGAATAAATACGAGTCATACAGAAGGAATGTCAAATGTTTCTCGTGTTTAGCCTGGGGACATACCTCAAGGTCATGTACGATGAAGAGAACGTGGAAAGAAGCAAATGCTGCATATATATTTACTAGTAGTGACTCAGAAGATACGGAAGAGGCACATGCGGCCATCATAGAACCATATACTAATGACAACCCGGAGAAAACAGATAAAGATTGTTCTGACGAGGAATGCCAAGTTACGATACAAGAGGCCAATGCGGCAAATATTCAAAATGGCACACTAAAGGTCCACCAAGTATGGGTTAATGGTACACCAACCACATGCGTGAGGGATAGCGCCGCCTCTATTGTTGGCGTGGACCAAAGGCTGGTGAAAGATCAAGATTACACAGGCAAAAGTGTTACCTGCAGAACCTTTGGTGGCACTTTGGAAAGATATAGAATTGCATCGATCAATATACAATCGCCCTACTTCAAAGGGATAGTGAACGCAGCGGTGATACCAAACCCCTGTGCCGGGGTTCTCATTGGGAACATTCCCAAGGTAAAAGATTGCACTCATGAAGAGACCATGAAATGGGAGGCCGACCACACCCCAACAAATACGCTCACCAGAGCTCAAGTGCGTCGACAGAAAGAAGAAGAAGACAATGCACGCTCCACAACCCCACAAACGAAGCACAATACACAAGACAGGTTAGTAATAACAACGGACCTAGCCACAGAACAAAAACAAGATCCAACGCTACAAAAATGTTGTAAAAATGTACACACACCTGCCAAAATTGCCAGAGTACTCGCCAGAACCCAAGGTCACGAGATACAAGAAGACGAATATACGCAAGGGACACAGGTTACTTCAACTAGTAATAAACACTGCTCTTTAACAAAAAAGGGAGACAACACGACAATACAAAAACGTCATAAGGTAAATAAAGTCAATACAGCTAGTTTTCAGTTAAACGAAGTTGTTCCTGTGATCGTAAGTGGAATACAAAAGCAAACAATCAAACTAACTCATCTGTTGACAAATAACAGCATTCAGAAACCACACAAAGAGACAACAAAAATGACTGACACAGTGAACAAACGACATACACAACTGTGGAACGTCATACTCATAACCATGTGTATGTTCCGGATAATGATCTTAAGTAAAGACACCCTCACTCACACCACTGATTGCGCGATTACTGACAGGTACACATGCGTCAAGAAACATGTTACAAACATGTACACAAAAGTCAAGAAAGATGTCATAAAAATATGCGTACAAACAAGTAATTGTTATACAAACTGGCTGAATAAGTGCAAAGAACAATACAGAAAACAAAATGCTTGTGTCTTTGTTTGCTTCAATTATCTTTATTTCAGATATACCAAACTCATTTCATTACTGCAAATATGGTATATAGTATACACACGAGGAAAAACGATACCATTACGCATATCAGCAAAGCTAACATATAAAGAGAAAAATATACGTTCAGAAAAGACACTATACAAATGTCAAAAAGAGTATTGGGTGACACAGCTTCTTTATTCTTTTATTCGTCATACTAGTCCAGTAATAAGAGGCGTCATGGTTAACAAACCTCAATTTGCCTCTCAAAATCCTTACAATTTATTTATACCAACACCGGGAACAGAGCAAAACATGTGTGGCGACATGTAAAGAAATATTATCTTATGTTGCATTAAACTGTGTGCAAATTGGGTGAATGAAATATGCAGACATATGACACACGACACATCAACACATTACTAACATTAGATTACTTTCGGATTTTCCCGTGACAGTAAATACATTCAATACATTCTTGATCCATGTTCATTATGCATTATATCGGAAATTCCCATACTAGTAGTAATAGTATAATTGGGAATATCAATTGGTCCACAGATCATATTATATCAGCAATTCACATACTATTTCTACCTGATTACTATTCTTAAAACGTTAACTTTAATGGAAAATGATAACATATCCTTTAGTTATTAATTGAGCAGAGTTGCATTATTAAGAAATTTCTAACTACGGTACAACTGCGGTATTTGTCAAATTATTAATGGCAAACTACATTATCCTAGAGTTCTCTCTATACAGCACTCTATACGGCTACCGAACTTGAAGCCTTAGCTATAATAGGAAACATTGGAAAATTCTCTGAATATATAGTTGCTAATAAATTCTTATTAATCCAGTTATTTTGGATATTTATGGTTTACTCTCTTTACAAACCATGGCGGATTATTTTGTTACAAGATTAAAATATTTTGTGTTTTGGTTATAATCTTCATAGGGATATATAAAATACAGCAGGACAAATATCTATTTCTCTTTAAGACGCCCACAGAAAAACATTCACACAAACAGTTCATATTTATGATATATTAATTATGTTACATATATACATATTTCCTAATGCAATTGACAGATTAAATGAAGCAAATCGGCATTCTCAGAAGACATAGGTGAACTGGACTGACTATTCACATTTCGCGGAATCGTATTGTGTCACTATGAATATTGGGACTATGAAATTGTGATTTCCGTGCTCCGAACATTTCGAAACCAGTTATCTATTTCAGAGGAACATAACAGACTGAATCTAGAAGGAAATACAGTTATTAATTAAATGTATTTAATTTAGGCGCATACTCCATATCAATCATCAGTTCACACATGACATGCATTGCATAATAGTGGAAACGCAAATTTACGTCATAACTCAATTATTCATTCAGTTAGGTATATGACACGATCATGCAATCATTAATTTGTTTATTCATTCAGTCATCCATTTGGTGAGTTATTTCATGACGCGATCAGTCATTCATTTATTTATACACATCGCGACATGATCATTCATTCAGTTGTGTACATAATTAATGATACCACTCATACGAAACATAAATGTTGTTACATCATGACGCAATTATCATTCACCTGGTTATTGTAAATCATGATTCATTCATCTCGAAAACGATGAGAGAGTCATGATACTCATCTAGTCACATAATTTTTTTTTAACAGTCCATACATTATCATACATAAATCACGGAGAGAAAGGAAATATAAAGTGATTAACTTTTACACCTCAGATATACAATTACGAATAACAGTACAGACATATACAAAGGATGAATCGCATGTCAGAAAGAAAGATATAAATTATGTATTATATGTTTTCTATTTCAAGTTAGATTAATTAGATAAGTGGTTAAGTTGTTGACGTATTTGCTTGTTTTAATTTCGAATTTCTAATACACCAGTTATAAACGAGTATGTCAATCTACACAGACCTAATAATAATGAAACACCAAAAAAAAAATGTCTAATGTACCAGTATCAGTTACATTGATAATGACATAAGCTGCTTATATGATATGATTCACCAGTCTTTGTGGCTCACATATATAAGGCGTCAGCGACAAAAGCAAAAGACCTCTCGGAACAAATGGGACAAGAACAAGCGTCACATTATAGCCGAATGGGACAGGACAGAGAAGAATGAAGAAATAGTTATATGTCAAAACTAATATAGAAGGATATGATCCAATCAATCACATACATCCCCTTAGTCGGGTTTGGTAAATTTGGATGACGATACATGCCCATTGGGCCATTTGAGGGATTAAACTTATAGTTTATTTAGCCTAGCTTTTTCATGAGCTGGTACTTCACGACATTTACCGTAGTGCGTAAATAGGAAGTGGTGCCCTGTTAAATGTAATTCTAGGGCTGTAGGTGGTTGATAGGAGACCATTCCTTCACAGTAGTAATAGATGATATAAGTATGACACATGAACTATGTGCTACGTCTTGTCAATCTAATAATAATAAATAAGCTAAAATGGTAAGTACCATTTCAAAAAGGAGGGGCATGCTGCCAAGTCGTGACTGAAGTTCATGACGCGAAAAACAGAAGGAGCAGAACTCTCGGTCAGAAACGTAGATATAACTAAGAAACTAGCGGATCACGTCAGTTTGGTTGATCAATAGTTACGGGAGTCGGATCATGGATTCCAACAGGGAAAGGGGACATTGAAATGGTCCAGCCCTTGAAAAAAATATTGAAGAGCAGGGCGACATCATTATGGCCAATATAGATGGCAAAAGACAATGTCCACAGTGAGAAGGATATAGGAGCCTGAAAAGAATAGAACAAAGGCAACAGATCCAACCGAGACAAAATATATTACGGCAAGGTTAACTAAAAAAGGGCTAGTGTTTGACGATTGATTACTCATTATGTTTACGTTTGAAAATTACAAAGAAAAATAAGATATTTGTCGATCTTCAGTCCTTTTGTTTGCTGTTAAGTTTTCCTGCTTCAAGTTTGTTGAAAGAGTGTCACACCCTGGACACCTTATCGCTTAAATGGTTTTGATTGAAGTTCGTTAAGACATTCTTCAGCACCCACTTTTGACATGCACCAAAGAGGAGCGTCGTTCTGTTATCCCTTTTTCGATCCGAGAAGGGGTGAAACCTGTAGAAATGTATCAGTGAATGTAGGTCCAGTATGGTGATGTATGCATGTCAGTTCAGTAAGTGTATGAGTGGAGTTTTTTTTTTCTTTCTTTCTTTTTTTTTTAATGTTGCATATCCCTTAAAGGACGTTGCAGTCAACACTAACAATTTTCAGCTGCTGTTGATGTACTAGGCAAGTTTTTAAGTTCAGTAGTTTGCCATTGCTTTCTGAACGACCGGCTCCCATAGCACTACGTTACAACACAACGCGACACGGTCTGCTGCACAAATCGGTGTGAGTGGAATAGGAGGTTTCAAAACTGTTCGGTCCGATGAAGAGGTACAGCAGGTGGTGCATGAGTGGTTATGTATGCCACCAAGAGAGTCTTTTTGTCTCTACAGTAATCCAAGAATTTAATCGGGACTGGTGGACTTGCATTGAACGCAGTGGTGACTACATCACTTATTTTGTACTTTTTCTGAATATATTCACAACACACACACACACTAACACACACACACACGCACCACACACACACACACACACACACACACACCACACCACACCACACACACACGAAAAAAACGGAAAACAACAACAACAAAGCATCAAATAATTTTAAAGTTTTCATTTGAAGCCCCCTTGTACTTAAATGGTTACAATACCGTTGTTGTCATTAACAGCTGATTTCATTTCCGCAATCTCTTGAACGACCACTTCAGTGGGACGGGTGTCCAAACATCTGGTTCTCCTGGCGTACAGGTAGGCGACTACTAAAGATATCACAGCAAACACCAGGCACAGGCCTGCCTAGCCGACAAATTTATCTCGGAACTGATTGTTGTCGTAATGAAGAAACCGCCCCTTGATGAGGCACTTGATGTCCCAGATGAGACAGGTACTGTCGATGATGTTGTCGAAGAAGATTGGTGCCAACAGCCAACCTATAGAAACATTGGTAGTTGTATTTGAATTAACAGTGATAAATATATCAATGCGACTTGGTGATATATAAACATTCAAAACGATGTTTTTCCATGTTGAATTTGAATAACTAGGACACAGAATATGAATAACTAGGACACAGAATAGACTGCACGATTTATGGTCTCGCATATTTCGCTGCATCGCAGGCTGAGTCTCGGCAAGATATTGAAGCGATTGTGGGACCACAGAGATGAAATAGTGATGTTCATAGTGATGAAGGGCATTGAATGTGACTTTAATATTAACATTGTCAATAAAGAGTGGAAGTTAGACTTTATATTTGCCATTGCAATTATGGAAAAATTAAATGAACCGAACGTCAAACTTCAGGGCAATAGTTTGTTTGCACATGAATTGAATGCACGTGTAAAATCATTCCATGCAAAACACTCACTGTTCTCCAGACAAGCAAGTGGAAAAAAAGGTTTTGTCACTTCCTCTTCAGAAACAAGAAACCATTTCTGGTGAAATGACTGAAAAGGACAAAGACCAATTAGATGCATTGACTGAAGAATTTGGATGGAGATTCCAAGATTTCAAGAACTTATAGCCACAGTTCAATATTCTCAGTTCCCCTTTTAGTGCAGAAGCTGACACAGCGACAGAGGACATACAGTTGGAGCTGCTTGACTTACAAGCAGATCATGACCTTTTAAAGAAATTCAGGTCATATGGTTTACTGGATTTCAATGGATCTTTATCACAAGAATCATTTCCCAACTTGAGAAACTTTTGCAGTTAAACTTTTATCATTGTTTGAAAAATCATACATTTGCAAACAAGCATTTTCTTTCTTGAAGATCAACAAATCTAAGAATAGGTCTTTATTGTCGGACTGCAACTTGTATGCTGTCAGGCGAATTTCAACAAGTAAACTTGCTCCAGATTTCAAGAATATTGTCAAAAAATGCAAGCAGTTACATACATCTCATTAGAAATCAACAATTATAGTGACAATGTAGTCGGTTTGTGTCTAAATTAAAGACATTGATAGATAATTAAAAAAAAAAGAAATATTATAATACTGTGACGAAACGACGCTTCATCTGGCTTTTGTCGTACGAGGTTCCGCTTTATTCGGCGCGTCATCAGGGACTTCCCATGTTATTAATAGACTTGGGAGAGTCGAGGATGATTTTCCGACTGAAAGGTTCTCGAAGCACCTGGACTTGGATGGCCAGGGTCGCTAAGTAAACCAACAATTTCTCGTGCAGATAGAACCTAGAAATTCTAGTGCGGAGAAGTGATGTTTCCCGAGACGTTGTGATACACCGTGAAGCACTCGTTTCTCGTGTGTGTTGGGACGCACCTAGGAGAAATGCGGCAGTAAGAGCGCATTCACATTCTTCATCTCATTGTGTGAGGACGCACTGCTCTGTTCGGCAGACTGTCCTTTGCCTCACACACAACCAAGTTGCAGCTGACTGTCTTCGCTTAATGCATGCTTGCCTACAGACAGTACTTGTAGCTGACTGGGGAAATGTTCATTGATTCAGGTATTGACTCTGTTAATTAATTTAACGTTGTAATTGCACATAAAACGCGATCGTTCAGAACTCATTAAATATGCGGCCGACTTTGAATCGCTAATGAGTGGCCGATCGATAAGCCGGTTGAAAACTAGGGCGGTATACAGCTGTGTGTTGCATTGTTTACAAGCCTTAGGGAAACTGTGTAGTTTCATTGACATCTTAGAACTGGAAGCCTGTTACATCGGCGTATTGTGTTCAACTGTTATTGATTATGTACGGTAAGTAGTTGCATATACTATGTTCGCTGTACTATAATAATGAACCTAACTTATGTCAGTCAGTAGCTGAAGTTAGTAGAGCGTTTGGGATTAGACAGTTAAGGATATAGATTGAGAATTTAGACAGTGAAGTGCTTAGTGGCTAGTGAAATAAAGCACGTACTGCTTAGCCATAGGAATTGATGTAACTATTTTGTGTCAACTGAATAGTGAATTCATTTCATGGAACTGTGGAATTTTCAGAAGGTAAGTTCTTCAGTGGTGCTATATATATATATATATATATATATATATATATATATATATATATATATATATATATATATATATATATATATATATATATATATATATATATATATATATATATATGATGTTGTTATGAAGTATATATTAGGTCATGTTGTGTGATACTTTAATGAGCGATGTACCGAACGCCGAAGTGGTTCGAGGCGATACAACACTACGTTACCGTCGCGATGTAAACATGCGTTCTTAATTCTACTCTTTACTGTCCGGTTCTTTTCCTTCTTGCATGAGTACGGGAGTGCTGATGTGATGGAAGTGTGGAAGGACAAATGGACGTTGAATGAGGCACGGGGACAAATGGGATATGGGGACTGAGTGCACGTTATTAAAGTATGTGACTGGCAAACCAGGCCAGCCGTGAAGTTTGGCCAAGGCCCAAGGCTAATCCGCTTGGGAGGGGGTCAGGACTGGAGAGAACCTTTGAACATGTAGGGAACATGTTGTACCAGGAGGACTTCTTGACTCTAGGAAAGAGTCTAACCAGAAGAGTTTCGCTACAGGGTGGGCAGGATGTCCCACTAGCGAAATGGATGGTGTAAATACCTTATGTGGTCATGTATTGTTACTATATCCCAAGTGATAGTACATTGATCGTTATTATGTTATTACTGGATGTATAATGTAAGGGTGGGGTCCAGGGACTCCTCGCCTTGTTATTTAGTTCTTGTTCATTCTAGAACTAGTATAGCTATTTACTTTAGCGACAACCGGTATATGAATAGGGGTATGTGAGACGTTAGATCAGACTCGTCATTCTCAGCACTTAATCTGTTTGACGGGCTGTTCTCAGGGCCAACTGACATTGGTCTGATACCCATGCTTTACTACTATCAACATAGAGATGATGCTCTAGTTAGTTGAATAACTGATTAGCATTACTGAGGGTTGAGAAGGCATTGATTTGATGCATGTGGGCCAATGTTTGGAGCCGAATACTTGTCATGATATGGCTGGCAGGCTACGATCCCGATGGAGAAAATGACAGAAACAGTCAAGTGACGGTCCTGAAATCTTAAACCAGACGGCGATCGTGACTTCAAACACTAGCCGTTCGTCTGGGACACGGAAGCGTAGCCCAACGGACAAATTGTCTACCGGGAAAGATCAAAGAAAAGTCCGTATCAGACTTTGCGGAGTAACACCGGGCCCCATAAACATCATTTATCTCCGAGAAGTTCGGAGCACGATAAAACAGTGGATATCTTTGAAATACGATTAACCAAATCATTTGGGCAACCGAAAAGCAACGATACCGGGAGATCGTCTTTATCAAAGACTATTGTTAGCATGTTGATGTAGAAGGATCAAAGGACGGAATAGGAGCAGGGATGATTGAGGGGGACGGAAAATCCCAGTGACGTAGGACAGGAAATTTATATGTGGTCAGAAACAGTTAAACTCAGTGGAGAGTTGGACTTTGTCAAGGTCTCACATCCGAGGTTGCGACGCGTCGTCTGTACCAACGCCAGACACCATAACAACACGCAACCCTGAGTAATGTTAGACACGGCAGAGAGAACGTGGCGTCTTTGCCGACGCCTGGATAAGCAGCCACGCACAGCAATTGAGTTCACCCCGCGAACCGTGCAGGGGACACCAGCTGACGTGGGCGTGTAGCGTGTAGGACGCCAGGACTGGCAGACGGGTTGATATCGTTGAAAGGACAGGTCGCAAGGGAATGCGAGTTGAGTTTGAACCTGCCTTGAGAGCTAACCTGTACGACAGTGGAAGACTGAGTCGAATGCTTGTATAGTTTAACTGTAAGTGAGATGTTTATTGCTTGCATGTATTATTATGTATTGTAGTGATCTTGTTCATGTTGAAATGATTGCTATAGATTGTCAGTGCGCGATGTTTGTGCGATAATTAATGCAACGCGTCAATAAAGCGTGTGAATAATACTTTCGGATATTCACTTCGTGTGATTTGATAGTTTGATATTACTTCACACTTGCCAGAAAACGAGCTACTTGTCTTGTGTTATGCAAGACTCTGACAAGTGCGAATGTGGAGGCTTTCGTCATGGTTTTGAATCAAATGCGAACGTATAAAATTTTTTGTCCGAGTTTGAAGCGAATGTGAACATGCCGATAGAAGTGCGCAAGTCATAGATTAAGGTAAAGTAACGAATTAATAGAGTTGATTTAATTAAATTATAAGTGTGAAGATATTATTTGAAGCCAATCGAGGCGTCTTCAGACTTAGCACTAAAATCAACAAATTTTGTACCTAAAATCCAAAATGGCGGCCGTGCCCTTGAATGTCATTGAGTAGAGGTAGTGTGAGCGTGAAAGTTGTTGATTGTGGTAACGACTAACAATAATACTTGACAGCATACAAACCTTTACAGACTTCAGTGACATTACACACACCATACATTTACAAACGTTCTAATTTCGTTTAGTTTAAAAAGTACAGGGTTTTTGTGACAACTTTACCTGAGTCTGGTGAACTTCAAAAATTTTTTGTGCGTCAACCCGAAAGACGTTCCAGTGTGATTTCGAGCACCACTGAACAGCACAGTACCCAAGGATTACTTGAGTATAAAATTTTTTTACAGCTTTCCTTATACTTTCGTTAGTCTGGCTTTGGACATTAACTGTGCTATAAATATTTGTAACTTACTAACATCATAAGTAATTTTGTTTATATTTATTCCATCATATTTATTGTTCATCATGTCTTCTTTAAACGATTTCATTGAAATGGGTTTAAAAATGAATATGTCTGGTGAGGAATTGAGAACATGGAGTAAAAGTGAATATGCAGAATATCTTTTGAAACAAGAGCAAATTAGTGAGAGGGATGAGAGAGCGGCCGAAAGGGCATTAAAGCAATCAGAAGTTGCTCTGAAAAGTAAAGAGGCAGACTCAGAAGCTGCTTTAAAACTTCAACAGGCACAAGAAGAAGCTGCTCTAAAGCAATCAGAAGCTGCTCTGAAAAATAAAGAGGCAGACTCAGAAGCTGCTTTAAAGCTTCAACGGGCACAATCAGAAGCTGCTCTAAAGCTTCAACAAGCACAATCAGAAGCTGCTCTAAAACAGTCAGAAGCGGCAGTGAGGCAAGCTGAGATCTTAGCCCAAAGTAAGAGAGAAGAGCAAGAAACACAACTGAAAATTGAACAGCTAAAAGCTGAATGTTCTAAAGAGAAAGTGAATAGAGAAACAGACAAAGATCAACCTCATAAGAAGTACCAAGGTCTGATCAGAAGTTACAACACAGGTGATTACATAGCAGCATTTACCCAAAATTTTGAATTTGTTATGGATCATTACAAAATCCCTAAACCTGAATGGGGGATAGTGTATGTAAGAAGTCTTTCTGGGGAACCTCTTCAAGTCATAGAGTCGATCCCAAATGACCTGAAAGAAGATTATCTTTACATTAAAGCAAAAATTATGTCACATTTTTTGCTAGATGAATCAGGTTATAGAGAACAGTTTAGGAAGTTGTTTCCTAAGCCAACACACACGTTCTCTGATTACATCTCAGAAATTCAAAATATTTTTTCTAAATGGCTGTCAGCAGCTAAAGTAAATGGAAGTTATGACAAATTGGTTGACCTTATGTTGAGAGATAAGATTATTGCATCTCTCCCAGCCCCCTTTTCTAAATTTTTGTTGGAATGTCAGTGTGAAAGTGTTCAACAGATTGAAAGTCGTGGCTCTGGTTATTTTGCAGCCAATAAGCATTGTTTCTCTAGTAGTCTGACCAGCACAGACTTTGTAGCAGCAGCTACATATGGCAAATATCAGGCAGGGTCAAATAGCAAACAAAGACCTTATAGGCAAACTGCAGAGAAATTATATCAGTGTAAATATTGCAACTATGCACACAATGAGCATGATATGTGCGACCAACATCCTGGGTACACTGCTTACTTGCATAATTACATTCCTAAGCAAGAGAAAGAGAGGAAGAACTACAAAAACTTACAAATTGTTACCTTTGTAAGGCTTTTGGTCACTGGCGTAAGGATTGTAAAGCCAAGTCAATGACCAAAAAGGCTAATGCAGCCATGTTTGACATTTCTTCGTCAGAAGATGAAAGTGTACAAGATCACCCAGTAAACTCAGCACATTCCATTGAGGTATTCCATCAGGAAAAATGTACCATTTGTGATCAATTTCATGAGGATGGCGTGTTAACATGCGGCCATTCTATACCTATTACCAGTGAGGAGGCCAATTCTGTAGTAAACTCCAAAGGTAGACTGAACATCCACCAGGGGTATGTTAATGGTAAACCTGCCACAGTTTTACGTGATAGCGGAAGTACTCTCATTGGTGTAAAGAGAGACTATATTTTACCAACACAATATAGTGGTAAATATGTCACATGTAGGACATTCACAGGGAACATAGAGAAATATCCACTTGCATGGGCATATATAACTACACCATTCCTTACAGGAAATTTGAAATTCGCAGCATTAACCAATCCTTGCTGTGATATTATCATTGGAAACCTTCCTGAAGTGAATGACATACCACATGACATCAATACATCATCTGTCAGTTGTAATATTGATACTACCTCTTCACCTTCATCACCAATCACCATTCATGATGTATTACCACCTGTAAATGAATGTACAAATACCAACCTGGCTATGCCAGAATATACATGTAATTGTGTGAATGTAACATCAATGTGTGATGAGAATGATCTTTGTAATGTAGTAAACGCAGTAACTCGATCTACTGCACAGATGCAAGATCGAATCGATCAAACAGAGGCTTTACAACGAGTAAGTCCTGTTGTAACATCTCCTGAGACAACTAGGGAGACGTTTATAACATCTCAGAAAGCCGATCGCTCTCTGCAGAAGTATTTTAAACTTATAGGCCAAAAGCCAAGAGTAGCAAAGAATGCTCAATGGTACTTTGCTCTCAAGAACGGAATTCTAACACGGTATTAAACCAAAGGTTCCAGCACTATAGAACAAACAGTGCTACCGTTAGAAAACCGCAAGCAAGCATTGAACATAGCTCATGACATACCCTTTGCAGGACACATGGCTTATGCTAAAACTAGAGCAAGGTTACTTACTCAATTTTATTGGCCAAAGTTTTGCAACGATACCAAACAGTATTGCAGATCGTGTGACATCTGTCAAAAGCTTGTCAAAAAGGGTAAACACCCACAAGCTGAATAGCAAGTTACTGATTTGGCTAGTAGACCGTTTGAAAAGATCTCGGTCGATATAGTTGGTCCTCTGAACCATATTACATCTAAAGGTAATCGATACATTGTAACACTCATTGATCTATGTACTCGTTGGCCAGAAGCGATTCCAATGAAGAACATAACTTCCAACGACATCATGGAAGTGTTCTTTCATATTTTTGCGAGGGTAGGATTCCCTGCTACCTTCCTTTCAGATCGGAGTAGCCAATTTATTTCCTCGGCTACACAAGCCTTTACCAAAATGTTGGGTGTTAAACAATGCTTCAACAGTCCATATCACCCACATTCCACCGGTATAGTAGAAAAGATTAATGGCGATATGAAACATATGCTCTCTAAGGTAACATAAGAACATCCTGAAGATTGGGATACTTATCTGCCTGCCATTTTGTTTGCATATAGGGAAGTGCACCATTCCAGCACTGGGTTCTCACCATTCGAAATGTTATATGGTGCACAACCACGCGGCCCATTATCTCTGTATGAATCTGTGTTGACTGGAAGTACAACTGTGTCTATACCCATTTCACCATATGAACATGTAACATCATTGCGTGATAGAATTATGAAATCATGTATATTAGCCAAAGAAGCTCTCCAAAAATCAGGAGCTATTTACCGACAATTTGCTAACAGAGGAAATAGAACTATTACACTGACGCCAGGACAGGACGTGCTTCTTCTTTTGCCAAGTGATAGACATCTCCTAACTGACTCATGGCAAGGACCGTTCAAAGTACTACGACAAATTTCGACGGTAGATTACGAGATTGCAGTTAGGGACAAACATAAGATTTTTCATATTAACATGCTCAAACCATATCACCACAGGCAAGACGAACAAGTAGAGACTGCAGCAAGCACCTCCATAGTGGACCAGACGGACGACAACGACACTGACGAGATACCGGCACCAGGTCTTGACACGACGACCAACTTACAAGACATTAAGGTAAATCCTAAACTGACTCAGACACAAACTGACAGTTGCAGACAACTGATACAAGACTACAGGACGATCTTTTCTGACAGCCCAGGACAGACAGATTTAGTGCAACACCAAATCATCTTAACATCTGACGTTCCTATTAAGTGTAGACCATATTCCATCCCTATACACTATAAAGAAAAACTTCATCAAGAAATCATTGATTTAGAAACAAATCATATCATTCGACGTTCACAATCTCATTTCTGTTCACCAATAGTTTTGGTACGCAAAAAGGACAACACTATTAGACTTTGTGTGGACTATCGTAAACTTAACAGCATTACACAGTTGGATTTAGAACCGATGAGCAACTGTGAAGACATCTTGACTGAACTATCTGACTCACGTTATTTTACTAAACTTGACATGACAAAAGGCTACTGGCAGATAGCTGTACATCCTGATAGTATACATCTGACTGCAATTGCCACACCTTGGGGTTTATACGAATGGTGTAAACTACCTTTCGGATTAGTCAATGCACCAGCTACCTTCGTCAGAATGACAAGAATTCTTCTGACAGACATTGCTAACATCATTTGGTACATGGACGACATTTGCATACACACAAAGGACATGACAGAGCACATAACAGCACTACAGCAGACATTTGACAGAATTAAACATCATGGACTGACTGTAAAACCTTCCAAAGTGGATATAGCCTTTCAGGAAATTTCATTTTTGGGCTATAAGATCTCAAATGGCTTTATATCAACTGACGATAACATCATGTCCAGAATTTTGAAATTGTCGCTTCCGACAACTAAGAAACAGTTGCGAAGTGTGTTAGGTCTGTTAAACTATTATAGACAGTTTATTCCTCATTTTGCTGAATTGACCAAATGTTTCACTGATCTACTAACAAATAAACACCCCAATGTGATTGTAAACAGTGAATGTTTAAGGCCAGCATTTACGAAAATTCTTTCTTATTTTTCTAAATCACCTATTTTGAAATTGCCAAATTTGAATATTACTTTTAGATTAAGATGTGATGCGAGCTCCGTAGCCATTGGAGGTGTGCTTCTCCAAGAACACGACCAAATCTTGTACCCAGTATACTACGTCTCTCGAAAACTGAACACCAGCGAACGAAATTACAGTACACCGGAACTCGAGGCTCTTGCCATGGTATTTTCGGTACGTAAACTTTCTAGATTTCTGTTAGGCAAACATTTCATTATTGAAACAGATAATACTCCGCTGACAATTGTTACCAGAGGAACGCCTAGTAACAGCAGGGTGGCAAGATGGTCCCTTCTTCTGCAGGACTATAGCTATGAGGTTAACCACATAAAAGGTTCACAAAACTGTCTTGCAGACCTTTTGTCAAGATGTCCATACAACGAACCTAATACCCAGTCGACACCAGAGCACAGTGCAGAGGGTGTATAAAACTGCAACGTAGATAGTGCTCAGTACCACAACCAATTGTGACAATGTGTCAGTAACGCTGTGTACACCATTGTGATGGGGAAGATTGTATCTCCCAATGTATATAACTTATGTACATGTTGTGATTCTTATTATTATCATGCGAATGAATGCGTATATAATTGTGAGATATGTGAAAGAATGAAATCAGTATTATGTAAACTAATGTGTTGTATAACTGTGAGATATGAGAAAGAATGTAATTATTATTGTAAATACATAAATATTTTAACAACCAGACACTACGGAGAAGTGTCACGGGACAACAGTAGAGGATCCAAGAAGTTACCAAGCCACTAAAACGTGAGGTAATCCTAAAGTATCCAGACCGAGGTGCCCAAGACGTTTTAACAAGGTACGAAAGATGACTGCGACAGTACAATCCGAGCAGAAGACGGAAGAGATTATCCAACAGCTGATAGTAACAACTACTACTCCGTTTATAGAAGATCAATCCAGAACGGACCAGCTTTGTTTGAATGACATCACAACACATGTAATAGTTCCACTGTATACTTCCGAGTTTTTGCATATTATTAAAAGTATATAAATGTATGACGTTGTATTAAAATGCGATTTAAAATATTCCCATATACGGAATTGTATATGTTGATTTGTATAGGATGTAATCTCAGCATCATAACTTGATTGCTTCTTTACAAACGTGACTTTTTGTGCACATTTGTCAATAAGGATCAAATTATGACACTAAGAAATGAGTTTCCAATTGTAATTTATGTCTTGTAAACGACGATAAATTATTGTTCCTAAATTTTCTGTATAATAACCAGGGGACATTATTCTAAATTATTGGTGATATGTAAATATGTATTGTAACCATGAACATGTGTGCTTGATAAATAACATGTCAATGTAACATCGTTTAGATATGGACAGTATATTGCCAAAACTGTTGACCTTCATTAGAAACTCTAAATAGAGGTCTGATGGAGGAGTCATCTCAGAGGGAGATGCTCACGGCTTGACCTGATTATTTTAGTATTTTCTGTTCTTGGTTGTGAGGTAGGGGCCAGTTTAGCGATACCTACCGGACTAGCTGGGTCACAGCGAGGTAATGCCCATTAAATAGATTGTACTTGACTGTTGTACGTCATAGTGCAACATAAGTGGTGTATACATATTGTTGACTATTCACCTGTATATATTTATGATAATTGTTAATGTATAATGTTCAACTTTGACATGTTGAAGAACACCTAGAGATATATTATACATGTAAGGAAATCCTTTCATGAAAAAAGGGGTGTGGAGAGTGTCAAGGTCTCACATCCGAGGTTGCGACGCGTTGTCTGTACCAACGCCAGACACCATAACAACACGCAAACCTGAGTAATGTTAGACACGGCAGAGAGAACGCGGCATCTTTGCCGACGCCTGGATAAGCAGCCACGCACAGCAATTGAGTTCACCCCGTGAACCGTGCAGGGGACACCAGCTGACGTGGGCGTGTAGCGTGTAGGACGCCAGGACTGGCAGACGGGTTGAGATCGTTGAAAGGACAGGTCGCAAGGGAATGCGAGTTGAGTTTGAATCTGCCTTGAGAGCTAGCCTGTACGACAGTGGAAGACTGAGTCGAATGCTTGTATAGTTTAACTGTAAGTGAGATGTTTATTGCTTGCATGTATTATTATGTATTGTAGTGATCTTGTTCATGTTGAAATGATTGCTATAGATTGTCAGTGCGCGATGTTTGTGCGATAATTAATGCAACGCGTCAATAAAGCGTGTGAATAATACTTTCGGATATTCACTTCGTGTCATTTGATAGTTTGATATTACTTCAAACTTGCCAGAAAACGAGCTACTTGTCTTGTGTTATGCAAGACTCTGACAGACTTAACATCGGTTGGAGTGGAAATGTGTTTCAGTGCCGTATAGAAAAAGAATATCACAGAGTTGAGTTTGTGTAAAAATAACCAACCCTGTCCCTTCATGGGAATTAAAATGATATCAGTCTAGGCAGGAAATATAATTCAATAAGGTGATTATACAGATGTAGCTTAGAAAGCTAGCATAGGGATTTGCGTGTGTAAACGTAGTATAAAGAGTAGACAGCATTCGGCTGAAGAGTGATTTAAGTTGTGTAGAGTAAGGTGTCTGTACAGTCGGAAGGATTAGTCTATACTAGGATTTATGTGCTTTGTTTTAGCGTGTCCCTCGTTTACCTTGTATAGGATAGAGTGCTGAACTATTATGTCTTATACAAGAGTGTAGTATTAGGATGATATATATATAGGTTACCTACTGAATATAGTCTTAGACCTAACTTCACATATCATAGGTAGGAGTTGAGTTTCTCTCACACGCCGTATTTTCTTTGACAGGTTCCCTGCACTTGACCTTGAAGGTGATTACCCATCTGAGCCGAAGCATTTGTTCAGATTCGGGTGAAGTGATAACGAATATGAAACGGGGAATCCTGTGTAACTATCGTGTCAGACAAGAGTGAGTAAAGAGGACCCATGAGGCTGTGTCGCTCTAGGTGAGGTGATAAATAAAGTTATTCAATATGTCTGAATGCGGATGAAGAGGACTATTTAAATATAGACCCTAAACAAAAAGGGAAAAAGACAATCGGTGATAAGTTTCCATGATGGACAATACGCAGTGAATCACCAATATAGTGTTAGACTGGTGGTTACGTGTTTCCATACAAGGACTATATTACCAGTCGTATTTTGGTAAACAAAACGGCCATAAGTAACAACATTCAAGCAGTGTTAATCTGACATTCACAGGATATAGAAATATTCCAGATTGTTTAATGTGTATACGGGAAAGACTGTAACGAACATTGAATTCAGTGGATACTATAGTATTTGCGAGTTTCCAGAGCAGAGTGGGAAGAACAATCATCATCGGCCAGAGAGAGAGAAGCAGCCGGGTGAGAGATTCTACGTTATGTGCTTTGTGAGGTTGACTGGCTGTATAATGATGAACAACTCTGATAATGATCCTAACGTATACTGTGACACACTTTCAAGATAGATCACATCACATATATTCACACACCTACCTTGCACACTCAACTGACATTTTTCTGCAATAAATGTTTTATCATTTTGTTCGAAACCTGTGTTAGTGGAGGTATGTGCTGAAGGAACGTGAAAGGGGGTATTGTCTGTTGGAGAGAGAGAGAGAGAGAGAGAGAGAGAGAGAGAGAGAGAGAGAGAGAGAGAGAGAGAGAGAGAGAGAGAGAGAGAGAGTTAGTGATTAAAAGACTTTAAAAATAAAAGGGGGGGGGGAGGTGTAGACAAAGGTCCACCAGCAGAGGATAACCTAGACAAGGAAATTAACAGGTGTGCTGGGTGAATCCACTTCCCCCCCCCCCCCCCAGGGACAACTAGCTACAATACTCTCCTTTCATGTGTTGCCTGGTTAGGAACCAGCATAATACTACTGTTGTTTGCCTGAAACCACTACGTATACCAGGGCGAATGGTCGATATACCTACTTACCACGCCTGACTATGCCACATCATGCGAGAGGGTGAATCATCATGATTGACTAATACTCACCAAGTTGATTCGTGTACCCGAAAGCCGCTCTTGTAGGAAACGATGGTTTATCTCTAATTATGAACGTTTGATGATGCACTATTTCAGCAATGATAAGTTCATCTACCTGATCACTCATGCCTTGTTTATAATAGACAATTGAATCACTACGGAAAGATGATGATAGCCTCGCTCCAGAGAGACGTACCAAGTTGGGGTAGTCACAGCTCTGGGAGCTCATCAATTCCAAGTCCATGGTTTATCCGCCTAATCGTCGGAGACTCCAGGCAGTGATTGGCACTTGTCTTTGTGCTGTATCTACGTCGGCAATAATGTCCGGTCATGACTAGACTCACACCAGCTTGCGTATTATGATTACATTAACCGTGACCGGTATACAGGTCAACTAATCCTTGTCCGAAAGAACAACATTGTCGTGAATTGAGAACTAGTTGTGTTATCAAATTGTTTGACAACTGAGTCCAAGAACAACGACATTATGTTCGGTCACAAAAGTTTACCGAGTTTAATTATCTTGAGTGCCTTGACTCCGAGGGAGTCTAATAAATACTAGTGACTGTGCAGTGTTCTGATATCATCTGCTCGTATATATATGTACTTTTCATGTGACTCTTCTGAACTCGCAGCAGTAAGGTACCATTACCCAACCAGTGGTAAGAGCTTCTATTCCAGGACCATTAGGTTGGTCATTTGTTACTTCGATTGAAATCAAGAGATTAACTGTGGTCACCTCAAGGTAGAGGGTCTCCCAGTCAGGCTGTATACTGAGAACTGTTTATTGCCATTTACAGTGACTCGTTGTGAGTGGTGGATTTGAAGTTCATCCAGTTGATTGTGGTCCAAGTGGGTAATTCCTCTAGCTGTCGATCAGAGCTCTGGGGACGGAGTGGTCTTCAAGGTTCCAGTCATCATACTGGAAGGGAGCCGGGTGAATGGCGGACCGACTGGACGGAACATTTACACCAAATCTACTTCTCAGCCTGATGATGAATCTAGTAGCATCTCTGATTCTGTCTCTACTCTATCCTCTACTATTGTAAATAGAATTATTCTATCAGGGTGTTCAATTCATATCTATTTTCTCTAGGGTAGAATAAACGTTGTTTATGTTGACAGATTCTTTGTACAATTATTGAGTGTGGTCTCGGACGATGCCTCAGGGTTCATTGTCCCAAGGGAGAGGGTAGATAGTGGGGGTCTAGAATCTGGGAACGAACGAACGAACGAACAAACAAACTTTATTTTCAAAGGGTTAAGAATTGGGCACGCAGGCCCGTCTAACATTCTGCCCTTCTATCACTCTCTTTCATACATTATTTCATTCACACATCATTCAAGGCTAACAGAGAACAGCAACAATATATAAGATATGCATTATAAAGGCATGGGCAAAATGCGAACATCAAAACTACACGACATAGTAAAATTAGATAATGGTCTGACACTTGTTATTAGTCATGTGGAATATACTAGCCTACAAAAAGGGGACTGGCTGTTATACTAGGGTTTTGTTGTTATTATTATTATTATTATCTCTATTATTAAGGGGGAAGATAATCCGTACTGAGATAGTGTTCGAGTAATTTTCGATTATATGAATAGGGATTGGTGATGTCTTTGATTTCTTGTGGAAGATTGTTCCACAGCTGAGCTGCAGAGTACGTTAAGCTTGTTTTGTATAAGTCAATCCTAGGCTTCGGAATGTGTAATATATTTAAACGTTTACTGTGTCTAGCATTATATTTAAACAATGACCAAAGGTAATTTGGGGCATTCCGATGCAGGATATTGTGAATTAGTTTAGCTTTATTGAAAAGCAGGCGTTTGCGGAGTGGTAGTAACTGAAGGCGTTTATACAGGCTAGGATTGTCAGATAAATGTTTGTTATAAATTAGACTCATGGCCCGTTTCTGGAGTGAGTAAAGTCGCTTGGTGTTTGAATTAGAACAACCGTCCCGGATTGTAGAGCAGTAGTCAAAGTGTGTTTGTATATGAGAAGTATAGAATAGTTTCCTTGTGTCCTCATCAAGGAAGTTTTTAATTTTGGCATGTTGGTAGACTTTTTTCGCTGTTTGTTTAATAAGCGCTTGAACGTGGGAATTAAAGGTTAGGTTTCTATCAGTGATTATGCCTAATGACTGCCGTAAAAGTTTACGGCACTGTGGATCATAAGAGGCAGGACTGGTTTGCGGCCAACAGCGAGACTCTGCAGCCCTTGATTGATAAGAAGAAGAAAGCTCTCTTAAGAAACAAGGAAAGACCAACGCGTAACACTCTGAGTGAGCTAAGGCAAGCTAGGAAGGATGTGCAAAAGGCTGCCAGGCAGTGTGCAAATGATTATTGGATCAAGTTATGTGAGTCCATTCAAATCGCAAGTGATAAGGGAGACATAAGAAGCATGTATGAAGGAATAAAGAAAGCCTGTGGTCCAGTGATCAAAAGAAGTGCACCATTGAAAACCTTGACTGGAGAAGTCATCACTGATAAGAAACAGCAGATGGACAGATGGGTAGAGCACTATTTGGAGCTTTACTCAAGTGAGACCAAACTAGCGGATAATGCCCTCAACGCCATAGAGGCTCTACCAACTCTTGACCACCTGGACACACTTCCCACCATAACAGAAGTTAAGTGTGCTATAAATGAACTTGCATCTGGCAAGGCTCCAGGTAAGGATGGGATTCCAATAGAGGTTATCAGGAGTGGGCAAGACACACTCACTATACAGATCCACCAGCTAATAGAGCTATGCTGGCGTGAAGGACAAGTCCCACAGGATTTCAAAGATTCAAGCATCATAACACTGTACAAGAACAAGGGCGATCGGAGCGACTGCAACAACTATAGGGGTATCTCACTTCTGTGTATTGTTGGAAAAGTATTTGCCAGAATTGTTCTGCGCAGACTTCAAGTCCTAGGAGATCAAGTCTACCCCGAATCACAGTGTGGCTTTCGACAGAACCGGTCTACCACTGATATGATATTCTCATTGCGACAAATGCAAGAAAAATGCCGTGAACAGAATCAACCACTGTTTATTGCCTTCATCGACCTCACAAAGGCATTTGATTTGGTCAGTCGTGAGGGTCTGTTCAAGGCACTAAAGAAGATTGGCTGCCCACCAACTCTTCTGTCTATTGTGGAATCGTTCCACACAGGCATGAAGGGTATAATCAAGTTTGATGGTGCAACTTCTGAAGAATTTGAAATCAAGAGTGGAGTTAAGCAAGGTTGTGTACTAGCTCCCACCCTCTTTGGAATATACTTTTCACTTCTACTGAAATATGCATTTCGTGATCAGGATGGTGGTATATACATTCACTCACGCTCAGATGGCGGCCTCTACAATGCTCAGAGATTGAAGGCTAAGACCAAAATTAGGAGGGTACTGATCAGAGAGTTGCTTTTTGCAGATGATGCTGCAGTTACGACCCACTCTGAGGAAGAATTGCAATGTCTACTATCTGCATTCTCCAATGCTTGTTCTGAATTTGGTTTAACAATTAGCAAAAAGAAGACACAGATTATGTCACAAGGTGCACATGGGGTACCATCAATCTTTATTGACGACGCCGAACTAGAGATAGTAGATCATTTTACATATCTAGGATCGGTGGTAAATAGCAAATTATCCCTAGATCAGGAAATCAACATCCGGATTGGTAAGGCAGCAACAACAATGAACAGGTTAAGAAAAAGAGTCTGGGAGAACAGGAAGCTTACTGCCAATACAAAAGTCCTTGTCTATCAAGCCTGTGTCCTTAGTACTCTTCTCTATGGCAGTGAAACCTGGACAACTTACTCACACCAAGAGAACAATTTAAACAGCTTTCATATGCGGTGCCTGCGAAGAATTCTTGGTATTAAGTGGCAAGACAAAATCACAAATACTGAAGTATTGGAAAGATCAGGTTGTGTGACAGTTTATTCCATGCTCAGTCTTCGTAGACTTAGATGGATAGGACATCTTAGGCGGATGGATGATGGTAGAATACCAAAGGATATCTTTTTTGGTGAATTACAGATGGGTAAGAGATCTCAGGGTCGGCCTCTACTACGATACAAAGATGTGTGTAAGCGGGACATGATTGATACAGGCATTGATAATGCACATTGGGAGCAAGTCGCCACTGAACGTGTTGCATGGAGGGCAAATATCAGAAATGGAATAAAGTCAAAGGAGAAAATTATTGCAGAAAAGTCACACACCAAGCGTTTGAGACGTAAGATGGTGCATGATGGTGGAAATGACCACGTGTTCACATGCACCCACTGTGAACGGACATTTACAGCGCAAATTGGCCTTATCAGTCACACTCGCTACCGCCATAGTTAAAAGTTATTATGCCTTTTTAAAGCACAAACTATCGTCTGTCAAGACGGCAAGGTGCCAATGTATGCCTAATGTTTTGTGCTCAATTACACTTTCTACTGGCATGTTATCGATGTGAAGTTGAAGTGATGTGTGTGAGCTTAGAGTTTGAAGTCTTTGTCTGGTTGTTAGTAACATTGATTTTGTTTTAGTGATGTTAATTTGCATACGGTTTGAATAGCTCCACCTAACTACATTATTTAATTCTTGTTGTAAAGACGACTCCAATAAAATACAGTTTTCAGCATTTGTGTACACTGTACAGTCGTCTGCAAATAGATCGCAGGACGACGAAAGATGTAAAGGTAGATCGTTAATATATATGGCAAACAATAGAGGGCCAAGATTAGAGCCTTGCGGTACTCCAATATTGATGGTAGTGGTATGAGACAGACATTTATTATGTGATACTATTTGCTTTCTGTTTGATAGAAAAGATGATATTAGAGTGACTACATTAGGGCCAATTTTCATTGTCTCAAGTTTTTTAATTAAAATAACATGGTCTATCATATCAAATGCTTTCTTGAAATCAATAAACACAGTTCCACATAGACTGTTGTTGTTTATATTCTGGTGCCAATTTTCTATCATGTTTGTTAGGGCCGTATGGCAAGAATATTTTGGTCGAGATCCTGATTGGTTGTCAACAATAAGCTTGTTGCGAACTAAATACTGTAATGCTACTTTATGAATGTGTTTTTCTAGTGGCTTAGATAGTTATGATAGTAAGGAAATGGGTCTGTAATTGTTCGGGAGATTATTGTCCAATGAACCAGATTTAAGAAGAGGGTACACGTTAGCGATTTTGAGAGCTGATGGAAAGTGGCCTTTGGTGAGACACTGATTATATACATAGGTTAGTGATATACAGATCACTGGCACAGCACAACGGAGAATCCGGTTGCTGATTCCATCTAACCCAGACGAGGTTGTGTTTTTTAGGTTACTGAGGTAAGTGAAAACCTCAGTGATTGTCATTAGCGGTATGTCGGAAAGAATATCGCCGGAGCATCTATTATCGCAAAACGATGACAGTAAAGATAAGTTGCAAGGAGAATTAGGTATTGAAGCCTTCAACTGGTCTATGTCAGTTTGAAAAAAATTACTGAATTGGTCGCATGTAATATGATTTGATGGTAAAGAATTTCGGAAGTTATACCTGTTTGTCAAGGTGTTAATTGCCTTCCATATATCCTTACTATTTGTTTTATCCATTACTAAGTTTTTAAAGTAATTTTTCTTTTCCCGTCGTATGATATATTGAACTTTGTTTCTAAGAGTACGGTATGCGCTGAGATCCCGCTTTTTATGTGCTTTATCTCTGTCTCTCATAATTTCAAGTATTTCCTGGTTGATCCAGGGTGGCTTGACGTGGTGTTTTACTCGAACTTCTTTGATTGGCACATGTCTGTCAAAAACATCAATACAGGTTTTCATCCAGAATTCCAGAGCATCATCAGATTCAGGAAGCTGACAAACATTGTCTAGAGGTGAACTGAGCAAGTCCTGTAAAAATGCGTTTTGGTTGAAATGTTTGTAACTTCTATATTTTACACTTATGTGTTTATGTTTAGGAGTTTTAATTCCTTGTTTAGACCACGTGCAGCATATTGGGTAGTGATCGCTCATTGCACAATTGGGTACAGCGCATTCTATGATGTTGTCTGAGCAAGTTACATAAATGTGATCTATGACTGTTGAAGATGACTTTGTTACTCTAGTAGCCTGTTGTACTATTTGTTGGAAATTGTATGATGCAATTATATTTCCCCATATTATGTTGGATTTGTTGGTGTCAATGTTAAAGTCTCCGAGTAGTATAATTTCCTTCCCGGAAGCGAAAACCACATCCATCATGGTAGTGAAGTTTTCGTACCAGACGTTTCCAGCACTGGGATTTCGATAGAGGTAGCCAATTATCAGGGGTGTGCTGTTTTGAAGTTTTAGCTCTAACCACATACATTCTATTTCGCAAGTTTCAAAGTCTAGCCTACGGTGAGCATTTAGTAAATTAGAAACATAGGTTACTATGCCTGTCTCTTGTTTCCTACAGGGATCCCTTCTAAAAACTTTGTACCCTTTAATAGATATGTCCTCATCTGAAATGTTATCATTAAGTCTACTTTCACTAAGGCCGAATAAATGAAAATTTTGTTTAAGAATAGAAGATAACTCTGGTAGCTTGTTAAATAAGCTGCAAATGTTTAAGTGTCCAAGGCGTATTCCTGACTTATTGAGCCAGTGTTGCCACTTCTCAGACATTTCATCCATGAAGAAAGTGTAAATTAGTCAAAGTTAAGCAAAAATACAAGATCATTAAAAAAAAATCACAATTACATTAACTTACAAAATATCAGTAATACAAATAGATATGTAAATGACAATATTATAACGATATAACTAATTAGACCAACGAATATAATGCAAACACAGAACAAAACGAATTAAAGAACATACAACAAATAATTAACCTGAAAAAAAAAACTACTTCACAAGCTAAGTAACCAACTGTTATCCAAAAGATTTAATAAATGACCATACAAGTCAATGTCTCTGTTTAAAGCGGAGTATCCCACACGGGAAATAAAACGTTAAACAGTAAGCAGAAGGAAGAACAGTGAAGACCCCCTCACTCACAGTAAAAACACAATGAAAATTATTATAAAAGTTATACAGCTAAGTACTATCAATTAATATAAAATCAAAACAAGTCAATGTTTGTAGTTGCTTATAACCTAATACGTTACTAGATCAAGTAGTAACCAACTATGCATATAAACGTTCAAGGAGAGGCTCTTTCTTGTACCGAGATCAGGTGTAGCTATGTGCTAAGTTGCTAGTAAACACCAGGTTGTGTTGGTTGTTGGTATAGCGACATTATAAGTGCTTGACGAAGTGTAGCTGGGTTACAATGAAATGGGTACTGATGATGTCTCATGGGTATGTAAGGACTACCAACTAGAGCCTCTGGTTGGTGGCTAACAGGAGGTTGTGGTGGCACATCGTTGTTGCTGAGAGTTGGTTCCTTTCTGGGGAGAATAGGAAAAATATCTTCGTAATTATTACCCTCTTGTGTGAAAGTATTTAACGGACTTGGTGTAGTGGTAGTGTCCCGTCTGGCTTGGATTTCAGGTGCAGTGGTTATGAGTGGTCTGCAAACTTCTGTCCTATTGGTACTTGATGTGACGGGAGTATGTCGTCTGGCTTGAGTTTCAAGAGTAGCTAAAAGTGTCCGGTGCGATCCCGTATTGGATGTATGGTATGTCCGTTCAGGATATTTGATATTCTTGGCGAGAAAACTGGTGCCCAATGTAGACAAATGTATTTGATCCTTATAAAGACTCCTTTTTTGGTGCACCAGCCTGTGAAGTGAATGATGCTGTGTTGTTGATGAATTGTATCATGTTTTGAGAACAGAAATTCTGCAAAATGTTGTTATTTATGTCAGCTAGACGGCGCTGCTGTCCATAACTTGGTGATATGATGGAGGAGAAGAAAATGGATGAGTTAGGAAAAGTGTGACGTAATCCGTTCAAGAGTGCCAGTAGTTGAGACTCTGTGATTTGTTGGTTGTTCATGGTGTCGGTGATACCAATATGTACGCTTGCCCTTCTGACGCTATGATTAACAGCCAACCTGCTAATCTTGTCTGTTAGCCGGTCTACACCAGCCCCAGGCAGTGGGATTATTGAAACAATGTCTTTGTCTGACGTGGCCATCCTGTCGCTGTATAAACCTTTCATTAAAGAATCGCCTAGTATAATATGTGTACAGTCAGGTCGTGCTGTCTGTACATGTTGGTTGTCAGCACGTCTCGCCCGTTGTTGGGGCTTGTAGGCATATTTAACGAATACTAGGTCAACAGCAGAGTAAACAGTGTATCTACCTGTCCAGCCCCTGGGGTCAGAATACACGGGAGTGTTAACGACACCTCGGGCTTGGTTAATTCTCAATACCCAAGCGATCCTGTCACAAATACACAAACATTGTAACATCTTGTTAACAAATTAGTAAAAGTTTTTGTCCATATTGTAAACTATAATGTATAAGTGTGTAAGTAAAATAAAATTGCAATAATTATTTAATTATACTGTTTAATAATCTATAAATAATTCATAATTACTTATTGTCATAGGTTGCTGTAAACAAAGTGGACATAATATATATGCGGCCTCTCAAAAGCATTACATTTGCCAATGTGGCGTTACGCACACAATGTTTGCCCACCCCTGACCTAGGCTATTCCCACCAGTACGACAGTCATTTCAGAATGTTTACACTGGTTCACGGCCATGTCTAATTCATTATAAAAGTTGATTTGAGTTGAATTGAGTTCAGCACTCAGGACATTCCCATACGTGCTCCGTCCCCTCGTTCAACAGCCAGCGAAGAGTCATACTACTAATCGTTCCCACCGCTATCTGATTAAAAGTTCTCCTGGTCTTAACCCTCAGTTTTGAGATTATTCCAGAACCCCTGCCGATCCCCTGCAATCTCATTCTTTAAACATATTGGTTCTCAATCTGTTCCTCCGCCTTCTCCACCTGGTTCCACAAGCGCACCACCACCTATCCCCTTGTCCATAGGCAAGATACCACCAAGAGGTGTATTCCCTGCTAGCCTATCAACCTGGTCATTCCCCGGTACACCCGCATGGCCAGGGCAAAATATCCATACTATTCTCACAATCTGTGACCTCTGAAGCAACGAGAGCCATTCCACACGAAACCTTCCTTTCTCCACCTTGCTAAGCATACTCTTTGAATGCGTAATGAATACAACGTGTGTTGCAGTAGTCTCCTCTAGCCACCGGAATGCCGCTGTTACTGCCTCCACCTCCATTCTCATGCTGGAGGTCGTAGTATCATATGCCAGACTCTCCTTTTTCAAGACTCGCCTATTAGCCTTTGCAATAAAGCCCCAGCCACTACGCCTGTTTCTCACCACTGACCCAACCGTGTAGATGACTATGTCACCTTGATGTATGTTGCTCTGGATCAGCTGTTGCACTTCAAACTCAGTGCGGCCCGCTGCTCATTCTCTGCGCTCACGACCCAGTGTTATTATTACATTGTGCCAGTCCGTCATGTCATCCGGAACTTCAACCCACTCTCTTTCACGATTGATGCAGCATGCAGCGCGTGATCCCTATATGCGGAAACTCTCAGGTACCATTTGGCCTGAAGGACCCTATGCCTATCCGTCATTGTTGGTAGCGCCAGGATATGCCTCATGCATATAATTGGTATGTCCTATGTGCACCCCAAGATTAACCGCATGGCAGCATTCTGTATGCGCTCCAGCCTTTCAATCTGGCTCTTTGATACTGTCAGCAGCCGCAAACCATACTCAATGACAGAAATTAGTAACTGTTGAAAGAGCCTGTACAGCATCCTCTGATCTACCCCGGTTGCTGCCATAGCCATCAATGCATTAAGTCCCCTACCAGCCTTCACCACCAAGGCCTCCACATGATCCTTAAAAGACAAACATCTGTCAAAGGTGATACCCAAGTACTTCAATTTACTCTCTCGGCTAAGAGGACATCCATTCAACATAATACCTGGGACATCTGCCGTCACGATCCGGTTATCCAGGGAGTAACACACAACCGATGCCTTGTCTGGGTGTATAATGGCTCCTGCTTCCCTGCACCACTCCGCTACCCTGTTTACTGCCAACTGTAAGTCTTTCGCCAAACTGGCCCTCTCTCTGCCCTGTTTGTACATCAGCAAATCATCTGCAAATGTCAAGATAATACCCACACCGGGTGTCGCAATAGCTGCGATATTGCTGGTGTAGACTTTAAAGAGCACTGGGGACAAGGCAGATCCCTGCGGCAACCCAGGTGTAATAGTACAGGGCTCAGAAGTCCAGGAACCCATGCGCAGTGCATTCAGTATAAAATGTTTGTATGTCCTATTAATGTCAGCTGTCGGCGCATATGCGTGTATTATGTTAATATACAGAGGTTTGCCAAGAAGTTTCACTAATAATGCTCTGTCTGAGATTGTCCAGAATCCTTTAACTCTAATAGCACTTATTTGATCCAAAATTATGCCAACTTCCCTTTTGTAGTCCTTCTCTCCTGAGTAAAGTATTATTTCTGTATGTATCTAAATAGTTTTCCCACGCACCTGGCCATCGCATGTAACAATATATATTAACAATCATTCATTCATTCAGTAGCATGTCCTTTGCAGAACCTAGCTCCCATAACAACCTTCCGGAAAAACTCTCGATCATAAGCAAGATGTCCCACGTCTGATACACCCATCTGGAGATCATCCGCCACATCCTGCACCCATATTCTCTTTGGCCCTCCTCTTCCTCTCTTCCCAGGCATATACCCTTCCATTATTGTTCTCTCCAAACTTTTGTGACGTTTCAAGTGACCACAATATTTAAATTTTCTTTGTTTTATCGTCTTTAATAGCCAACCTTCTTCAATATTCAACTCTTGAAGTATGGATACATTTGTTCTTTTCTTTACCTTCTTAGAACTCGTCTATAACATTTATATTCAAAGGCGTTTATGCGCTGTTCGGCTTGTTAAGTAAGTGTCCATGTCTCACAGGCGTATGTTGCAATGGGAAAGATGCATGCTCTTAAAAATATAATTTTTGTAGTTCTGTCTGTCCCACTCCATAATTTATTCAGCTGTTTTAGTCTTTGAAGAGCAATTGATAGTCGCCGTTTAATTTCTTTCATTGTGTCACCGTTGTTGGTAATCAATGATCCAAGATATTCAAAATTTTCCACCACCTCCAATTTTTCCCCATTAATGTATATTTCTTTCTCCATAATAGTTTTATCTGTATGCATTATCTTTGTTTTTGCTATGTTAAGATATAAGTTGTGATTTTCACTATTCAATTGGGTTGAGGCTATTAGGTTTTCTATGCCATTCTGTGTTGTGGATAGTAATACTGTATTGTATCATCAGCATATCGAATCTCCGGTATGTCATGACCGCCGATATTTAGGGCATCATATAGCTCCCTGTTTATATCATCTCTTACATTTATCATTATATTTTCGGCGTACAGGTTAAACAAATAGGGTGACAGCACGCAGCCCTGACGGACTCCATGCTTGATGTTAAACCAATCTGATGCCTCGCCATCTATTCTAACGGCTGCTTGTTGGTCTAGATAGAGCATTTTTATGAGCTGTACTACATGTGATGGAAAGCCCATATTCCTCATGATTTCCCAAAGTTTCTGATGTTGTACACAGTTAAATAAATGCCTTTGCATAATCCACAAAACATGAGAATAGGTTTACATTAAATTATGTGCACTTATCTATTATTAAACGCATGTTGAATATGGGATCTCTTATTCCTCTTCCTTGTCTAAATCCAGCTTGAACTACATTAATCTCTTCTTCCATTTTCTTACGAAGTAAGATATATATATCTTATATTAACAACAAATTGATATTATGCATATGGCAAGAAATAATAAAATTTTACTTCCGATATTTATATCCTTGGTCTCTTACAGCATATGTAAATTATCATAACAATAGGCGAACAATGCATTGATTAATTACCACTATCATGAACAATTCTGTCTAAACGGGTTGTGGACTGACCACAATAAAAGGAACACACACCTATTTACAATATTAGTAAGGGACATAACAACATAATAGTTATTCGAGGGACATTACTCGAAATCAAATAAATGTATTTTGTGATTTAAAGAAATTTAGTCGTTTCTATTTTCAGTGACAGCTTTGTTACAGTAATTTGAAAAGAATACATTCCGCATAAATGGCAGATAATAATTTCAGAAATCTTTAAGATTTATGAAAAAATTTTGGCTATATTTTATAATGGCAATTTCTATTTATTTGCAATATAACATGAAAGGTGTTTATCCTTTTATTAGCAGCAGTTGTCACACGGGTATTGAAATATATTTTTGACCGTCCTTTACTGTGGGACGTAAATTACAATTATCTATTAAAGTTATCTATGAAATCCTGTGTCTCCAGCCATTGTCTTCAGGTCCAGACCATCTCGATCTTCTTAGCACTCTCATGGAGTTCCTGAGACAACATGCCTGGGCAAAGTCTGTGTCTCCAGCCAGGCTATTGCCTTTGTTAATGCCATGAGGTCCATGGTTACACTCGATGCTACTGGTGGATTAGGATTGTCGTTAAACCGTCTAGGAAAAGACTCACTGTGTTACGTTGACTGCTATAATGAACTGACCGTTGTGTGAATTCTTGATGTTGTAAACTCTTCAATATTCGTGTAGATAGATTGTATGGAAATATCACTGACATCTCTGTGTGTCTGTTCCTTAAGATGTCCGCGTCTCGAATGAAAAGTCTCGCTAGCCGTTTCGCTAAGGTTGTTACTTCTGGCCTCTACATGTCCCCTGAACAGCTGAGCTCCTCGAGTGTCACTAATTGTCTGTGTTTTATTGTTAACCCTTACTATTCCTGTCTTGCGGGTTGTAGTGTGTGACTACTACTCTACTGACTTATGTCCTGTTAACTCTTTTCTGTCCATGACAGTCTGTACTAAGCCATGCTTCTACGTGCGTGCGAAACTGTCGAAATTTAAGCATTGGCCAGTCCTCGTTTCTTTGCGGTACTCCAGTCTTTGAATTGTGCCGTCTGCTCTACGTCTCATTAGAATATCTGGGAACGGCAACGCTTCGTAGTGTTCGTGTCCCATAGGTAGGGAGGTGTTCTTATGCGTATGGTTCATTATGGCCTGGAACGATGGTGCTTGTAGATCGTCTGTGGTGATGATTATTATATCGTCCAAATAACGATGGTAGAAGACCAAGTTTTATTTTCTGAGGATCTCTTTTCTTCTAAATGTGCCATGAAGATTTCCGCTAGAATAGGACCAAGAGTACTCCCCATGGCCACTCCGTCATTTTGGCGGTATGACTTTAGTAGCCAACCTCGTAGCGATAAAGATAATCCACGTCCCTGAATACAAGGCGAGGCCTGACTTGTCTCTCACAGAAGCAGAAGCCAACAGTCTCTTATTTAAAATCCGATAAAATTTTACTGTCTCAGAAAGTCAAGTGTGGGATAAGTGGGAAATCTGCCCCGACGTCTCGAAACTGGAAACAGAGTGCAAACTGACTGCAGGAGAACATGACTCGAATGGGTCCCGCCCCTAGAGAGTGTTAGGAAGATAAGTGGTCGAAATATTCGGTGAAGGGAGGCACTTCTGATTATCGGAATTCTTACAGAAAGTGTAAATTATCATAACAGCAGGCTGGCAATGCGTTGATTATTCAGCACTTTTATGAACAATTCTGTCTAAACGGGTTGTGGACTGACAACAATGAACGGAAAACAGTTAATTACAATAGCATTAAGGGACATAACAACATAACAGATATTCAAGGGACATTACTCGAACTAAAATAATTGTATTATGTGATTCAAATGAATATTACAAATTTTGATTATCTATGATAAATTATTTACACTAATTATAAAAGAATATATTCAGTACAAATGGCAGAAAATAACTTTAAAATCTTCAATGTTTATGAAAATGTTTTGGCTTTATTTCATATGCGTAACATTTTATATTCTTTGCAATATAACATTCAATGTTTTTATCATTTTAATTTTACGTCAACAAGTTTCTTTTGGTAATATATTTTTGACTGTCCTTAACTATGGGACGTAGATTACAAATATCTATGAAATCGGAGTAAGTTCGCATGATGAGGAACATTGGTAATAGCGCAAGCTAAACTGCTCGATTGTTCTAATAGTCGGAAATGGCTGTCAAAGGCAGAGGTAAAAGACCCCAATGTGGATGTGGAAGGCAAGGGGAAACCACCACATGATCTTCCCAAGACTTAATGGCAAAACACATTTCAGAGGTAGTGAAGGACGTTAATGGCTGTCTTAGGACATCCTCGTCCGGTAGGGTCATTAGCCACAGATGATCGTCATTCAGCTACTGATGGCAAAACCATAACTAAAATAAATACATTTAGAGAAGGTCCATGGAATGTTAGGAAATTAAATGAGCTAGGAAAGTTGAACAATGTTCTAAGAGAAACGGAAAGCATGAAAATGAATATACTAGGCATAAGTGAGATGAGATGGAAGGGATCGGGCAAAATTATAAACGACAAACACACACTAATTTATTCTGTAGGAGATACACATGAAAAAGGAGTAGGACTTTTGATATAAAAACACCAAGTTATTTAATGGAGGCTGGTGTATTTCAGATAGAGTCATTATGGTCAAAATCAACGGCAAACCAATAGATATAAATTGTATACAAATATATGCACCAACAACAAGCAGCAGTGATGAAGAAATACACCACTTTTACGATGGTTAGAAATGGCGATGACTCAAATTGGATCACAAGAAGTAAAAATAATACTGGGAGATTTTAATGCAAAATTAGGAAAGTGAAACATGGAGGATGTAGTGGGGAATTATAGTTAAGGTACAAGAAATGAAAGAAGAGAGAAACTAATAGAAGTGGCAAATATCCATCCTTCCATCATGTGCCATGCCAATAAGCGTGGGAGGTCATGTTTTGCCATCTCACTCGATCACCAGAGTTGTGAATCAGCTCGGTCTTCCTGTCTCGACCATGCCACGTGGCCAAGCCGTCCAAGTATTTACTTCTCGGTCTTCCCCTTGGTCTCTTCCCTTCGATCTTGCCAGTTGTCACCAAGTTCTCCGAGTAATTTCTTCTCATTATATGCCCGTAAAACTTTGACTGTCTACGTCAAATGACTCTAATCAGTTTACGATCTTCATTTGTTTCTTGACGAACTTGTTCATTGGGTTATCTGTCTGTCCATGATATTCTTTGCATTTTCCTCAGAAACCATATTTCTACAGAAATAAGATGTTTTTCATATTGACTGCTCATTGTCCACAATTAACATCCATACAAAAGTACAGGTTCTATGTAGCACTTCAACACTCTTTTTCACATTTGAATTGATATATTTTAATTGGTCATTATGATTTTCATCTTGCAAAAGAATACCTTCGCAATGGCAATTCTTGTTAAAATTCTTCAAGGGATCTCCCATCAGATGTTATGACTGTTCCGAGATAATTGTACCAATTAACTTGCTTAAGAATATGCACATTTACTCGTATATCGTTAGTCTACGGGACACCCTTGGGCAAGGTGGAGTACCCGTTTAGCCCCCCGATCAGGGTTACGTGAAGCCATGGAAGCAGGTGGTGGATGGAGTGTGAGAGCAGCCGACAGATTGTTGTTGGTTATGGTCTTGCACTCTGCGGCGATAGGCAGATGATCTCATCAGTAGAGACAATGGCTATGGCCACCGACTAGTACAGTCACTGCCCAGAAGGAAAGCAACGGCAAACTACCTTCTGCAAAACTTGCCAAGAAACTATAACAACCATGAAAGAAAACATAATAAAAAAGAGATCTGGTGGCGAGACCCCCAGGCCAGGCAGATCAGATAACAATGGGGAAGAGTGTGACGCAGGGACCAGTACTAGTAATCTTGATGACGGAGTTAATCCTGACTGTGTTACCAAGGAAATCCCCTGTGTCAGACTGAGAAACAGAGTGAGAATTGCAACGTGGAATGTGAGAAGTTTGTATGAGGGAAAGCTTAAAGTAGTGTGTGATGAGATTGAGAGGTTAAACATTCAAATTTTAGGAATTAGTGAACATCGCTGGAGTGGCAAGGGACATTTTACAACTGAAAATGGAAGTATTTTCATTTATTCTGGTAGAGATGTCGGAGGCCAGAGTGGAGTGGTATTTTGTTTAGATAAGACAACTGCTTTAAGACAAAAGCTTTAATGGGATATAATCCAGTTAGTGATAGAATCCTCACTATTAGACTTAAAGGCCGTCCAAAAAACACAACTCTCATACATATATATGCACCTAATTCAACAGCAGAGGAGGACGAAATTGAAGATTTTTACAACACACTACAAGACACATTAAATAAGATTGGTCATAATGATATAGCAATAATAATGGGAGATGTTAATGCAAAAGTAGGTGCAGGAAGAGCTGAAAATGAGAGACACGTTTTAGGAAAATTTGGATTAGGAAATAGAAATGATGCAGGTGACAAATTAATTGAATTTTGCACAGAAAATGAGTTAACGATAGCCAACACACTTTTTAAACAACATCCAAGAAGACTCTTCACATGGAAGTCTCCAGACAGTTTTACCAAAAATCAGATAGATTCTATTTGAATACAAAGAAGATGGAGATCAAGAATAACATCTGCAAAAACCCTACGAAGTGCAGACTGTGATACAGATCATCAGTTATTAGAAGCAGATCTGAAATTAAAACTCAAAAAGCTTACCCGAGGACCAAGGCCACTTCGTTTTGATCTCACAAAAATACCAGACGCATACAACATAAAAGTTAGGAATCGCTTTGGGGTCTTGATTTCTGTACAAGAAGAAATGACACCTGATGAATTGGCAGTACAACCTAGAGATATCTTGATAACTGCAGCCAAAGATTTCATTCCGACCAAGAAAAAACAACTTAAGCCATGGATTGCATCAGACACGTTAGAATTAATAAAACAACGAAGGGAGCTGAATCAGAAAGGAGATGAATCCGATAGCAGGATGAAGTATAAATCTTTAACTCGAGAAATAAGAAAGAACACAAGAAAGGACAAAAATCAATATATACAAGATCGCTGTACCAGAATAGAGCAATATCATAAGGCTGGAAGAGATTATGAAATGTTCAAAGAAATGAAGTTATTGACAAGAAATGTTCAACCTCAGTTGAATGTTATCTGTGACAAGATGGGAAATACCTTAACAGAATCTAGACAAATTCTAGAAAGATGGCAGGAGTACTGCGGTGGAATGTATGATATGAGTGACAGTGAGGATATGAATGAGATACATGAGACAATGACAACAGAGACAGAACCTGAACCCTCATTAGATGAAATTGCTTGGGCTATAAGGAACCTGAAGAATGGTAAATCACCTGGATGTGATGAGATACCAGCTGAACTAATTAAAGCAGGAGGAGAAGAAAGCATACACATATATCATGCATTACGTACAAAGATTTGGAAACATGGTATATGGCCAAAAGATTGGAAGAGAACTATCTTCATTCCAATACCAAAAAAGGGCAACCTGAAATTATGCACCAACTATAGAACTGTTGCCCTGATCAGTCATGCAAGTAAAATTCTACTAAAAGTCATAATGCGAAGATTTAGTAAGAAAATGGAAGAAGAGATTAACGTAGTTCAAGCTGGATTTAGACAAGGAAGAGGAACAAGAGATCACATATTCAACATGCGTTTAATAATAGAGAAGTGCAGAGAATTTAATGTAAACCTATTCTCATGTTTTGTGGATTATTCAAAGGCATTTGACTGTGTACAGCATCAGAAACTTTGGGAAATCATGAGGAATATGGGCTTTCCATCACATATAGTACATCTAATAAAAATGCTATATCTAGACCAACAAGCAGCAGTTAGAATAGATGGCGAGACATCAGATTGGTTTGACATCAAGCAAGGAGTCCGTCAGGGCTGCGTGCTATCACCCTATTTGTTTAACCTGTACGCCGAAAATATAATGAGAAATGTAAGAGATGATATAAACAGGGAGCCATATGATGCCCTAAATATCGGCGGTCATGACATACCAGAGATTCCATATGCTGATGATACAGTATTACTATCCACAACACAGAATGGCATAGAAAACCTAATAGCCTCAACACAATTGAATAGTGAAAATCACAACTTATATCTTAACATAGCAAAAACAAAGATAATGCATACAGATAAAACTACTATGGAGAAAGAAATATACATTAATGGGAGAAAATTGGAGGTGGTGGAAAATTTTGAATATCTTGGGTCATTAATTACCAATAACGGTGACACAATGAAAGAAATTAAAAGGCGACTATCCATTGCTCTTCAAAGACTAAAACAGATGAATAGATTATGGAGTGGGACAGACAGAACTACAAAAATTAGATTTTTAAGAGCATGCATCTTTCCCATTGCAACATACGCCTGTGAGACATGGACACTTACTAAACAAGCTGAACAGCGCATAAACGCCTTTGAATATAAATGTTATAGACGAGTTCTAAGAATATCTTGGGTAAAGAAAAGAACAAATGCATCCATACTTCAAGAGTTGAATATTGAGGAGGGATGGCTATTAAAGACGATAAAACAAAGAAAATTGAAGTATTTTGGTCACTTGAAACGTCACGACAGTTTGGAGAGAACAATAATGGAAGGGTATATGCCTGGGAAGAGAGGAAGAGGAAGGCCAAAGAGAAGATGGGTGCAGGATGTGGCGGATGATCTCCAGATGGGTATATCAGACGCGGGACATCTTGCTTGTGATCGAGAAGTTTTCCGGAAGGTTGTTATGGGAGCGAGGTTCTGCAAAAGACATGCTACTGAATGAATGAATGAACTCGTATATCACACTGTGGTATTTCCTTCTTCCCAGTGACGACCATAATCTGTGTCTTCTTTATATTCAGTTCTAACCCTAGTTGTTCACTGTGTGCAACAACAGAATCTACTAAATGTTGCAGGTCATATTTATTGCCTGCAATCAAGACTGTATCATCTGCATAGCTAATGTTATTCGTTGCATCGTCCCCCAATATTGATTCCTTCTACATCTTCTATATTTCTGAAAATAATTTCACTGTACAAGGAAAAGCGATCTGGAGATATTACACATCCCTGTCTCACACCTCTTTTAATAGGCTGATATTGACCTACTTCATTATCAATTCTGATGACAGTTTGTTGTTTCAAGTATATGTTGTTTTACAAGTCTAAGGTCATTGTTGCCGGTCTCTCTGGCCGAGGGGTTACAACACTTTCTCTGTAATCCCGTTTATCACGCACAGTCTCGTAGCGGGAGAGAACTGGGAGCGGTTCGACCCCCGCTGATGACTTGCGGGATACTGAGCCGGTCACTCAGAAAGCAATGGCAAACTACTGAGCGTAATCTTGCCAAGAAATCAACAGACAGCTGAAAGATGCTGCTGTTGACAATCATTTCCTGTAAAGGATATGAACAAAAAAAGAGGTCATTGTTATCTATTTGTAGATATTCAAGCATTCTTATCATGTCGACATGTCTAACTTTATCGAAAGCCTTTGTGTAGTCAATAAATCAAAGATATAGATCTTTGTTTTCTTCTATAGAACGTTTAATTTCTGTTCTATAGAACAGTACAACTGTGGGCAAATATCAATGAAAGATAATTGGAAACACCTAGATTAAACACCAGCATATACGACTAAACACATGGAAAAGCCCTGATAAGAAAATATGCAACCAAATTGACTAATACTTATTAATACAAGATTTAGAAATGCGTTCATTAATGTAAAGACAATGCCTGGTGCTGACTGTAATAGTGATCATGTACCACTATGTGGACAATTAAAAGTAAGATTAAAGACTGGGAATAAAATGGTACAGAACGCGAGACTTAATAAAGAGGTTCTGAAAGTAGATAAAGAAATTCATGAACAATACAGAGTGACTGTGAAAACTAGATACAACGCAATAGTTACATACAAAGTATAGATGAACAATGGGAAATGTTAAGGAACGCCATTCATCAAACTAGCAATGCAATATTGCAGGAGAGAAGCCAAAAAGCTAAGAAAAAATGGATGACTGAAGAAATCTTAATGTTGATGGGCAAAAGAAAAAAGGGTAAAAATTACAAACAAGAATATGCTAAAATAAATACAGAAATAGGAGATACATGTGTGAAGGAAAAGAATGTTGGTTAAACGATCAGTGCCAGCAAGTTTAATATGTCCTATAATTAAGAGGTGGAATTATTAAATAAGAGAATTGTATGATGGAGAAAGGGAAAAATTAAAGGAAGAAGGTAACATAGAAAGTCCACCTATTCTAAAAGAAGAAGTCGCTGACGCTGTAAAACATATGAGAAAAGGAAATACAGTTGGGCAAGATGAAATCACAATAGAAGAATTAGAAGAACTAGATGACTTTGGAGTAGGTATATTAACCAAAATGCCCCTGATTGATAAAAAGAAGATGGCTCTCTTAAGAAACAAGGAAAGAACAACTAGAAACAAACTCAGTGAGCTGAAACAAGACAGGAAGGATAAGCAAAAAGCTGCCAGGCAGTGTGCAAATGACTAATGGATCAAGGTATACGAGTACATTCAAAATGCTAGTGATACGGGAAACATAAGAAGCATGTATGAAGAGACAAAGAAAGCATGTGTTCCAATAATCAAAAGAAGTGCACCACTGAAAACCTTAACCGGAGAAATCATCACTGATAAGAAACAGCAGATGGATAGGTGGGTATAGAACTATTTGGAGCTTTACTTAAGCGAGACTAAACTAGCGGATGATGCCCTCAACACCATAGAGGCCCTACCAACTCTTGACCACCCGGATACACTTCCCTCCATGACAGACGTTAAGTGTGCTATCACTGAACTTGCTTATAGCAATGCTCCAGGTAAGGATGAGATTCCAATAGAGGTTATCAGGAGTGGGCAAGGCTCACTCACTCTACAGATCCACCAGCTATGCTGGCGAGAAGGACTAATCTCACAGGATTTCAAAGATGCAAGCATCATAACACTGTACACCGGTATGACATCACACTGATGTTGGACAGCAGGATGCCTTCATCCGACGTAAAGTACTTCACGCTGGAGTTCACAGCTAGTGAACACAAGCAAGCAAGCAAGCATAACACTGTACAAGAACAAGGGAGATGGAGTGACAGTAACAACTATAGGGTATCTCACTTCTGCGTATCGTTGGAAAAGTATTTGCCAGAATTGCCCTGCGCAGACTTCAAGTCCTAGGAGATCAAGTCTACCCCGAATCACAGTATGGCTTTCGACGGAACCACTCTACCATTGATATGATATTCTCATTGCGACGAATGTAAGAAAAATGCCGTGGACAGAATCAACCACTGTTTATTGCCTTCATCGACCCCACAAAGGCATTTGATGTGGTCAGTCTTGAGGGTTATGTTCAAGACACTAAAGAAGATCGGTTGTCCACCGACTCTTCTGTCCATTGTGGAATCGTTCCATACAGGTATGAAGGGTATAATCACGTTTGATTGTGCAATTTCAGAAGAGTTTGAAATCAAGAGTAGAGTTTAGCAAGGTTGTGTACTAGCTCCCACCCTCTTGGGAATATACTTTTCATTTCTTCTGAAGTATGCCTTTTGTGCTGGTCTCTCTGGCCGAGGGGTTAGACCACTTTCTCCGTAATCCCGTTTATCACACAGATCAGGTAGCGGTTCTACCCCCGCTGGTGACTTGCGGGATAACTGAGCCGGCCGCTCAGAAAGCAATGGCAAGCTACTGAACGTAATCTTGCCAAGAAATCAACAGACAGCTGAAAGATGCTGCTGTTGACAGCGATGTCCTGTAACGGATATGCGAATAAAAAAAAAAAATTCCTTTTGTGATCAGGATGGTGGTACAAATTCACTCTCGCTCAGATGGCGGCCTCTACAATGCTCAGAGATTGAAGGCCAAGACCAAAATTAGGAGGGTAGTGATCAGAGTGTTGCTTTTGCAGATGATGCTGCAATTACGACCCACTCTAAGGAAGAATTACAATGTCTACTATCTGCATTCATTCTCAAATGCTTGTTCTGAATTTGCAGGCTTGTCCGTTGGAATCCTATGGGAAACGTCCCATGGGATGGTATGGGATGGGACAGCACACATTTGTATTTCCCATGAAACACATGGGACAGTAGCCATGTCACAGCAACTTGATCTACGTCAGAGCTACCCTTCATTTTTAAAAATATTGTTTTACATTTTTAAAGCCTTTTATCCTTCTTTTTTTTTCTTTATATATTTGTATCAATTCTTCAGATTAATTACAGGCACATTGAGGGTAAAGTTAAAGAAAGTCAAGTATACAGCAGGAAACCCTAAATATGACTGGTGCAAATTGAAAACTGACAAAGAAATACAAGATAATTTTAACATAGAAGTAAAGAACAAATTTGATATATTGTCTGATCTAGAGATCCTGTTTCAAGATGTAGATGATCAATGGGAAACGATGAAGAATTCAATCAGTTGCGCAGCAGAAAAAACTATTCCAAAAGTAAAGAAAGTGGGCCGTAAGACATGGATGACTGAAGAAATTTTACAACTAATGGAAACAAGAAGACAGAACAAAAATAATCCTGCCAAATATGAAGAAATTCACAGAAAAGTGAGAACCTTATGTAAGGAGGCAAAAGAAACATGGCTTGAGAAAAATTGCAGAGAAATTGAAAAACAACACAACAGTAACAATGCGAACCTAATGCACAAAAGAATTCAGGAGCTTACTAATCAAAGAACACGTACATCAGCAGGCTGCCTAAAGACAAAAGATGGAAGAGTCATAATAGAAAAAGATCAGATATTACATGAATGGTCAGATTACGTGAAAAACCTGTATGACGACAACAGAGACGGACAGTATGATGTTCAAAATAATAATGAAGGACCAGCAATTTTGAAGATGGAGGTTCAGAATGCTCTTAACCATATGAAATCTGGCAAGACCCCCGGTTCAGACAGCGTCACAACAGAAATGATTAATGCTTTAGAAGAATATGGAATAGATCAAGTTACCAGTCTGCTTAATACAATATATGATACTGGAAATATACCTCAGGAGTTATGTAATTCTGTATTTATTGCAATCCCAAAGAAATCAGGAGCCTTGGAATGTGATCAACATCGAACAATTAGTATAATGAGTCACATCACGAAGATTTTGCTAAGAATTATCATGCAAAGAGTTAGGAGGGAAATACAACCTGAAATAGGAGAAGAACAATGTGGGTTTGTGGAAGGCAAGGGTACAGTAAATGCTGTGTATATACTGAGAAACATAATCGAACGTTCTATAGAAGTAAACAAAGATCTACACCTTTGCTTTATTGACTACACAAAGGCTTTTGATAAAGTGAGACATGTCAACATGATAAGGATGCTTGAAGATCTACAAATTGATGGAAAAGATCTTAGACTTGTAAAAAACATATATTGGAAACAACAAGCTGCCATAAGAGTTGATAATGAAGTAAGCCAATATCAGCCTATTAAAAGGGGTGTGAGACAGGGATGTGTAATGTCTCCAGATCTGTTTTCCCTGTACAGTGAAAGTATTTTCAGAAATATTGAAGATATGGAAGGAATCAACATTGGGGGACGATGCATCAATAACATTAGATATGCAGATGATACAGTCTTGATTGCAGACAATGAACAGGACCTGCAAAATTTAGTAGATGCGATTGTGACACACAGTGAACAACTAGGGTTAGAATTAAATTGTAAAAAGACACAGATTATGGTCGTCACTAGGAAGGACGAAATACCACAATGTAATATACAAGTAAATGGGAATATTCTTCAACAAGTGAGCAGGTACAATTATCTCGGAACAGTAATAACATCTGATGGGAGATGCCTTGAAGAGATTAGAACAAGAATCGCCATGGCAAAAGTAGCCTTTAGCAAGATGAAAAACATATTGACCAATAAAAAGATGTCAATTGAAACGAGAAAGAGAGTGTTGAGATGCTACATTGAGCCTGTACTTTTGTATGGATGTGAAGCGTGGACAATGAGCAGTCAGGCTGAAAAACATCTGATGGCTGTAGAGATGTGGTTTCTGAGGAAAATGCAAAGAATACCATGGACAGCCAGAAAGACCAATGAACAAGTCCTTCAAGAAACAAATGAATATCGTAAATTGATTAGAGAAATTAGACGTAGACAGTCAAAATTTTTTGGACATGTTATGAGAAGAAATGGATTGGAGAATTTGGTGACAACTGGTAAGATCGAGGGGAACAGACCAAGGGGAAGACCTAGAAGCAAGTACCTGGATGGCTTGGCCTTGTGGCATAGTCGAGACAGAAACACGGAGCTGATCCACGACTCTGGTGATCGGGTGAGATGGCAGAACATGACCGCCCACGCTTACCGGCATGGCACATGATGGATGGATCAATTCTTTATCTCGTGGCGGGACACCAGATTAATAAATAAATGCGCGCATGCGCGCTGTTAGTCAGCCATTATTGCTCTAGTTGTTGATTGGCGTCTTTGGCTATTTGTAAATACAAAGCTAGTTTTAATCTGCTGTAATCGAAGTTGTTTTGTTGCTGAATTGTGAATTTTTATTTTGTTGAATATTCATTCATTCATTCATTCAATAGCATGTCCTTTGCAGAACTTCACTCCCATAACAACCTTCCGGAAAACCTCTCGATCACAAGGAAGATGTCCCCGTCTGATACACCCATCTGGAGATCATCCGCCACATCATGCACCCATATTCTCTTTGGCCTCCCCTTCCTCTCTTCCCAAGCATATACCTCTCCATTATTATTCTCTCCAAACTTTCGTGGCGTTTCAAGTGACCAAAATATTTCAGTTTTCATTATTTTATCGTCTTTAATAGCCAACCTTCTTCAGTATTCAGCTCTTTAAGTATGGATGCATTTGTTCTTTTCTTTACCCGAGATATTCTTAGAACTCGTCTATAACATTTATATTCGAATGCATTTATGCACTGTTCAGCTTGTTTAGTAAGTGTCCAGGCCTAACAGGCGTATGTTGCAATGGGAAAGATGCATGCTCTTAAAAATCTAATATTTATAGTTCTGTCTGTCCCACTCCATAATTTATTCAGTTGTTTTAATCTTTGAAAAGCAATTGACAGTCGTCGTTTAATTTCTTTCATTGTGTCATCGTTGTTGGTAATCAATGACCCAAGATATTCAAAATTTTCCAGCACCTCCAATTATTCCTCATTAACATATATTTCTTTCTCCATAGTAGTTTTATCTGAATGTATTATCTTTGTTTTTGCTATGTTAAGATATAAGTTGTGATTATGCACTATTCAACTGGGTTGAGGCTATTAGGTTTTCTATACCATTCCATACCATACTATGTGTTGTGGATAGCATTACTGTATCATCAGCATACCGAATCTCTGGTATGTCATGACCACCGATATTTAGGGCATCATATAGCTCCCTGTTTATATCATCTCTTAGGTTGAATATTAGGTACTATATTTATAGATTATGTGGTTGTTTCGGGATTTGAAATTTAAATATTGAGCACAACCCACTACTGGCAACGCTGATCGCATTCCGGTATGAACCTAAGGCCTATCCACGTCAATATGGAAGCACTATACTCGAGTTTCGCCCTTGTTTGAGCTCGTCAGTAGTGCATATCCCTGACCGGATCCGGAAACAGTCCCGGATCACGCGTGTGAAGCGGATGTGTAACCACGCGGCACACACTGGACACACCAAATTATCGCAACAGAACACCACAACGCTACCCATCGTAGGCTATGCTCAAGATTGCCCAATCGCCGCGACCGACGTCCGTCAATCGATGGGACCCGAACGATCAGGACTTCCACTGGCAAGGAACACCAGACCTCCTAAATCCAGTGAGCAATAATAAATTGATTATGTGGTTGTTTGAGCATAGCCTACGATGGGTAGCGTTGTGGTGTTCTGTTGTGATAATTTGGTGTGTCCAGTGTGTGCCGCGTGGTTACACATCCGCTTCACACGCGTGATCCGGGACTGTTTCCGGATCCGGTCAGGGATATGCACTACTGACGAGCTCAAACAAGGGCGAAACTCGAGTATAGTGCTTCCATATTGACGTGGATAGGCCTTAGGTTCATACCGGAATGCGATCAGCGTTGCCAGTAGTGGGTTGTGCTCAATATTTAAATTTCAAATCCCGAAACAACCACATAATCAATTTATTATTGCTCACTGGATTTAGGAGGCCTGGTGTTCCTTGCCAGTGAGAAGTCCTGATCGTTCGGGTCCCATCGATTGACGGACGTCGGTCGCGGCGATTGGGCAATCTTGAGCATAGCCTACGATGGGTAGCGTTGTGGTGTTCTGTTGTGATAATTTGGTGTGACCAGTGTGTGCCGCGTGGTTACACATCCGCTTCACACGCGTGATCCGGGACTGTTTCCGGATCCGGTCAGGGATATGCACTACTGACGAGCTCAAACAAGGGCGAAACTCGAGTATAGTGCTTCCATATTGACGTGGATAGGCCTTAGGTTCATACCGGAATGCGATCAGCGTTGCCAGTAGTGGGTTGTGCTCAATATTTAAATTTCAAATCCCGAAACAACCACATAATCAATTTATTATTGCTCACTGGATTTAGGAGGCCTGGTGTTCCTTGCCAGTGAGAAGTCCTGATCGTTCGGGTCCCATCGATTGACGGACGTCGTTCGCGGCGATTGGACAATCTTGAGCATAGCCTACGATGGGTAGCGTTGTGGTGTTCTGTTGTGATAATTTGGTGTGTCCAGTGTGTGCCGCGTGGTTACACATCCGCTTCACACGCGTGATCCGGGACTGTTTCCGGATCCGGTCAGTGATATGCACTACTGACGAGCTCAAACAAGGGCGAAACTCGAGTATAGTGCTTCCATATTGACGTGGATAGGCCTTAGGTTCATACCGGAATGCGGTCAGCGTTGCCAGTAGTGGGTTGTGCTCAATATTTAAATTTCAAATCCCGAAACAACCACATAATCAATTTATTATTGCTCACTGGATTTAGGAGGCCTGGTGTTCCTTGCCAGTGAGAAGTCCTGATCGTTCGGGTCCCATCGATTGACGGACGTCGGTCGCGGCGATTGGGCAATCTTGAGCATAGCCTAAGATGGGTAGCGTTGTGGTGTTCTGTTGTGATAATTTGGTGTGTCCAGTGTGTGCCGCGTGGTTACACATCCGCTTCACACGCGTGATCCGGGACTGTTTCCGGATCCGGTCAGGGATATGCACTACTGACGAGCTCAAACAAGGGCGAAACTCGAGTATAGTGCTTCCATATTGACGTGGATAGGCCTTAGGTTCATACCGGAATGCGATCAGCGTTGCCAGTAGTGGGTTGTGCTCAATATTTAAATTTCAAATCCCGAAACAACCACATAATCAATTTATTATTGCTCACTGGATTTAGGAGGCCTGGTGTTCCTTGCCAGTGAGAAGTCCTGATCGTTCGGGTCCCATCGATTGACGGACGTCGGTCGCGGCGATTGGGCAATCTTGAGCATAGCCTACGATGGGTAGCGTTGTGGTGTTCTGTTGTGATAATTTGGTGTGTCCAGTGTGTGCCGCGTGGTTACACATCCGCTTCACACGCGTGATCCGGGACTGTTTCCGGATCCGGTCAGGGATATGCACTACTGACGAGCTCAAACAAGGGCGAAACTCGAGTATAGTGCTTCCATATTGACGTGGATAGGCCTTAGGTTCATACCGGAATGCGATCAGCGTTGCCAGTAGTGGGTTGTGCTCAATATTTAAATTTCAAATCCCGAAACAACCACATAATCAATTTATTATTGCTCACTGGATTTAGGAGGCCTGGTGTTCCTTGCCAGTGAGAAGTCCTGATCGTTCGGGTCCCATCGATTGACGGACGTCGGTCGCGGCGATTGGGCAATCTTGAGCATAGCCTACGATGGGTAGCGTTGTGGTGTTCTGTTGTGATAATTTGGTGTGTCCAGTGTGTGCCGCGTGGTTACACATCCGCTTCACACGCGTGATCCGGGACTGTTTCCGGATCCGGTCAGGGATATGCACTACTGACGAGCTCAAACAAGGGCGAAACTCGAGTATAGTGCTTCCATATTGACGTGGATAGGCCTTAGGTTCATACCGGAATGCGATCAGCGTTGCCAGTAGTGGGTTGTGCTCAATATTTAAATTTCAAATCCCGAAACAACCACATAATCAATTTATTATTGCTCACTGGATTTAGGAGGCCTGGTGTTCCTTGCCAGTGAGAAGTCCTGATCGTTCGGGTCCCATCGATTGACGGACGTCGGTCGCGGCGATTGGGCAATCTTGAGCATAGCCTACGATGGGTAGCGTTGTGGTGTTCTGTTGTGATAATTTGGTGTGTCCAGTGTGTGCCGCGTGGTTACACATCCGCTTCACACGCGTGATCCGGGACTGTTTCCGGATCCGGTCAGGGATATGCACTACTGACGAGCTCAAACAAGGGCGAAACTCGAGTATAGTGCTTCCATATTGACGTGGATAGGCCTTAGGTTCATACCGGAATGCGATCAGCGTTGCCAGTAATGGGTTGTGCTCAATATTTAAATTTCAAATCCCGAAACAACCACATAATCAATTTATTATTGCTCACTGGATTTAGGAGGCCTGGTGTTCCTTGCCAGTGAGAAGTCCTGATCGTTCGGGTCCCATCGATTGACGGACGTCGGTCGCGGCGATTGGGCAATCTTGAGCATAGCCTACGATGGGTAGCGTTGTGGTGTTCTGTTGTGATAATTTGGTGTGTCCAGTGTGTGCCGCGTGGTTACACATCCGCTTCACACGCGTGATCCGGGACTGTTTCCGGATCCGGTCAGGGATATGCACTACTGACGAGCTCAAACAAGGGCGAAACTCGAGTATAGTGCTTCCATATTGACGTGGATAGGCCTTAGGTTCATACCGGAATGCGATCAGCGTTGCCAGTAGTGGGTTGTGCTCAATATTTAAATTTCAAATCCCGAAACAACCACATAATCAATTTATTATTGCTCACTGGATTTAGGAGGCCTGGTGTTCCTTGCCAGTGAGAAGTCCTGATCGTTCGGGTCCCATCGATTGACGGACGTCGGTCGCGGCGATTGGGCAATCTTGAGCATAGCCTACGATGGGTAGCGTTGTGGTGTTCTGTTGTGATAATTTGGTGTGTCCAGTGTGTGCCGCGTGGTTACACATCCGCTTCACACGCGTGATCCGGGACTGTTTCCGGATCCGGTCAGGGATATGCACTACTGACGAGCTCAAACAAGGGCGAAACTCGAGTATAGTGCTTCCATATTGACGTGGATAGGCCTTAGGTTCATACCGGAATGCGATCAGCGTTGCCAGTAGTGGGTTGTGCTCAATATTTAAATTTCAAATCCCGAAACAACCACATAATCAATTTATTATTGCTCACTGGATTTAGGAGGCCTGGTGTTCCTTGCCAGTGAGAAGTCCTGATCGTTCGGGTCCCATCGATTGACGGACGTCGGTCGCGGCGATTGGGCAATCTTGAGCATAGCCTACGATGGGTAGCGTTGTGGTGTTCTGTTGTGATAATTTGGTGTGTCCAGTGTGTGCCGCGTGGTTACACATCCGCTTCACACGCGTGATCCGGGACTGTTTCCGGATCCGGTCAGGGATATGCACTACTGACGAGCTCAAACAAGGGCGAAACTCGAGTATAGTGCTTCCATATTGACGTGGATAGGCCTTAGGTTCATACCGGAATGCGATCAGCGTTGCCAGTAGTGGGTTGTGCTCAATATTTAAATTTCAAATCCCGAAACAACCACATAATCAATTTATTATTGCTCACTGGATTTAGGAGGCCTGGTGTTCCTTGCCAGTGAGAAGTCCTGATCGTTCGGGTCCCATCGATTGACGGACGTCGGTCGCGGCGATTGGGCAATCTTGAGCATAGCCTACGATGGGTAGCGTTGTGGTGTTCTGTTGTGATAATTTGGTGTGTCCAGTGTGTGCCGCGTGGTTACACATCCGCTTCACACGCGTGATCCGGGACTGTTTCCGGATCCGGTCAGGGATATGCACTACTGACGAGCTCAAACAAGGGCGAAACTCGAGTATAGTGCTTCCATATTGACGTGGATAGGCCTTAGGTTCATACCGGAATGCGATCAGCGTTGCCAGTAATGGGTTGTGCTCAATATTTAAATTTCAAATCCCGAAACAACCACATAATCAATTTATTATTGCTCACTGGATTTAGGAGGCCTGGTGTTCCTTGCCAGTGAGAAGTCCTGATCGTTCGGGTCCCATCGATTGACGGACGTCGGTCGCGGCGATTGGGCAATCTTGAGCATAGCCTACGATGGGTAGCGTTGTGGTGTTCTGTTGTGATAATTTGGTGTGTCCAGTGTGTGCCGCGTGGTTACACATCCGCTTCACACGCGTGATCCGGGACTGTTTCCGGATCCGGTCAGGGATATGCACTACTGACGAGCTCAAACAAGGGCGAAACTCGAGTATAGTGCTTCCATATTGACGTGGATAGGCCTTAGGTTCATACCGGAATGCGATCAGCGTTGCCAGTAGTGGGTTGTGCTCAATATTTAAATTTCAAATCCCGAAACAACCACATAATCAATTTATTATTGCTCACTGGATTTAGGAGGCCTGGTGTTCCTTGCCAGTGAGAAGTCCTGATCGTTCGGGTCCCATCGATTGACGGACGTCGGTCGCGGCGATTGGGCAATCTTGAGCATAGCCTACGATGGGTAGCGTTGTGGTGTTCTGTTGTGATAATTTGGTGTGTCCAGTGTGTGCCGCGTGGTTACACATCCGCTTCTCACGCGTGATCCGGGACTGTTTCCGGATCCGGTCAGACTATATTTATAGTCTATAAATATATAATAGTAGTCCTAATTTCAAATAATTTGTGAAGGTAGTCACTTGAAGTCACCTTGTTACTGAGTGTAGGATGTGTAAGTCTACGGTACCCCAAAATGGCCAACCAAAAATATGAGTTCCAGGATCTGACTAAAACTGTTGTTGCTAAGATGTTGAGTGGGGGAGAATGTCACTTGATTGATGTTCCAACAGAACTTGTAAAGTCTTCAACAGCTAATGTTAAAGCAGTTAAAATATCTGAAAGTATTTCAGCACCATTTGTTTGCTGTGCAAAGTGTAAAACGCTATATGGTTGTTTTAAGTTGATTAATGAAAGATGGGTTAATCAAAATGGTTATGGAATTGCAATACAGCGTAGCATGACATGTGGTTCTGGTGGTTCTACTAACATCAAAAGATTTTTTGAAGCCAAGCAGCGGGAAGTAACAAAACTACCACCAACATTGTCAAATGCGTGGCAAAAAAAAAACAACAACAACAGTTGTTGAACTAATTACATCACATCCAACAGTATCCATTTCGGCTGGATGTGACATTATGTGTGATGCTGCTAACTTTGCTACAAGATCTACTAAGGCTGCAAACAATGTATATGATTACACTATATCACGGCATACAGTGACTCGTTCTATTTTGGCACAAGGAAAATTGGCCAAACTGCAGTCTCAAAATTAGTTTCAAAATATAGCACAAGATCCAGAATGTGCAATTTCTGGAATAGTTGACTTTTGGTCTGCAAGACAAACATTTGCCATATGGGGGAATTATTGCATGTAGACTAGATCAAAATTGGGAATGGATTACTTTTCCTCCGTCTCTTATTAACATTGATAGTAATCAATCCCATACTGTCCAATTTACGCATAGTTTTATTTGCACGTGAATTTCTTGCCGAATCTACCACATTCTCCAGTCCATTGTTTGTGTGTACTGATAATGCAGCAAGCATGACAGCAGTATTTGATGGACGGTTTGATAACGATACAGAAATGCACCGATCTGGTTGTACTGAGCACTTATCAACATGCATTACTGATAGCTTCAGCAGAGGCGTGATTTCTGAACTGGATCAGTTCATGGATCAACTTTGATTTATTGAAACATATTACAATACACGTCAGGCAAAGGCATCACAACTGCCATTTTCCATACCAACAAAATCTGTTACGCGTGAATGGCGATTATATTACCAACGTTTCAATGCCTATTTTAAAAAAAAATACTCGCATTACTTTAAAGAAGATGATGAAGAATTCTTAAACCACATTCCAAATATTGCTCAGATTAAAGGAATGCTGTACATACATGGGAAATTAAAAACATTTATTTTGACAAACTAGAAATTGATGGTGCTACGTCTCATTTAATTTTGCTGTTATACTTCCTCCTAGACTATCAGTTGTACACAGTTATTGTTGATATTGACGAAGAAACTTCCAGCAGCATGGTGAAGAAATATTGTCAGAACTTTCAGAAAATTATTGGAGAAAATCTTTGGCCATATTGCGGCAGTGCTCTGTCAATTACTGCAGCATTCCTTACTGGAGTTGACATTAAAGCCAAAATAGAAGAGATGGTCAAGACAGTTGTTACTAAGAATAAAGGGAATGGGGACACCAATAAATGAGCCAGTGGTTGGATTGCTTTTACTAAGTCAGTTGTTCCAACTGTTATTTCATTCATCAAAGATTTAAATCTTTCTTCTGAATCACCTGCTGTATGTGAAGTAGTAGGAATTGTAGAACAAAAGCCGAAAAGTGATTTTGACTTATTTTTTTATCCTCCACCAAACAAAACACTTAAGTTTGATGACCCCAGAAACAAATCCAGTGAGGATGAAGTTACCAAGTTTCAAATATCACGGCAACCAACTTCACAACCATTAAATTATTGGGAAAATGAACATAGGTTTCCACTGCTAACAGCAAGTGCGAAAATTGTCTTGGCCATACCAGTGGCCTCAGCGGCAGTAGAGCACTTATTTAGTGCAGCTGGATTGTTGTTGAGTAAGTTACGAAAACGGATGTTACCAGCTCTCGTTATAAACTCTGTGTATATCAGATTTGCATGTAAGATGAAAATTGTGGAAATGGTTCAAGGACTACCTGGATTAACTGAATTTTAGAAACAGTCGATCAGCAGGAGGTTGATAATGTGCTGAATGAGCAAAGTGACACAGAAACAGAATGAGAGTGTCAGAATGACACTGAATAGTCATATCTAGATTAAATTTTGTTTTAATAAAATACTCTTGAAAATTAAAATTAATAAATTCTGTTGATGTACATGTCTCTTTGTACATTTAGTCCTATTTAGTAGACACTAACCCTAAACTTTCATAAATTTCATAATTTTATTTGAACTATATTTGAATTATTAATATCATCATTGGAATCCCATGAGACGGGATGGGATGGGATGGGACAGGCATAAATTGCCATGTGATGGGATGGGACTGAAAAATGTGTCCCATGACAAGCCTGTGAATTTGGTTTAACGATTAGTAAAAAGAAGACACAGATTATGCCACAAGCTGCACATGAGGGGGGGGGGGGCATAATTCTTTATTGATGATGCCGAACTGGAGATAGTAGACCATTTTACATATCTAGGATCAGAGGTAAATAGTAAATTATACCTAGAACAGGGAATAAACATCAGTATTGGTAAGGCAGCAACAACAATGAACAGGTTAACAAAAAGAGTCTGGGAGAACGAGAAACTTACTGCCAAAACAAATATCCTTGTCTATCAAGGCTGTGTGCTTAGTACTCTTCTCTATGGCAGTGAAGCCTCGACAACTTACTCACACCAAGAGAACAATTTAAACAGCTTTCATATGCGGTGTCTGCGAAGAATACTTGGTATTAAGTGGCAAGACAGAATCATAAATACTGAAGTATTGAAACGATCAGGTTGTGTGACGGTGTATTCCATGCTCAGTCTTCGTAGTCTTAGATGGATAGGACACGTTAGGAGGATGGATGATGGTAGAATACGAAAGGACATCTTTTTTTGGTGAATTACAGATGGGTAAAAGTTCTCAGGGTCGGCCTCTACTGCAATACAAAGATGTGTGTATGCGGGACATGACTAATACAGGCATTGATATTTGCACATTGGGAGCAAGTCGCCACTCAACATGTTGCATGGAGGGCAAAGATCAGAAATGGAATAAAGACAAAGGAGAAAATGATTGCAGGTAGGTCACACACTGAGAATGAGCGACCTAAGATGTTGCGTAATGGTGGAAATGACCATGTGTTCACACGCATCCATTGTGGACGAACATTTACCGCGCGAATTGGTCTGATCAGTCACATTCGCCGCCACCATGGGTTGTAGTTATTATGCCTTGTTTGAAGCACAATGTAACAAACTATCGTCTATCAAGACGGCAAGGTGCCAATACACCCATGAATGATATCTAATTGTTTGCATATCCTTTACAGGACATCGCTGTCAACATCAGCATCTTTCAGCTGATTGTTGATTTCTTGGCAAGATTACGCTCAGTAGTTTGTCATTGCTTTCTGAGCGGCCGGCTCACATACCCCGTAAGTTACCGACGCGATTCGAACCACTGCTGATTCTCACCGTCGTCACGTTACTTACGAGAGTATACGAGATTACGGAGAAAAGTTGCTAACCTCTAGGCCAGGAAGTCGTCTGAATGATATTTACAACAGTGGATATTTACCGAGCCATATGCTGAAATCTGTAATTATAGCTATACCAAAACAGACCAGGGGCAATTGAATGCGAAGATTTCCGTACAGTTAACCTCATAAACCATGTTACTAAGCTTCTACTCAGAATTATAATGAGAAGAACAAGAAAGAAAATAAAAATGGAAATTGGTGAAGAACAGTATGGATGTGTGGAAGGAAAGGGTACAAACAATGCAATATATACATTACGGACACTATTATATAGGTCAATAAAGACAAAGAAAGACATATATTTGTGCCTCATAGATTATAATACGGCATTTGATAAAGTAAAACATTATGAACTGATTACAATGTTGGAAGATATCAACATTAATGGGAAAGATCTAAGAATAATAAAGAGTATTTACTAGAACCAAGTAGCAGCAATTAAAATGGAAAATAAAGAGGGTTACGAACAGATAAAGCTAGGAGTACGACAAGGGTGTGTCTTGTCAACGGATCTCTTCTCCCTATATAGCGAAGTAATAATAAGAGAGATCAAAGAGAAGCCACGAATACTTATCGGAGGTTATAATATAACCAATATACGCTTTGAAGATGGCATTATGTTGGTGGCGGATAATGCAAAAGACCTACAACAATTGTTGGAGTTATTAGTAGCAGAGAGTGCAAAGAAAGTACTTTCCTTGAATATCAAGAAAATAGTAACAATGGTGATGTCAAAGATAATGGTGACACCAAAGTGTGACATAGACATAGAAGGGACAATTCTTAACCAAGTGGATAATTTTAAATACCTAGGGGCATATATAACATCGGATAGAAGATGCACCACAGAGATTAAGAGCAGAATAGAGCAAGCAAAAGCCTAATTTCAGAAAATGAAGAGTATCTTAGGCAATAAGTCGCTGTCTCTGAGGGTGTAAATAAATACAAATATTACCAATAATAGGAATAATTAGCAACATGTTTAACTAATTCGGGAGTCTCCGTGGTGAAGTGCTCAAGCCGTTCCCCTCGCACTCCGAAGGTTGTGGGTTCGATTCCGGGCTACGTCTTTCGATTCACGGATGCATTTTTCTCGGAGACTCCCAGGGGTCGTCGCTGGAGCTACGGAGTTCGTGCTTTGTGCGACGCTTTGGACAGGCCGCCCTGCAGAAAGAGACCGAGCCATGTGGGATAAAACCCGGTGCAACGAAGTCGATCCTCTCGACGTGTAAGACTGTTTAAAAAAGACATTTAACTGATTCAGTGACACATGCAAAGTAGGTTTGGACCGTACATAGTAGACAATCAAATGTACAAGTATTATAATGTACATTTCCGTTCACTGAGCACTGAAATTGCGGAAGATACCACGAAACAAAACAAATAACACAATGATCTTAGTATGGCGATATATCGTCCTTCTGTCCAAATGGGAGGTCACATGAGGCGATATATTATCCCTTGGCCCCCGAGTCAGTTAATACAAGTTAAGTATGTGTAGAGACATTCGGCACTGTGGCTTAGAGGCAATTTCACAATTCCCCGACATTAGCGGCCAGTGATTTGGAAGCAGACCGTCTTGCGTTGATGTCAAGGGTTTGAGGCGTGGGTGTTCAGAAAACAATAGCAAACTACTTTATGTAATAACTGTTTAGTAAATCACAAACAGCGAAAAAATGCTGGGGCTGATAACGACCTCCTACAACGGAAATACAATTGACACTACCTAGCACCATATACAAAATACGCTTACAAGCGTGGAGAAGGATTCTCTACTTGTATGGGAATAAAACTAAAAACAGGAATATAAGTATATAATAACAACAGTCATCCGAGATACCTTCAGGTCTTAGGCATGACTGATCTACTTTATGACATTACACGGTACTACCTGCTTTCTGTTAGCGCCGAATGTTGGGTCTTAGTCAGATATGACTGAGCTACCGTATGACAGTAGACGGTACTATAGTATGTCCAGAAATGAATGCCGTCATTCACGATCAATTATTTTGAAAACTGTCTGTTGCATCGTTATGAAATGTTTCCTGCCGTCTTATATTTACCCCCACCCAAGGAATGTGTCTTTGATAGGTCCAAAAGCAACTTAAGTCATCGAAATTGGCGACATTTCTTTGATGTTTTGGGGAAAATGTAGTGAATTCACGCTAACAAACTAGTCTTACAATAAACCACGTTATTTCTGGTAAGCACACACGTACAAGGCGTAGCCAGATTCGAATGGGAGTGGGTGCAATAAATAAACATAGCTTAAAAGTCGACAGGGTCGACTGCATTGCATCGTTTTTTTTTATCCCATATGGCTCAGTCTCTTTGCGCAGGGCGGAAAGCGTCGCACAAAACACGAACTTCGTAGCTCCAGCGACGACCCCTAGGAGTCTCCGAGAAAAATCCACCCGTGAATCGAAAGACGTAGCCCGGAATCGAACCCACAACCTTCGGAGTGCGAGGAGAACGGTTTGAGCAAAAAAAAATGCACTCGTGAAATGAAGGAATCGAACATACAACCTTCGGAGCCCGAGTCAGACGGCTTGACCACTTCACCACGGAGACTTCCGAGAGGAGTGCAATGTGTAATATTAGTAAAGACAGAGAATTTACAGAGGCATGGGGTAAATAATGTGTAAATTGACAGGAAAGTAGAAGGAATATATTTCTTACCTTATCTTTCATTTTCTTCTTGTTTCTTCACCTGCAGGTTAATAATTGTACACAAGTATTCATGTTACTAGGATGCATTTAGCTTTTTATATTGAGTTCGTGAAAGCTTCCAAATAGCTGTGCGTTAATGTGCGTATAGAGTGACCAGAAATGATACCGCAATTTAGTCATCATGTGTCCATTTTTAAGGATCTGTTCAGCTGTCTGTGTAGTTTGTTCACACGTACAACTGGGTGACAGACCCGCTTTGAGTCTTCGTGAAAGATTGTCCACTCTGCTGTTTACTGTTCAGAGACGGAACATGGTTACCTGTTTTGCACTATGAAAATAGTTGTCAGTGTCTCTGTAGTGGGCTTTCTTTTTAACGACAAAGATGTTGGTCCTCTTTTTAGTGTAGTTTATAGATTGATTCGTATGCACGTGTGTTGTCCCCTAATTTGACAACGTGTTTGCCCTCACGTCTCTTGTTATGCCACCATATGTCAGTTTCCACCGCAATATTACTCTTCTGTTGGTATTCAATGCGCTTAGTGTGTTTGTGGTTTTTTTTCAATACTAGTTGTTTGTCACCGCTGAAGGCTTGCGGAATTGAAAATTCATCAGTGTAGAATACAAACTGTTGCCATTGACATTGTGCTGACGCTGTAATGTTTAAGGCCTGCAGTTCGTCTGAATGGTTGGAGTAAAATATCCCAGTAAGTGTGCACGCGTATTAAGGTCTGTGATTTGCTCAGACCATAATCTGTATCGGACGATTACAGCAGGTTGATGACTGCTCTCGGCTGCATAAAATTCAATCCATCTTTTCTCCAATATTCCTCTTCCTCTTTCAACACATGGTCCTCACATTTTCCCAGTAACTTTTATCAATATTTAATAGCGCGGACTGGATTAGTATCTTGACGTCAGACAATTTAAATATAGTATTGCCACCTGTCCTTTAATTTTAGCCCACACAAGTTCTATAGGGTTAAAATGAGAGTGGTACGGCGGAAGTCTCAAGCAACCATGACGATGCTCTTCTATCAACTGTCGATGTGATATTTCTTGCTTTTTTGGCGTCTGTTTTACAAAGGACAACATTTCTAGCTAGAAATACCTTTCTGGAAATGGAATTTTTCCCATTCGGAGCCATATCTTTATTGCTCCCTTTGTGCTCGATGCTGTAGGTATTTTGTCTTCTTGGGCAACAATATTGATATCATGCATTGTCCATAATTGGACACGACCGTCTATCTAGGGATGGAAGCACAGTATTCTCGAGCCAATCTCTAAATACATTACCATTCATCTTATTATGATAATCCCTATTGTCTGTATGCTTTGATACGAACACGAGCCCAGCATTCTATTGTAAGCCATTATGCGTATTACCAGCATGGGCTATGACCAAAAGCTGTCCTATACTACAGGGCACATATCGCTTTATCTGTCCATCCACTGATTGCCATTTGTGGTGTTCATTTCCGGTTTCAAGATGGCGACGGACGATCGGGTTGTTTTGTGTTCGTTAATTTTACGCGTAGGGGGTGGATTTATTCATCTCTTGCGTGTAATTGGTGTGCCAGGATGTAAAACCAGAAGTTTCTGCTCAAGATCTGCGCGGGTGCTACGGAGTTCGTGCATCGAGCGAAGTCATCCTTGAGTGAATCTTTAGCAGCGTGTGTGGGTTCTGTGTTTCGTTTTTTCAACATGGCGGAACAACATGTGTTCTTAGAGCAGTCAGCAGTCAACATAACGAAGCGGCGTGGAGGCCGCGCAGGGAGAAAGAAGCAAGGTAAGCGTGGTGGTTTCAGACGTTTTAGACTTAAGTGTCACCGTCTAGGACTCAGGAATATCCGTATACTATATTGGAACTGTGCCAGTGTAAAACAACGGGGCTCTATTTTAGAAACCCTAGTTTACAGGAACGACATTGTAGCACTCCAGGAGACAAGACTGGGCGATCAGCTACTCCGAATTGTCGGCTTAAAATGTTTCTACAACAGACGACATCTGGGAATGGCGATTCTCGTTCGCGACAGCATGGTGGCGTCAGAGCTAGACATGTCCAGTTGGGACAGTGACGATATACAAATACAGGCGTTGAGAGTTCATTCCAGTATACCATTCGTGCTGGTTAATGTTTATGCCCGCAATGGGAGTATGGACGCCCAGAAGTGGCAGTGCTTAAGTGGCATATTAGGCCACGAGAGAAATGTTATTTTCTGTGGTGACTTCAACGCTAAAGGCAGATCATGGGGAAACATTTCCTGCAATACACAGGGAAAGGAGCTCGAGACTGAACTTGAAACCATTGACCTGATTTGTATCAACAGTGGCTGTGTCACCAGGACAGCAAGCCGTCCAGGCGATGAGGACAGTGCTATTGATCTGGCGCTAGTTTCACCTTCACTCACTACAGTGTGTAGATGGTGTGTCCTAGGACACCACGGCAGCGACCACCACCCTTGCATCATATTGGTGGAGAAAGGCAGAACCAGGCAGCACAAGCTAAAGGTAAAGACTTTCCAGTATGACAGTACAGGGCTAGATGTGGTGAGTAAAATAAGACGTGACAAGCGCAGAAAGTTTCAGGGCAGGAAAAAATGCTGGGAGCAGCCACCGTGGTGGAATTTCGAGGTGGAGAAGGCTTGGGTGGATAAGCGTAGTGCTGTAAGGAGATGGCAAAATGCCAAGAAGAACAGAGCTGGTCATCCTAGTCCCTGCATGCACTTAGAAAGAGAGATGCACACAAAAATAAACTATTTCAAGAAACTGGTCAAGGTGGTTAAAAGCGAAAAAATGGGCAGAGGTGTGTCAAAGAGTAAGCACAGACAAGTCACTGAAATTGTTCTGGCTACTACATAAAAGCATGAGTGGTGTAGTCAAGAATAAGAGCATTTCTGACTTCCAACGTGCTGACCTCATCTGGCAGAGGACTGACGAGGACAAGGGCAAAGCCCTCTTTGAATGCTACCTTGAGCAGAGCAACCAGACAGACATGGGAGGCCGAAATCTGGCCAAGGAGGTCACTTCAGACAGATGCAAGGCCCAGAACACTTCGGATGAAGACACAGTGACAGTGAAAGAAATCAAGGCTGTACTTCGACGATCAAAAAACAGCGCTCCAGGTCCTGATGGCATAAGATACGACGACATCAATAAGTGTACCGACAATGAGCTAGAGAAACTAGCAGACATGTACAACAACAGTATAGGGAGTGCTAGCATCAAGGAGGAATGGTTACACAGCTATCTGATTCCCTTGCCGAAGCCTGACAAAGACCACAAAAAAAATTCAGGGATATCGAATTATAACCATGCAGAATACAATAGGCAAGCTGCTGGAGAATTTAATTGCCAGGAAGATATCAAACCAGCTACAGAGGCAAGGTGTTTTCCCACCTACCCTGGGTGGGTACCGTCCAAAAAGAGAAACCTGGACCAATGCAGCAGTCTTTGCCCAGGATGTCTGTGAAGGTTTCCACTCAGGCATTGAAACCTTTGCTGCAGCGATTGATCTTGAGGACGCATACAACAGAGTACCATTGGATTTTTAAATGTTTCAGCTTCTTGAACTAAAAGTAAGTCCATTCCTCCTTAGTTGGATCGCTGCAGCCCTCTTCCAACGGAAAGTAGTTTTTAGATGTGGCAGTTGGACTTCGGAACCAACAACAATATATCCTGGCCTACCACAGGGATCACCATTATCTCCGGTACTGTTCAACGCCTACACAGTGAGAATCACCAGTGAGCAGATCACTGGACCTGGCAGGACATTGTCGTATGCCGATGATGTTTTAGTGTATCGTCAGGGTAAGGATAGAGAGCAGGTTGCTGTGGAACTACAAACCGAACTCAATCGCATAAGTACTTGGTGTGATGAATCTGGGGCAATGGTCAACCCAACAAAGGCAACAGTGACTTGGTTCTCGTTGAATAATCATATTGTCAACACTCCAACACCAACTGTAATGCTGTGTTCAGAGACGGTGGAAAGAACGCAGGCAATGAATTACCTAGGGATACGGTTTGATCGAAGCCTTGCTTATAATGTGCACATAGACCAGGTGATAACAAAGGCCAAGCGGGGTTTGGCTGCGATGAGGGTGATGGCGGCAGCAAACTGTGAGCAGCGCCATCTATGTCTTATGTACGAGGGGCTGGTTGTCAGGGTCTTAAACTTGGCTCGCTAACCTAACACATGTGAGACAGTACAAGTACAACGTGATTTGACTCAAGACTCAACGACACAACGTTCAATGGATTTATTTACAGATCATATACAGTACGATGATCACAACAATATATACTTGATACTTCAATACACTTACATCCACAATACAGCTCATAGTCTATCTCTCAAGATGTCCAGACACTCGACTTTCAGGCACAGAAACCACACAACGCCTTTCTCTCATCATGCGTCCGGTCCAGTCGACGTCCCAGAGCTGTCTCCCTATAGCTCGCAACTTGCCTCCCCACCTGAGGTGGCTTCACGAGACATGCGTGCGTCCTTGCCTGACCGCTGGCCGTCTTGTCAGCCAGCAACCTTGCAGGCAGGTGACTACTACTCGTACTTGTGGACTGACCGCAATGAAAATACTAAATTAAGTACAAAAGTAGGAAGGGATATAACAACGTAACTGCTAAGGGAAATTACTCGAAATAAATTAAATATATAATTTAATTTAAATAAATTTAGAAGTTTTTATTATCTATGATATTTTCTTTACAATAATTTTTAAGAAGTACACTGAGCATAAATGGCAGATAAATTCTTAAGGAATTTTCAAACATTTATGAAAAATTTTAACATTATTTTGTATGTGTAATAGTTAATAATGGACTTTTCCATTTCTTTGCAATATCATTTTCATTGATGTCATCCTGTTAATAATGGCTAGGCATTTATGTAAGAAAATAAATAAATTTTTGACCGTCCTTGTCTATGGGACGCAAATTACAAACATTCTAGGAAGGTCTGTGTCCCCAGCCATTGCCTTTTGGCTCAGCCCATCTCGGTCTTCTTAGCTCACTCATGGATGGAGATCTTGAGACAACACGCCTGGGTGAAAGTCTGTGTCTCCAGGCAGGCTGTTGCCTTTGTTAATGCCATGACCTCCATGGTTACAGTTGATGCTCCTGGTGGATTAGGATTGTCTTTAAACCTGTCTAGGAAAAGACTTACCGCGTTACGTTGACTGTTAGAATGAACTGATCGTTGTGTGAATTCTTGATGTTGTAAACCCTTCAATATTCCTGTAGATAGCTTGTATGGAAATATCACTGACGTCTCTGTGTGTCTAATCCTTAAGATGTCCGCGCCCTGAATGACAAGTCTCGCTAGCCTTTCCTCGGAGGTTGTTACCTCTGAGCCCTAACATTTCCCGTGATCCGTTGAGCTCCTTGAGTATCTCTAAATGTCTGTTATTTATTGTTAACCCTTACTCTTCTTGTCTTGTTGGTTGTAGTGTGTGACTACTACTCTACTGACTTATGTAATGTTAACTCTTTTCTGTCCGCAACAGTCCATACTATGCCATTTTTGTAATGGACGGGTGCGTGCGAAACGGTGAAGTTCAAGACCTAGCGTGCTTTTACTCCGCCCACCATGTCGACTGCATAAACAACATGACGACTCGGAATGGGGAAAATGTGGCATGGTTTGGATGAAGAATGACTTGCGCAATGAATTGTATTAAAGTGAGGAAGAGTTGCGCAATTTGTCGACCATTCTCTCTCGCATGAGTCCATCTGAATCCAGTGGCAAGACAAGTCAAGACGACTGGAGACGAATACAGGTGCAATGGGTGACCAGGGCGCTCAACGTGCCTGACCGTTCTCATTATGTCCTACAATGCTTTGCAGGCAAACGCCGTCTTGCCCGTTGAATCATCAATGATTTCTTCCGCACATTCTGCCGAATCCTGTCTTCACATGCCGGGTAGGCATAACCTAGTTCACCGATTGGTTTAACGCCGAATCGGTGACCCTCGCCTGGTTTAGCCAGTCTGTCACAGCTGTTGCCCGGAGGTGGCCGCTGTCGCATGCTGACAGATACTAGGAGCCACAGACGTGAGCTGGATGTCAGGCTTGGACCAATGGCGAATGGGCTGTTCAAAGGGCGTGACAGCCATCCTTATCAAAGGTACTAACAATGCCCATCATCCCAAACCGCCCCTTGACCATAGTAAATGTCACATCCTCATCATGATGTGCAGTGATGATAAGCGTGAGCGGTCATGTTTCGCCATCTCACACGATCACCAGAGTGGTGGATCAGCTCTGTGTCCTGGTTTCGACCATGCCACGCGGCCAAGCCAATGTTAAACGACTTACAAAAGAGAGTAATGGAAGGCGCGGTTCTTGGTAGAAGAGGCAGTGGACTATCAACACGAAGACGGACACACGATAGTAAAATCACCCTAATGGACAGGGGAACTGGCGATAGATCGAGCGTCTCTCTCCAAGCAGGCCGTGTTGCATATCCTTTACAGGATGTCGCTCAGTCCCAGCATTTTTTGGCTATTTATGATTTCTTGGCGAGTTTACGTTCAGTAGTTTGCCATTGCTTTCCGAACGACCGGCACTCATGCCATTATATGAAAACCAACGCAAGGCGATCTGCTGCTAAATCTCCCGCTGTATGCGGGAGTACGAATTACGCTCGTAACGCCATCGTTACGGAGCCGCCTCAAAAAATAATCCCCGCCTCGGTTGTGATTCTTCCTCTTCTTCTTCTTTGCGTTCATCCGGAGTGTTTTTTTTTTCAGATGTGATTGCGATGTGTCTCGTTAGGCAACCTTGGGTCAAAACCTTTAGGTCGACACATCCGGCTTTTAGCGTGCATTTCTGACCAGGTTAGCATTCCTGGGAGACTCTCACTTTTGTGGTACCGTCCACCTCCCAACTGGTCAAGTTGGAACAGTCGAAGACTTCACGGTCATATCCCTCAAAGGAAGGCAGGGACAGTCCATAGCATTTTTCACCATCCTGGGTGGCTTCCATAATTTCAGAGCCGACACATACCGCTCTGGTGCTGGGCTCACCGAGGGAATCCTCACGTCCTGCTCATGGCTGATTTAATTCCTCACTTCAATATATTGGGCATTTCGTTCGCCCCGGGCCGTTCCCGCACAAACCAGACAGGTCTGCAGACGGTATCCACTCAGCGAGTTTTCGACTCGGACATGTACTTGTCGTTGCGCCTGTCAGAGCTGTTCCAGGCACGACGGACATTCGGAAAACTACCTAGTCAGAGCTGTTCCGAACAAGAGCGGCATTCGGAAACTAGGTAGTCAGAGCTGTCCCTAGCACGAGAGACATTCGGACGAGACATTTCATTCGGACGTAAATGCGTAGTGCCAATTTTTATTTTGCCACCCGTAGGATGGTCTTCCGGCTTCGGAGGGAATTTTTAATGAGGTTAGCTTTCCTCGTGTTTCGAGACACGTTAGACTTATTGTTGTGGTGTCGCCCACATCTCAGCTGGTCAAGATTAAACGTCAACGACATCACGGTCAACCCTCAAGGGAAGGCAGGGGCAGACAATGGGCATTCCCTCACTATCAAAGGAGGTTTCCATAATTGCAGAGCCGGCACATATAGCTCTGAGACTGGGCTCACCCGAGGAGTTGCCATGTCCTGCTCATGGCTGCTTTAGTTCCTCTCTTCCATGTGTTGCCACTGGTCGCTCAAGCACACATCAGGAACGGTCAGTTTGCGGTCGACATCCACTCGGTAAGCTTTTGCTTTTGACTTCGGACCACGCAATGGATTCGCTAGCCGTGCGTTCCATTTCATGTTATTGAGACGTCTTTCCACTTTTGTCTACGCTCTCTACGAGTTAGATACAGACAGTTTTCGTAACCATTTCATTCGACTGGGGCACTTTTTCTACCTTTTAGTACTCGCTCACGAGGTAGTGTCAGGGTCTTAAACCTGGCTCGTTAACCTAACACATGTGAGACAGTACAAATACAACGTGATTTGACTTGAGACTCAACGACACGAAGTTTCGATGGATTTATTTACAGATCACGATCTAGAGATGATCATCACAATACATAAGTTATAACAATACACTTACAAGCAACCCACAGCTTACAATCAGTCTCACAAGATGTACAAGCACTCGACTTTCGGGCCACAGAACTACACAAGCCTCTCTCCCATCATACGTCCAGTCGAGTCCGAGTCCCAGAGCTGTCTGGCTATTTCTCGCAACGCGCCTGCCCACCTGAAGTGGCTTCACGAGGCCTGCGTGCGTCCTGCTTTGTCCTTGCCTGACCGCTGGCTGTCTCGTCAGCCGGCAACCTCGCAGGCAGGTAACTAATACTCGCCTGGCGGGCGTAACGATGTTACAGCATCCCCGCTAGGGAATATTCGCCTGGCGGGCGTAACGATGTCCCTGCATCTCTGCTGGCAATACTTTTAGACTCTGACACGCTCCCCCGCGGCTTCTTCATGAAAGATGTCATCTTTCATGTACACTCTATATACAATACTGGGTTAATATTTTTAACCTGTCAGAGTCAACCCTCCTGTTATATACATTGGTGTAGAAATACAAAAACACACACATCTTGGCATAGAAACACATAAGAAATGGATATTGTATCTAAAGACATGTGGTGTTCAACCTTTAACACTAGTCAAGCTTCATCCTCTCGATGGCTGATTACCTTAATTGCATTATTGACCCAGTCAGATCGGTAGTAACAGCTTCCCCAGCAACTACCTCGCAGCCTTTCAAAAAAAAGTAATAATATGCTTTTTGAGACAAAAAACATCTGGCAAGACCGTAATACGGCTTTATATAAGCCGCATTCAACGCTCAAACTCTGACCTCATTTGGCCAGGAGTTCTTGTGTCGGTCTGCAATGTCGGTAACACTCTACCATGCCCAGTAGATGGCTTCTTGGCGTGTTAACAATCTGGCAACAACATGGTTATTTATATACAACACATCATCGTATACATTTCAGTTAACTGCCCTTGGTGTAATAATGTAATAACAATTAAATGAAAGGGACATAACTTCAAAAATTATGAAATATAATATTTTACAATAATTCTTATATTTCTCAGCGTCATAGCTTGATGTTTCTCCATACTAGCGAAAAAATGTCGGTAGTATGAATAAATTAATCAAGATATGATTCTAAGATTACACTAAATGAAAAATCTTAATACACAATTTGTGTATTCGAAATAATTGAATCGTAAATAGTTTAGAAGTGTTAAACTTTTTAAGCTTTTGTTTGTCGTCTGCGAGAGGTCCCGGGTTCAAATCCCGGACGAGCCCCCACGTCCACACATGTCAGGGTCTTAAACCTGGCTCGTTAACCTAACACATGTGAGACAGTACAAATACAACGTGATTTGACTTGAGACTCAACGACACGAAGTTTCGATGGATTTATTTACAGATCACGATCTAGAGATGATCATCACAATACATAAGTTATAACAATACACTTACAAGCAACCCACAGCTTACAATCAGTCTTACAAGATGTACAAGCACTCGACTTTCGGGCCACAGAACTACACAAGCCTCTCTCCCATCATACGTCCAGTCGAGTCCGAGTCCCAGAGCTGTCTGGCTATTTCTCGCAACGCGCCTGCCCACCTGAAGTGGCTTCACGAGGCCTGCGTGCGTCCTGCTTTGTCCTTGCCTGACCGCTGGCTGTCTCGTCAGCGGGCAACCTCGCAGGCAGGTAACTAATACTCGCCTGGCGGGCGTAACGATGTTACAGCATCCCCGCTAGGGACTATTCGCCTGGCGGGCGTAACGATGTCCCTGCATCTCTGCTGGCAATACTTTTAGACTCTGACAGGTAGGCTACATGTGCTGCCGGCTCAGCACCTTACCTCCGTGCAGCAGTGAACGGGAAACGGACAGGCCCTCTAATCCGGGGATCCCTCATATCCCCCAGCTAAGAGCCTTCGTACAAGTATCAGAACTGGGCATGTAGCGTGCTCAGTATCTCACCTCTATTTTTCTGTAGGTGGGTATCGGCCCGGCTCTCACATCCGATGGTTTATGGCTTAGAGGCGTTCAGCCTCAACCATCGACAGAGAGCCTTAAAGTATGTGTCCCGACCAAGAACTTCTGCCTTCGTGCGCCTGATTTACACCTTTGAATGCTATCCTCAGTCTATCTGCAGAGCAGCAGGTTGTGTCTCTCTTAGTCTGGCCCCTATCCCATAAGCTGTCCGATATGTAGTTTTCATCCATCGACAAGCAGATGGGTCAATGGGGCACGCAAGCTCCCCCACCACGGCAAGGTGGAGACACATCGGGGGAGGGTTGGGATTCGAACATATTAGCACCGGACCGCCAGCCAAGCTTGCTAGCCGTGCGCTACCGGGGCTTCCTTAAATATAAACAGCATGCGGTACCGTACTGGAACATCTAAAAAGAGTGCAAATTAAGAGACAACACATCGGTAAACACGACAGAACTAGTAGGCATTATGAAAGGACTAGAGATAGCAACAGAGTACCCCTCTATAAAACTAAGTGTACTGACGGATTCACTATCCGCAGTACAAGCGCTAGTCCAGAATCCTTTAAACCCCCCCCCCCCCCCCCCACCCCACCCCAATAGCACTCATTTGATCCAAATTATGCCAACTTTCCTTTTGTAGTCCTTTTCTCCTGAGTAAAGTATTATTTCTGTAAGTATTTAAATAGTTTTCTTACGCCCCAGGCCACCGCATTTCACAATACAGAGGATTGCCGACATACGACCTATGCAACTTACGACCATTCGACTTTACGACCACAATCACTAGCCATATTAGATTTCAGATTTATTTCTGCCTCAATTATCAGTCGAACGGCGCTGTCTGCAATCATCAAGAGAAGCCAAGAAAGAAGAGGGTGAGCCAAAAAGAAAGTTCACCACTAAGGGATTATCAGAAGGTTTATCTTCACTGAATAAACTTCTTATACATTTCGAAGCAATGGACCCAAACATCGAACGATTTGCAAGGATTGAACGGATGGCGCACGATGTGTTTCGTCCGTATCGTGAAATGTATGATGAAAAAAAAAGAAACATACATTTCAGACAAAGCTCACCATGTTTATGAAAAAACCAACTCCGGCACCCCCAAATGCTGCCTTAGATGACGACATTAATGATCTGCAGCCAAGCACCAGTGGCCAATAAAATGTTTCGTACATGTTTATATATTTTGATGTTAATGACAATTTGATTTGGTTTGCAATTAGGAAAATGTTTCCTATAGTATTTTCCACATCTGTATTTTGTATGATTTGCAAATATTAAACCAGTTGTACATGTACAGTTAATGCAGTGTTTTTCTTAAACCTGACGATGTAAAAATAAGAAACAAAATGGTGTAGAGATGATACAAATGGCACAAAATGAACATCGAAAATTATGATTTATAACAATAATAAAAGCAATTTAGGATATAATTTAACTTACATAATTTTATAACATCACTTCACATTACTGTACACATAGCGTACTCAACTTACGACCAAATCGTGTTACGACCGGTCTGTCGGAACCGATCGTGGTAGTATGTCGAGCACTAGCTGTATATATTAACAACAAATTGTTATAATGCATATGGCAAGAAATCATAAAACATTACTTCCCATATTTACGTCCTTTAACTCTTACATCATATGTAAATTATCATAACAACAGTCGGAGAGTGTCTGCCTGTACGGCGAGGAACCACCAGTCTGCACACCAATAAGCCAGACATGGGACAACGGATACTCATGCAAACCTCAGGTCCTGTATGACATCACACTGATGTTGGACAACAGGATGCCTTCATCCGACATACAGGACTTCGCGTTGGAACCCAAGCCAACGAACACAAGCAAGCAAGCAAGCATAACAACAGGCTAGTAATGCGTTGATTAATCACTACTTGTATGAACAATTCTGTTTAAACGGGTTGTGGACTGACCACAATGAAAGTAACACAACTATGTACACAAGTAGGAAGGGATATAATAACGTAACAGTTAAGGGAAATTACTCGAAATAAAATAAATGTATTATGTAATTTAAATAAATTTAGAAGTTTTTATTCGTCTATGATATCTTCTTTACGTTAATTAGCAACAATTAAATTCAGCATAAATGACGAATAATAACTTAAGGTGTCTTTGTAGTTTACGAAAACGTTTAGACATTAATTTATATGCGTAAAAGTTAATAATAGACTTTTCTATTTCTTTGTAATACGGTATTAAAAGTTTTCATCCTTTTTAAGGGCATGACATGATTCTGAAAGTCGAAATATATCTTTGACCGTCCTTGTCTATGGGACGCAAATTACAAACATCTAGGAAGGTCTGTGGTCCCAGGCATTGCCTTCTGGCCCAGCCCATCTCGGTCTTCTTAGCTCGCACCACTCGCTCATACACTGAGAGCATACGTGTAGAATGGTGTTTGTCTATCAAGAATGATGGTGACCATTCATTTCATCCAGTGGGGTTGAAAGTTAGGAGCCATGAGTTCTGAGATGGCAGAATGACTTGCGCAATGAATTTGATTAAATTTAGGAAGAGTTGCAAAATTCTTCAACCACACCTGAGTTCATCTGAATCCAGTGGCAAGACAAGTCAAGACGATTGGAGACGATTACAGGTGCAGTGGATGGCCAGGCCGCTCTACCAGCCTTGCCGTGCTCATTACGCTCCGCAACGCTTTGCAGGTAAACACCGTCTTGCCCGTTGAATCATCAATGCTTTCTTCCTCGCAGTCTGACGAATCCTGTCTTCACATGCTGGGTTGTGTATAGAATAGTCTGCATGACTTGTGTGAGGTGTTTCCTCTAATCAATACTCGATGTAACAGCTGTGTGACATTGATTTCATAGTCACCTCTTTTTATGACTTATGTGAATGTCTCTAGGCTTGTTGACCAACATCCTCTATACATAGCATTTCACAACATTCCTTAACGATAACAACACAATGTCTGAAGACAATTGAACACCTCGAGAAATAACAGAAGTCCGGCACAGTTTTATATCATTTTATTTCCATTGTCTGCTATTCATATATATCACTTTCTACTGTTACAAGTAGAATTTTGGAAATAATTATTGTATTAAACTCAACTTAACTCAACATGCTGTAACTCAACATGAGTCAAGCTCGCCATTTGAATACACAACGGGCTCACATACGATCCGATCACCCGAACAGATCTGCCGAGAACGGTCACAACGGCCCACCCGAACAGATTTCACCAGAATGGTGGCGATGCAGTCCCAGGACTAGACTTGTCCTATATTCCTGGATGTCCCCAAGCAATATTACATCTAACTGAGCTACAGGCAATATTACATCTACCTGAGCTACAGGCAATATTACATCTACCTGAGCTACAGGCAATATTTTTTTATTTTTAGGGATGTTCGTCCATCACGAATGATGAGGACCATTCATTCATTGCATCTTTGATTTGATGAAGAACGAATGACTTGCGCTTTAGTTTGGATTATAGCGAGGTAGTGGTCGTGCAACTCCATCGACCTGGCTCACTCGTCTGCGTCCATCTGGTTCCAGTGGCGAGCATGGCAAGACGATTGGAGATGGACACAGATGCAGTGAACGTTAGGCTGCCACGGCCAGTTATCCCTGTATATATTGGCTCTCGAGAGCCTCGTGCAAACGGCTCTTCCGTCAATTCCTTTAATTTTCAGTTTTAAGACAAGCGTAGCGACAAGCGAATGAGTGTATGACAACTGATAGGATCAACCAGATATCCATCGGATAGACGGACTGTCCGCCAGAACAGACCACACACACACACGATTAGCGAGATTCTACCACAGAAGATATTGCTCGTCTAAGTTGCGAACAAATCTGCCTATTTACGGCCGAGCCTCAGCAGTTCGCAATGCATATGACTGCTGGCAGGACAGACTATGCACGCACACGCAAGCCAAGAGTAGCATCGCTAAAGCGCGCCCTCCCGGTACAAGGTGATACATGCAAAACCACTGGACGCCTACCGACGAGCTTTCAAGCTACGCCGGCAGGACTGACCGAAAAGCTATACCAGTTTACTGACTGCAGGCCCACTACTCATCGAGAGAGAGAGAGAGAGACGCAATATTACATCTAACTGAGCTACATGCAATATTACATCTACCTGAGCTAATTATAACTACCATGTCAAAATTAGTTTTAGTGAAGAATGTATTATTGAATATTGCACATTTTCCATGAGTTTATAACGCATATTGTTTCTGTGGTTGTCGTCGTTGGAGGAATGTTATATTCGTAAGTGATGTATGAATGAAGTCATGCACGAGCGCAGAGACATAAGAAGAGAAGAATGTCGGCCGAGCTTGTGTATCCAGGTATGAAACCTTTGGAAACAAAAGGTCGTTCGTTCTTTCGTTGGGTCCTCTCGTGGTTTCACATGATTAACGGTACCCCACATGTTTCACGGGACACCACATGTGTCACGGGACCCCACATGTTTAACGGTACCCCACATGTTTCACGGGACCCCACATGTGTCACGGGATCCCACAAGTTTAACGGTACCCCACATGTTTCACGGGACCCCACATGTTTCACTGGAAACCACATGTTTCACGGGACCCCACATGTGTCACGGGACCGTACATGTTTAACGGTACCCCATATGTTTCACGGGACCCCATATGTGTCACGAGATCCCACATGTTTAACGGTACCCCACATGTTTCACGGGACCCCACATGTCTCACGGGACCCCACATGTGTCACGGGACGCCATATGTTTAACGGGACATCACATGTTTCACAGGATCACACATTTAAACCCAGAGTCACGCTTGTGTGTTGTCTTCTACCAAAGACCCGCAAAGGCCATGGCACTAAACCTTCCAGATTCAAGCCATGGTTTCTGTCAGGCCATCTCGATCTTCTTAGCACGCTCATGGAGTCCGCTTGGGTGAAAGTCTGTGTCTCCAGCCATTGCCCTCTGGCCCAGTCAATCTCAATCTTCTCACAGAAGCAGAAGGCAACAGTCTCTTATTAACAATCCGGAAAGCTTTACTGTCTCAGAATGTCGAGTATGGGATAAGTGGAAAGTCTATTCCAACGTCTCCAATCTGGAAGCAGAGTGCAAACTGACTGCAGGAGAAAGACCTCCGGAGTCATGGCCCGGATGGGTCCCATCCCTAGAGAGTGTTGGGGAGATTTTTATTTCTCGCATATTCTTTACAGGACATCACTGTCAACATCAGCATCTTTCAGCTAGACCAAGGAGACCGGCGTTGGGAAGATAATAGGTCGAAATATTCGGCGAAGGGAGGCACCTCTGATTATCGGAAGCCTCCTGTCGTTCTTGCTCCGAGGCTTGGGTTTAATCACAATGTCATCAGTATCATCATCCAGTGCCTTGTTGGCTGGCGCGGGCGGTCATGTACCTTCAAAAATTGTGACCTCCAAAGGCATGGGCCAAATCGTATGTTGACTCTCTTCCGTGCCATGACACAAGACTGTGTAGTTTTTTTTTTTTTTCTGTGATTTTAAACATCTAGTGATAGTTCTTTTTTTTTTTAAACCTATAAATGTATTTATTTGTTGCTAGATGGAATATGAGTATTTTCCCTAGTTTGTCCTAATCTCCATGCACTGTTGATTCAGCCAGTCTCTTGTAGCCATTTTGCATTTGTTGCATGTTCACTATTTATTTATATATTGTATTATATTCGTATTTATCTTGCTTTTCCTTATTTCTTTCATCCATCATGTGTAAAATTGTATATGTCATCCATTTCTTTTTTTGTTTGTTTTGTTTTTGTTTTTGCAATTCGATGTGTAAGTGAAATTATTTCTTTTGATGTCTACTGGACTGACTCCTGCAACATATCCTAGTGTTCACCAAAATCTGTATTATCTCCATGGCATTATAACTGTTCTTTACAGTAGTATTGTATCTTTCTCTAATTTCTTTGACTGTTTCAAGTAATGATAGGTCTAACTTCTTTGGGGTTTTCTTTTTGGTTTTAAATCTTAACCTCGGACGCACAGGTGTTTCTAAGGCACCAGGTCTGGGTTCAATGCTGGCCAAGACCTATTGACGCATCCTCACCGAGCGTCCTGGGCAGCAGGTCCCTTCGGGGTCCTGGCTAAAGTCAATATGATCGTTGATTCCTGCGAAGCCGGAGAGTGTCTGCCTGTATGGCGAGGAAACATCAGTCTGCACACCAATAAGCCAGACATGGGACAACGGATACTCATGCAAACCCCAGGTCCTGTATGACATCACACTGATGTTGGACAACAGGATGTCTTCATCCGACATACAGGAATTCGCACCTGAGATCACAGCCAGCGAACACAAGCAAGCAAGCAAGCAAATCTTAACCTCATCTTTACTATAACTAGCACATGGTCACTATGTCCATCTACTCCTGGTGAAGTTGTTGCTGCTGTTAAACTGCTTCTGATTGATTGATTGATTGATTGATTGGTTGATTTAGGAACCGACATCACAGCATTCGGGGCATTCCCATAAGCGCTCCGTCCCCATCCTCAGCAGCAAGCGAAGAGTTCCAGCACTAATAGTACCAAACTGCTTCTGAATCTCTTTCTAATCAGTACGTAATCAATTTGATTGTGAACCAGGTGTTACCTATCATTTCTTTGTATTCTGCCCATGATGTTAATCTGTCATCTCTCTCATTCCTAGAACCCAGGCCATTGCTACCAGTATGACAGTCATTTCAAAATGTGTACACTGGCCAACCGTCATGTCTAATTCATTATAACATATATTTATATCCTCTTACTGTCTGCTGTTGGCGCATATGTGTGTATTATGTTAATATCCAGAGGTTTGTCAAGGAGGATTACTAATAATACATAATACTCTGAGATTGCCCAGAATCCATTAACCCCCTCCCCCGCCCCCTCCCCCCCCCCCAACTCATTTGATCCAAAATTATGCCAACACCCCTTTTGTAATCCTTCGCTCCTTAGTAAAGTATTATTTTTGTAAGTATTTAAATACTTTTATCACGCTCCAGGCCACCACATTTTACAATATATATTAACAACAAGCCGGTCTCTCTGGCCGAGGGGTTATACCACTTTCTCCGTAATCCCGTAATCACGCAGAGTCTCGTGGCGGGCGAGAACTGGGAGCGGTTCGTCCCCCGCTGTTGACTTGCGGGATAACTGAGCCGGCCGCTCAGAAAGCAATGGCAAACTACTGAGCGTAATCAACCAAGAAATCAACAGACAGCTGAAAGATGCTGCTGTTGACAGCGATGTCCTGTAAAAGGATATGCGAATTAAAAAAAAAAAAAAACTTAAAAAATTAACAACAAATTGTTATTATGCATATGGCAAGAAATCATACAACTTTACTTCTTATATTTACATCCTTGGTCTCTTACGGCATATGTAAATTATCAGAACAACAGGCTAGCAATGCGCTGATTAATCACCACTTTTGTGAACTATTATGTCTTAACGGGTTGTGGACTGACCACAATGAAAGTAACAAAACATAGTACAAAAATAGAAAGGGATATAACAATGTAACAGTTAAGGGACATTACTCGAAATAAAGTAAATGTATTATGTAATTTAAATAAATTTAGAAGATGTCATTGTCTGTGATATCTTTCTTAAATTAATTAGAAACAAGTAAATTCAGCATAAATAAAAGATAATTACATAAGGAATCTTCAATGTTTATGAAAAAATATTGACGTTATTTTTTATGCGTAAAAGTTAATAACAGACTTTTCTATTTCTTTGCAATACATCATTAAATGTTTTTATACACTTAGTGGCATGAAATTTGTATGTATAAGAAGAAATATATTTTTGACCGTCCTATACTATGGGACGCAAATTACAATGATTGAATGATTGATTTAGGAACCGATATCACAGCATTCGGGGCATTCCCATAAGCGCTGCGTCCCCATCCTCAGCAGCCAGCAAAGAGTTCCAACACTAATAGTTCTAGCAGCAATCTGATTATATGTCCGTCTAGCCTTTCCTCTTAGCGTCGAGCGTCGGCCAGATCCCCTCGTCACACCTCGCTGCCTCATTCTTGCCAGACTATGGTGATCCATTTGCTCCTCCGAGGTGTACACGTGCTCCCACAAGGCCGCAACCACGTCTGCCTTGTCATGCATCAATACTCCACCAAGTTTTGCCGAGCCAGCCATTCTGTGAGCCTGTTTATTCCCCAGCTCACCGGCATGCCCCGGAGAAAAGTTCCAGGGGATGCTTGCTACTCGTGACCTCCCAAGCGAAGCAAGCCACTCTGTACGAAGTCTGCCTGTCCTCACCCTCCTCAGCATGCTTTCTGAGTCAGTTACAATCACGATGTGTGTATGTATTGTGTTCTCCATCCAGTGGAAAGCTGCACTGACCGCCTCCACCTCCATTCTTAAGCTAGATGTTGTGGTATCATATGCCAGGCTCTCCTGCACCAAACGTCGACCATTAGCTTTTCCTAAGAACCCCCAGGCAATTCTCCTTCCTCTCAACACCGAACCATCCGTGTAGATAATCACATCACCCGGGCGAGCATTATCCTGAATTAGTTGTTGAATTTCCACTTGCGGGGCTTCTGCTGGCCACTCTCTGCACTCCCAGCTCAATGTGATTATAACTCTGCACAAGTCTGACTGCTCCGCTGGCACTCTGACCCACTTCTCTCCTCGCCTAATGTTCTCTAAGATGCACACCTGTCTGATCGTATCCTCCGACTGAGCCATCCCTGATTTCCCTCTTATCAGTCTCTGAACCTTAATTTCGTCCAGCGCCTCATGCAACGGGTGATCTGTGTCTGCAGCTACTCTGAGGTACGCCTTCGCTTGCATCACCTTGTGCCTACCAGCAACAGCCGGCAGACCAAAGATGTAACGCATACACACTACTGGGGTGTCTCTGGTGCATCCCAGAATGACCCGCATAGCTTCGTTCTGTATGCGCTTTAATTTCACCAACTGACTCTTTGAGACAGTGAGCAGTCCTAGTCCATAATCATTCGCTGAGAGGATCAAGTGCTGGTATAGCGTGAAAAGCATTCTCTGCTCTGTCTCCATTGCAACCTTAGTTTTAAGTGCATTGAGTCCCTTTTGAGATCTTGTCACAACCGATCCAGATAGGGTCAGAGACTAAAACGTCTATTGGTTCCAGCCAGCGAGGTACTGGTACATGTCTCAATCAATCAAACCTTGGGATTTTCCAGGCAATGAAGTTCAGTTTATTAAGCTTCCGGCCCGGCTTGGTCGTAATGGGACACATTGTCTAACGTTCACGGAACCGCAAGGGTGAATCAACAGTTGTGATCCTTTTTGAAGCCATGAACTGGGTAATATGACCGGCAGCAGAGATTTGACATTCTGGTGAACTGTGCAGGTAGTTGATACCTACCGAATTGAGTTGATGGACAGACTTGGTGATCTATTAATGTAGTTAATACCTACCGAACTGTGTAAGATAGCTACATGAGAATATGTTCAGTTCTACCATTCACTTGTTGAGTCATGCAATTGTGACATTGTGGTGCTATGGAGCCAGTGCTCCAGTTATAGGTTGCTGATAAGTGTTTCCCAGGAACTGGCGAGACAGAAGAGCAACCCGGCTCTAATACATTAGTGTATTGTGCTATAGGACCTTTCTTCAGTTGTGGTCATCTAGGATTCTAGGGTCGACCCAGACGTCATCAGCGGAGTGGAACTTGGGATTTAGTAAGTCATCGAGGGATGATCCTCAATGGTTGTGAAGTGTCTGTCAGGCATTAGTCCTACGCCTGACCAGCCGAGATCTGGTTCACAGTGGGAGGAGAAGACTTTGGAAGGGTCTATGCCTTGGAGTTCCTTTACACTGGAGGTTTCTCGGGTGAGTCGTTAACTACGACGGGACAGCCTCACGAACTGAAGTCACATGCTATGTGATGAAGACGGATCATCAGGAAATCTTCTCGTGTACATATTGTCTTCTATCCAGGCTTTCAGTCATCCTTCTCAAAGTTACAGTTGACGTATTTAGAAATTAAATTTTGCTTTGTTAGCTAGGGCTTTGTGTATTAGTATGACTGTTGTCTTGTCCGAGCCCCCTGTGGGTAGGAATCCATAAGAGGGGAGGGAAAGGTCAGCTGTCCCGGCTTGTGTGGGGCCTTGTAGATGTAAAGTCCTATTGGGTTGGTCGGAGCAAAGGCTGGGGATATTAACTATAGTAACATACCTGTCCAAGCCCCGGGGGTCTTGTTACACTCATACCATTATATGAAAACCAACGCAAGGCGGCCTGCTGCTAAATCTCCCTATGTGTTTCGAACGCGGTATGCGAGATTACGAATTGCGCTTGTAACCCCTTCGCCACGGAGCGGCCTCAATTAATAATCCCCGCCTCGGTTGAGATTCGAACATATTAGCCCCGGACCGCCAGCCAAGCTTGCTAGCCATGCGCTACCGGGGCTTCCTTAAATATAAACAGCATGAGGTACCATACTGGAACATCAAAAAAGAGTACAAAATAAGAGACAACACATCGGTATACACGGCAGAACTAGTAGGAATTATGAAAGGACTAGAAAAAGCAACAGATTACCCCTCTATAAAACTAAGTATACTGACGGCCTCACTATCCACAGTACAAGCGTTAAGCAACTACTCTAAAGGGAACAGACCAGACATGAAAGAGGAAATACTAACACTAACAACAAACCTAAGATATATGGGATGCCAGGTCACAATAGCCTGGACACCAGCACACAGAGGGATAACTGGCAATGAAAGTCGTTTTATTTACAAACCCAAGTGTATGAGCAAACTCACAGAAGTTGCGGCCTTGGCAATTCGCAACTTGTACAACATTATTATCACAAGATATTCATAATTTACAAGAAACAAATCAATATAGTAGCAAAATATAGCTCTCACGTTGTCTCAGTTTAAACATAGCTCTCACGTTGTCTCAGTTTAAACATAGCTCTCACGTTGTCTCAGTTTAAACATAGCTCTCACGCTGTCTCAGCTTAAACACAGCTCGCTTCGCAACTCAACCACGCCATTAATATTACACTCATAACTCAACGCTCACGAAACACTATCACTGCCCTATGTCTGTCCGTCTCGCTGTCATGAACCCGTCTGACCAACAGCTGTACGTTTGGACAGTTCACGGCTGCTCACAGTTCGTGAGATCCGTGCGGGGTGATGCGGTGCGGTGGCCACGGGCTTTCCCTTGCTTGTCACGTGGCTCGCACTCCGCGAACCTACTGCAGGAGGCCAGGCTATCTGACCTATTCGCCTGTCTCCTGTCTGTCACTGTCAAACACGTTATTGGGTCCATGACACTTAGCTTGCTTTTTCTTACTTCTTTCACCCATCTTCTACAACATTTCATATGTCATCAATTTATGTATTTTTTTTTTTTTGGGGGGGGGGGGGTGCAATTCTAAGTGTAAGTGAAATGATTTCTTTTGATGTCTGTTGGATTGATTCCTGCAACATATCCTATTGTTCACCAAAATCTGTATTATCTTCATGGCATTATAACTGTTCTTTACAGTAGAATTGTACCAATCTCTAATTTCCTCGTCTGTTTCAAATAATGTTAGGTCTAACTTCTTTGGGGTTTTCTTTTTGGTTTTAAATCTTAACCTCATATTTCCTATAACTGGCACATGGTCACTATGTCCATCTACTCCTGGTGAAGTTGTTGCTGCTACTAAACTGCTTCTGAATCTCTTTCTAATCAGTACGTAAACAATTTGATTGTGAACCAGGTGTTACCTATCATTTCTTGGTATTCTGCCTGTCAACAACCAATGTGTCAGGCATCATAGGATTACTTCTCCCACACCACACAAGAAACTTGCAAGTCGTGTGAGAGGAAATGAATGGTACATTTTATTGCCGTTGGCTCTTTACATTTACAAAAACAGTCGCTATCAAATCACACACAAAGCCACAGAATTGCCTATCTCTATTTTCCTAACCCTATTGCTAATCTCCATCTAATTGGCTACAAAAAACTCCTATCGACACTAAACGATCTGCTCTCTACGAAGTCAGTCCTGAGTCTGACTTTTCCTCACACGCGTGGCTACACAGCACGCGGAAGGACCTTGTTGCGTCCTTCGGCTTTTTGCGTGCTGTTACACTCAGCACGCTTGTAGCAGCCGTTCTCCTATTGAGTGGCACTCTTCTCCGTGGCTATCACGTAGGCGTGATTCTGTCGTGACCAGAGTACTAACTATCTGGTCGATGCCTCCGTGTCTCATGAGAGAACTAGTTAATAGTCCCCCTTTCTATCACCTACCCTGCCCTTATATCGGGGCACTATGTTACCTCTAATCTCCTTGAGGTTGACCACTCTTCCCGGTGGTCTTCTATCTTGCAGTAGACCTCTTTCCTATATGTATCAGTCTTTGACACACACCCTCCCCTCCTGTGTTGCGTCATCAACTTTGACTCATTGGTTGTGACGCAAGAGGTTTGTAAAAAATTAGTGTATCTAATTTTTGTCAAAGACTGCTGATAACCTGGCTTTGGGTAACCTAATAGACTTCTACTTACTATTGTCACAATGTAATATCACTTTACTTGGCTACTGGCAATCGCCACAAACTTGTCTGGTTGGCGTGAGCCCTCTTCTCAATCGCAATATTATATTATTTAGAGGTATGTCTGAACCGGACCGTTGTCTTATAAGACCTGCCCTCAAATAGTAAATTAACTCACTACCCATACAAAGTTGACTTTATTAGGGTCAACACATGAATTGCTTCATGTCCCCCATATAATATTAAACAACCATTACACAAGCTGTGTGCGGCAGGCTTTACCTATCTCGCTTCCGCGTGTAAAGTTATCTTTCACTGTTAAGTTAGTGTTTCGTTGTCTATTATGTCCCCTGACCCGGAGTTATCTCCCTTTGATCTACACAACATGTATGCAATTTATATGTTTGTTTTTCTGGTTGTTTGCGTGTTTGCATCTAACTAATAGTATAATCTAACTTCTAACATGTGTATCTAACTATCATGTGTATGTAAGTTAGTTTTCAAGTGCCATAATTCGGTTAAATGTGGCCACAAACAAGTGTATAACACTAATTCGTGACTACGTTTCTGTCTTATGATACTTAAAATACTTTCTCTAAAATCTACACTAACTACACACAACACATTCAAGACAGCACATTTTCACCATCAAAAGCAAACACTTGACGCAGACAAAAACCAAAAAGTCGCGTTGAGCGGCAGCAAAACTCCGCCGATCTCACCCTCTCCTGTATCATTTACATTCGCTCTCACTTTCACACTTCTATCACACATCTTTTACTCTCACGTCTGTCACACATCTTTTACCCTCACAATTATTTAAAAACCTTGGAGTGACACTGTACAAGTTTGGCTCAGTTTGACAAAGTTGAGCTAAATGACTGTGCGTAAATTGCTGCACGAGTCATGTATTTACACATATTTACATGTAAGAAAAAGGGTTGATGGTTTGTACCCTGGTATTAGTTACTACTATATTCTACTGAAATAATACTCTAAATACTGACATACTAGTTCTATAAATATGTATCTAATGTGTTACCTATTTTAATTTAATTTGCCACATTAATCCTAATGTTTATCTAATTTAAGGGACGTAATCTAACTATTTAAAATGAAATTGGTGTGAGATGAGTTATGTACCTTTATGAAATGGGTAATGTGAAATATAACAAAATTATAACTAATGTTTTTAAATGGAAAAATATATGATTGATATTTTTACTCTATATGGTGTAAATGATGTATGTTTAATTGTATAATCTTTTTATCCTATGATAATGATGTACAATAATCCTAATACTATATGATCACGTTTGTTAATTGGACTGGTTCATTAAGATGGGATGAACTCAAATGAAATGAAACAAAGTGAAATGTAATAAACCTAAATGGTACTAATACTATCTAAACTTTTTATTTTAGTTTATAATTAGCTGTTATTACGTTTAAATTACTATCCTATTCTACTTTTAAGGTAAGTAAGTGGGTAAATTACTGATCTATCTAATTAATCCTATCTAAACTACTTAAAAAAAAATGAAAACTATTATATTGTCTAACTCTAAATGTAAATTAAAGTGACCTAATCTACCTATAATTTATCACTATATTAAAAATGTTATAATACATATTACAATAAGTTTATATATACATAGTATTTAAATAGCTCAGGTTAGTCGTTGCCCTAATGTTCAGAAATTACTTTCATTGGCATACTATATATTCATACTTGTCCTGGGTATATTAAACACATTACACAGTCATACTTGTGTCCTATGGGTATTGCACCTGTAGAGTTCGATTGTGTCGTAGACCAGTATTTTCGTGTCTGGATTTATGTAATGTTCTGACACTGTTTTTCTCTGCTTAACACAAATGATTCACCGGAACACATATGGAGCTTAGTTAGTAACGAGCTGTCCCAGTTCACACGGTGATATATTTGTTCTCGGAGCACAGTTCTTCTTTTGATGTCTACGGACACATGGTAGTTCGCTGTTCTTAGTACATAGTTCAGCACGTAATATCTATGTATTAGTATGAACATTTCACATAGAATATTCTAATGTACTAATAATCTATTACTCTACACTCTTATGTGGAATCTCCGGTATTTCTACCTCAGATGGTCGACTAAGGGTATCAGCCAGAATGTTGTCCTTACCCTTAATATGCTCTATACTAAACGTATAGTTTTGTAGTATTAGCGACCACCTGTATATACGGTCATTCCGATGCACACCACTTTGTATGACCGTGATTGGGGAGTTGTCAGTCTGGACAACGAAGTGAACACCCGCTAGAAATCGATGAAGCTTCCTCACCGCATAGATGACGCTTAGGGCTTCCAACTCTGATATGGAATATCTGGACTCAGCAGGTGTGATCTTACGGCTCACGTAGCAAATCGGGTGGAAGATGCCCTCATAAAATTGGCCTAGCACTGCAGCGATGGAGATTCTGCTGGCATCTGTCCTAAGATAATACACGAGCCTAGGATTAGGCAAGCGGAGGATTGGTACATTACTAAACAGGATTTTCAATTTTGACAATGCAGAAATTAATAATGCATCTTTGACATCTAGTTTTACAGATGCTTTTAAAACATTTGAAAATACACTTGTAATTTCAGCTAAGTTTGGTATGAATTTGCTATAGTAATTTACTAACCCCAAAAGGCTTCTGACCTGCTTCTTTGTGGTAGGCATGGTCAGGTTCATAATTTTGGTAATGATTCTATTGTCAGTCTTTAGTTGACCTCGTGAAATTACATGACACAAAAAATCAATTTCTTTTAGGCCCAATTCAACTTTGCTCGGTTTGACAGTGAGACCGAAGAGTAGCAAACTTACAAAGACATGTCTTAGTTTCAGTAGGTGTGTTGTCCAGTCATCAGTATGGACACATATATCATCTATATACGTCACTGTATTCGTCACTCCATGCAGTAGATCTCTAGTTAAGCGTACGAAAGTGGCAGGAGCGTTTCGGAGTCCGAAAGGAAGAAAACGCCACTCGTAAAGTCCTAAAGGTGTTGAAACAGCAGTAAGATGAATGGATTGAGTCTGCATATGGACCTGCCAATATCCCTTAGTAAGATCTAATTTAGAAAAGATTTTGGAGGTGGACATGTCAAGAATAAGATCTTCGCAGGAAGGAATTGGCTCTGCGTCGATCTTGGTGACGTTGTTAAGTTTTCGATAGTCCACACACAGACGAATTGTGGAGTCTTTTTTCTTAACTAGGACGATTGGAAAGGAGTACTCAGATGTAGACTTCTGAATGATCCCACTAGCTTCTAAATTAAGTATTTCCTTATTTAGCTTTTCCCTATAGCTAAGTGGGATTGAGTACGGCCTGCATTTAATAGGTTTAGAGTCCGAAAGAAGAATGGAGTGCTCGATTCTGTCCGTCCTACCTGGAATGTCAGAAAATATGTCTTTATACTCTGTCACTAATACTATTAATTGTCGTCGTTGACCGTCTGTTAGTTCCTGTTCTATCCGTATGCTATCCAATGTCGCAGTCTTGTCTACAATAGGAACAGGTAGTTCCATTCCGTCGTCGTCTACCTGATTCAGTACGGTGGTGGTGCTAAGTGCGTATTCTGTATTCTCACTAGATGTATGGATATCGTCGGATTTGCCAGTCTCGCTAACTAGTGTAGTTGCGTTGTGTACGTCTGTCGTCTGATCACTAGGTGTGGGTGCACTATGTTCGTCTGTCTCTACTTCTGTCTCTTGTCGTGAAAAGTAAGGTTTCAACATGTTGACATGGAATATCTTTAAGTGTCCGTTTATCGATATTTCATAGTCAACATCTGAAATTTTACGTACCACCTTGAATGGCCCTTGCCATGAGGTCAATAATAAATTTCGTTTGTCTGGAAGTAACAAAAGTATGTCTTGATCTGGTTCAAGATCAATTGTTCTCGCACCTTTGTTTGCGTATTGGCGGTAGATTTGACCCTTCCTCTCCAAAGCTGCCTTAGCTATAATACACGATTTCATGATTTTGTCTCGTGTTTCTGTCACCATTTCATAAGGTGTTTTTGGGGTTGGAATTTCAATGGAATTAGTTATTACCTGATGGCAAATGGTTAGGGGTCCACGTGGGTTAGCCCCGTATACTAATTCAAACGGTGAGAAACCCGTGCTTGAATGGGGAATCTCCCGATAGGCGAACAGCACTGTTGGTAACAGTGTATCCCAATCAGCTGGGTTTTCTGCTGTTACCTTAGCCAGCATATGCTTAAGATCTCCGTTAATTTTTTCTACTATACCATTGCTGGCTGGATGGTACGCTGTTGTAAAATGCTGTTTAATCCCTAACATTTTTGTAAGGGCTTGCGTTGCAGCCGATATGAATTGAGTTCCACGATCGGATAAGATGGTACGTGGAAATCCGAATCGTGAGAACAGGTGTAGAAATACATTGGCAACATCTTTGGAGGTGATGTATTTCAAAGCTACTGCCTCAACCCACCTTGAACATAGGTCGACCATCGTTAATATGAAGCGATTTCCTTTGCTGGACACCTGATTCAGGGGTCCAACAATATTTACCGCCACACTCTCAAATGGCCTAGAAGCCAGTGTAGAAGGTTGTACTTCAGCTGTAGGATGTTTACCCTTGCGTACTAATTGTTGACAGACATTACAAGAACGACAAAATAATTTTATATCATTGCAAAAACCTGGCCAATAAAAATGAGCCTGAATTCTGGCCCTGGTTTTGTCGTATGCAAGGTGACCAGCAAACGGTGACTCATGTGCAATCTTTAGCACAGTTAGGCGGTGTTGTACAGGTAACACCGTTTGCTGAATCTCATGGTTACCAGTTGTATAATACCTAGTAAGAATGCCATTATTACGTCTAAAGAACCATGATGCGTTTTTTGTCACTTTGGCTCTTTCTGTCAATAATTTTAAATATGGAGACACACTAGGATCAGCTTTCTGCTGTTCTATAAATTTTTGTCTGGTGGTATCATCCGTGCTAGTTGGTGATAGCAACAGTAGTCTCTCATCTTGTAGTGTGTCTTGATGTTTTATAGAGTCTGCTCTAGTTGTTGCATTAGCTGCATTTAATCTTTCCCATGCAGCTATTTCATCGCTAGTACATTGTTTTAATTGGGGTAAGCAACCCAAAATTAAGTCAGTACAAGGGTTGTCAAGTATTGCACAAGTAAAGGTACCAGAAAGGAAAGGAGTGTTAATACGGGCTTTGGCCAAAGGGTAAATTTCAATGTTACCCGAAAAGGTTCGGCATTTGACAGAGTCACCTGTATAATCATCTGGACTCACCAGTTCCTTTCTAAGACCAATAAGGGTGCTGCCGCTGTCCAGCAAACATTGGCATGGTCTGTCGTTGACCATTGCATTGTGGAACACTAAATTGCCTATGGAGGCTAATGCTGCATTTACACTCTGAGATGAGAATGGTACTGTATGTCCACATTCTAATTTTCCGTCTGCATGAAATTGGTGACATCGTTCACAACTGTCAAAGCTTAACATATCGTTTACACAAAACACATCTTCAGCTTGGTTAACAGGTAATTCATTTTCAACTTCACACTCAGTCTCACTACAACTATCGAAAGATGTATCAATCAAAACAGCATTGTTGGCTTTCATACGTTGGCGGCCTAGGCACTTATTTGAATAATGGCCATAGCTGGAACGAAAGAAGCATTTGATTGCACGCCTGTATGCAGATCGCTTGTTTTGTTGCTTCTTAATAACATTTTCAAGATGCGCCGGATAGTTTGGCGATTTATCACACATAGAATAAGTGTCATGCAAAAGTTGACAGTAGATACATTTTGACACTTTCCTATCTTTCTTATCAACTTTATGAAATGGTTTTCTATTACTTTGATAGTTTTTAGGTTGGTCCTTTACAAAGGAAACTATTTCAGAGTCATTTGAAGTCTTAAAAATATCTCTATTTGAGGAAAAAAATGCAGAGCCTTCTTTTCAAATTGTTCTATGGTCTCAATGTCCGACTGCTAAAGGAATTTAGCAAAAGGAGATGGTATAGTGGATATGACTTTATCCATGGCTATTAGATTTTTAAGTCTGTCAAAATCTTTACCTATGTTAGCTGCTTTAAGCCACCTATTTAGTACACTTTGAACATTTGAGACGTAATCAATGAAAGTCTCACTAGGTTTTGGTTTTAAATTTGAGAACTGAACCTGATACCCAGGGGCATCAAGTAAAAAGTGTTGCATTATCCTATCATGGATGTACTGATAGTTAGATCTAAGGTCAGTTAGTATTGATTCTATCACCTTAAGGGGCTCACCACTCAGGTTCTTCATATAAATCATAGCCCACATCTCTATTGGAACTTGGTGATATTTAAACTGATACTCGAAATTTTCTGTCCAGGCTGAAATGGAATATTCTTTACAGAATGGTTTAATAATATTTTTGTACTTATTGAACTTATTTTCTTCTTGTTGACTTTTTAGTTTAGTAGCAGAGATCTCTAAGTGTGAGTCTACATCCATATTTTTCATCTTTAACTGTGTCTCTGATTCCACTTGTATTTGTTTTTCCTTAACTCTTGCCATTTCATCTATCTCTCTTTGTTTTATTTAAGTCTTTTTGTTTTAATTCTTTCTCCTGGTCTAATTGCTTTTGCTTTAATTCTAATTCCTTCTGTTTAATTTCCTTATCATGTTCTAACTGTTGTTGCTTAATTTCCTTATCATGTTGTCTTTCTCGTGCGCGTTCATCTCTCTCCATATCTTCTTTTCGTGTCCGTTCAGCTCTCTCAGCATCTTTTGCTTCTTTAAATTTTTGATCAGCATATTGTTCTAGCTCCTTTCCTGTGTATTGTAACTATTTACCAGCTTTTATGAAATCAGATAAAGTTGCCATGTTGTTGGCCTATTAGCTAGCAATGACCCGCACTGAAGTATTTAATCACTTATTTATCTTTGATATGTTATGTTTCTTAATATCTGAGCACTCACAAATTGTAATCTTAGTTTATAATCTGGAGAATTTTTCCCTGAAAAACAGAGCACAAAACTATGCTAATGCCCCACAAGCTGAAAAAGAGATGCACTATTAATCACATTGCATGCCAAATATATTGAGTATACTCAACTTAATGTTCCCGAGAATCAGGAACACCAATCCGGTAACACAGGTCACCTCGTTTGGCACTTCGGCATACACACGAGTTTTCTAATCAGCTGTTGTTCACCCTGGTTCACAGAGCAGCAACAATTAACAAAAAGTAAACGACATATAATATTTGACAATTTGGTACAATCACAATGACATGCCCACGGGCAAACAGAATATAGTTTAATTAATGTTAAATGTCAATGTCCTGTCTTCGTTCTAACGTTTTATGCCTTTCGTCCCTAACCTAGTTTAATCTATGGAAGTTTTGTGCAGACCAAGTCTAATTTGCATAGCCAAAAGTAGTGCCATCGCGACAGTAAACAAATAGAAAAAGTACGAAAAACATTCAATAAATGCTTTTAAATAAATAAAAATATAATAATATTGTTTAAATAAATAACTATATTCATTCACTAACTGAAATAAACAAATAATAATTAATATAAAGCACAGATTCAGGCGGGCAGCAGCTTGACGATTTGTAAACAATCAGATGCTGAATGCGAATGGCGTAGAACAACTGCTTGTCAATCGCAATACGTCAGAGGCGCAGCGCTATTTTTAGCTTGCAAAAATCGATAATGTTGCTGGCTGTGTATCGCTCCGCCATGAATCATATTTGATAATTATTCATAAACAAATCAATAATTACATAAATAAATGAAAGAAAATAATAATATGAATACTTACAACTTTGAAGAACACATGATTAAGTACATAATATTTTAATAAACACAAATAAGCATTATTTTGTCACGATAGGCACAGTTTAGCTCGCAACTCGTTCTAGTCTGCACACGTCATCAGTCACTGACACAAATTAAACCTTGTAATTCACTACTAGCAACCTTAGTCTAGAGCCGTGGGTAAGTGTATTAGCTTGAACATTTGTTCAAGCCACACTTCTGACACCACATTAAATCCTAGCCTGTCAACAACCAATGTGTCAGGCATCATAGGATTACTTCTCCCACACCACACAAGAAACTTGCAAGTCGTGTGAGAGGAAATGAATGGTACATTTTATTGCCGTTGGCTCTTTACATTTACAAAAACAGTCGCTATCAAATCACACACAAAGCCACAGAATTGCCTATCTCTAGTTTCCTAACCCTTTTGCTAATCTCTATCTAATTGGCTACAAAAAACTCCTATCGACACTAAACGTTCTGCTCTCTACGAAGTCAGTCCCCAGTCTGACTTTTCCTCACACGCGTGGCTACACAGCACGCGGAAGGACCTTGTTGCGTCCTTCGGCTTTTTGCGTGCTGTTACACTCAGCACGCTTGTAGCAGCCGTTCTCCTATTGAGTGGCACTCTTCTCCGTGGCTATCACGTAGGCGTGATTCTGTCGTGACCAGAGTACTAACTATCTGGTCGATGCCTCCGTGTCTCATGAGAGAACTAGTTAATAGTCCCCCTTTCTATCACCTACCCTGCCCTTATATCGGGGCACTATGTTACCTCTAATCTCCTTGAGGTTGACCACTCTTCCCGGTGGTCTTCTATCTTGCAGTAGACCTCTTTCCTATATGTATCAGTCTCTGTCATTCCTAGAACGCAGGCCATTGCCACCAGTATGACAGTCATTTAAAAATGTGTACACTGGCCCACCGTCTTGTCTAATTCATTATAAAACATATTTATGTCCTCTTACTGTCTGCTGTTGGCGCATATGCGTGTATTATGTTAATATCCAGAGATTTGTCAAGGAGGGTCACTAATAATACTCTGAGATTGTCCAAAATCCATTAACCCCCCCCCCCCCTCCCCTTACGCCCCCCCCCCCCTCAGCACTCATTTGATCTAAATTTATGCCAACTACCCTTTTGTAGTCCTTGCCTCATGAGTAAAGTATTAATTCTGTAAGTATTTAAATAGTTTTCTCACGCTCCAGGCCACCGCATTTCTTAATATATATTAACAACAAATTGTTGTTATTCATATGGCAAGAAATCATACAACTTTACTTCCCATATTTACATCCTTGGTCCCTTACAGCATATGCAAATTATCATAACAACAGGCTAGCAATGCTTTGATTAATCACTACGTTTATGAACAATTCTGTCTAAACGGGTTGTGGACTGACCACAATGAAAGTAACACACCTAAGTACAAAAGTAGAAAGGGATATAACAACGTTACACTTAAGGGACATTACTCAAAATAAAATAAATGTATTATGTAATTTAAATACATTTAGAAGTTTTTATCGTCTGTAACATCTTCTTTACGGTAATTAGCAGCGAGTAAATACAGCATAAATGGCAGATAATAACCTAAGGAGTCATCAATGTTTATGAAGTAATTGTGACATTACTTTTATATGCGTAAAAGTTAATAACTGACTTTCTCTTTCTTTCCAATATAAAATTAACTATTTTTATCCTTTTAATGTCATGATGTCTGCTTGAAGTGCTTGAAATGTATTTTTGACCGTCCTTGACTATGGGACGCAGATTACAAACATCTATGAAGGTCTGTGTCTCCAGCCATTGCCTTCTGTCCCAGCCCATCTCGATCTTCTTAGCTCTCTAATGGATGGAGTCGTTGATACAACACACCTGCGTGAAAGTCTGTTTCCCAGCCTATACCTTCTGGCCCAGCCCATCTCGATCTTCTTAGCTCGCTCATGGATGGAGTTGTTGATACAACACACCTGGGTGAAAGTCTGTGTCTCCGGGCAGGCTGTTGCCTTTGTTAATGCCATGACCTCCATGTTTACACTCGATGCTACTGGTGGATTAGGATTGTCGTTAAACCGTCTAGGAAAAGACTTACTGTGTTACGTTGACTACTAGAATTAACTGATCGTTGTGTGAATTCTTGATGTTGTACACTCTTCAATATTCGTGTAGATGCTTGTATGGAAATATCACTGACATCTCTATGTGATGTCCGCGCACCGAATGACAAGTCTCGCTACCCTTTTCGCTGAGGTTGTTACCTCTGACCCCTACATTTCCCGTGAACCGTTGAGCTCCTTGAGTGTCACTAACTGTCTGTGATTTATTGTTAACCTTTAGTCTTCTTGTCTTGTGGGTTGTAGTGTGTGACTACTACTCTACTGACTTATGTCCTGTTAACTCTTTTCTGTCCACGGCAGTCCATACTATGCCATGCGAAACGGTGAAGTTCAAGACCTAGAGTGCTCTTACCCCGCCCACCATGTCGACTGCATAAACAACATGACGACTCGGAATGGGAACAAATGTGGCCTTGTTTGGATGAAGAATAACTTGCGCGATGAATTGTATTTAAGTGAGGAAGAGTTGCGCGATTCGTCGACCATTCTCTCTCGCCTGAGTCCATCTGAATCCAGTGGCAAGACAAGTCAAGACGACTGGAGACGAATACAGGTGCAATGGGTGACCAGGGTGCTCTACGTGCCTGACCGTGCTCATTATGTCCCACAACGCTTCGCAGGCAAACGCCGTCTTGCCCGTTGAATCAACAATGATTTCTTTCTCACAGTCTGCCGAATCCTGTCTTCACATGCCAGGTAGGCATACTCTAAAACATAGAGCATAGCCTACGATGGGTAGCGTTGTGATGTTCTGTTGTGATAATTTGGTGTGTCCAGTGTGTGCCGCGTGGTTACACACCCGTTTCACACGCGTGATCCGGGACTGTTTCCGGATCCGGTCAGGGATATGCACTACTGACGAGCTCAAATGAGGGCGAAACTCGAGTATAGTGCTTCCATTTTGACGTGGATAGGCCTGAGGTTCATACCAGAATGCGATCAGCGTTGCCAGTAGTGGGTTGTGCTCAATATTTAAATTTCAAACCCCGAAACAACCACATAATCAATACTCTAGAACACCGATTGGTTTAACGCCGAATCGGTGACCCTCGCCTGGTTTAGTTAGCCAGACACAGCTGTTGCCCCTGGGGGGGGAGGGGGGGGGGCGTTGTAGCATGCTGCCAGCTACTAGGAGCCACAGACGTGAACTGGATGTCAGGCTTGGACCAGTGGGGAATGGGCCGTGCAAAGGGCGTGACAGCCATCCTTATCAAAGGTACTACCAATGCCCAACATCCCAGACCGCCCCTTGACCACAGTAAATGTCACATCCTAATCATCATGTGTCATGCCGATAAGCGTGAGCGGTCATGTTTTGCCATCTGACACGATCACCAGAGCGTTGGATAAGCTCAGTGTCCTCGTTTCGACCATGGTACGCGGCCAAGCCAATGTTAAACGACTTAGAAAAGAGAGTAATGGAAGGTGCGGTTCTTGGTAGAAGAGGCAGTGGACTATCAACACGAAGATGGACACACGATAGTAAAAACACCCTAGTGGACAGCGGAACTGGCTATAGATCGAGCGTCTCTCTCCTGCAGGCCGTGTTGCATTTCCTTGACAGGATGTCGCTCAGTCCCAGCATTGTTTGGCTGTTTATGATTTCTTGTCAAGTTTATGTTCAGTAGTTTTAAATATTGAGCACAAGCCACTACTGGCAACGCTGATCGTATTCTGGCATGAATCAGAATCCACGTCAATATGGAAGCACTATACTCGAGTTTCGCCCTAGTTTGAGCTCGTCAGTAGTGCATATCCCTGACCGGATCCGGAAACAAGCCCCGGATCACTGGCGTGTGAAGCGTGTGTGTAACCACGCGACACACGTTGGACACACAGCCAAATTATCATAACAGAATATTACAACGTCACCCATCGTAGGCCATACTCAAGATTGCCCAATCGCCGCGACTGACGTCCGTCAATCGATGTGGACCCGAAACGATCAGGACTTCTCACTGGCAAGGAACACCAGGCCTCCTAAATCCAATGAGCAATAATTTGCCATTTCTTTCTGAACGACCGGCACTCATACCATTAGATGAAAACCAACTTAAGGCGGTCTGCTGCTAACTTTCCCGCTGTGTTTCGAACGCGATATGCGGGATTACGAATTGCGCTTGTAACTCCTTCGCCACGGAGCCGCCTCAAATAATAATCCCAGCCTCGGTTGGGATTCGAACATATTAGCACCGGACCGCCAGCCAAGCTTGCTAGCCATGCGCTACCGGGGCTTCCTTAAATATAAACAGCTCGCGGTACCATACTGGAACATATTAGCACCGGACCGCCAGCCAAGCTTGCTAGCTATGTGCTACCGGGGCTTCCTTTAATCCCCCCCCCCCCTTTTCACATCCCTAATAGCACTCATTTGATCAAAAATTATGCCAAATTCCCTTTTGTAGTCCTTCCCTCATGAGTAAAGTATTATTTCTGTAAGTATTTAAATAGTTTTCTCACGCTCCAGACCGCCGCATTTCACAATATATATTATCAACAAATTGTTATTATGCATATGGCAAGAAATCATAAAACTTTACTTCCCATATTTACATCCTTAGTCTCTTACAGCATATGTAAATTATCATAACAACAAGCTAGCAATGCTTTGATTAATCACTACTTTTATGAACAATTTTGTCTAAACGGGTTGTGGACTGACCACAATGAAAGTAACACAACTAAGTACAAAAGCAGTAAGGGATATAACAACGTACCTTTTAAGGGACATTACTCGAAATAAAATAAATATATTATGTAATTTAAATACTTTTAGAAGATTTTACTGTCTATGATATCTTCTTTACATTAATTAGCAACAAGTTAATTCAGAATAAATCGCCAATAAAAACTTAAGGATTCTTCAATTTTTATGTAACAATTTTGACATTATACTTTTATGCGTAAAAGTTAATAATGGACTTTTCAATTTCTTTGCAATATTATATTAAATGTTTGTTTATCCTTTTGATCTGCAGATTCTGCAGTAAAAATCATTGGTACAGGGAATGTCAAGACGCCAAGAGAGACAGTAACTACAAAGAAATAAACCCGGCGAGACACTGTGCCAACTGTAAGGGAAACCACAGTGCACGATATAAGGGATGCCCAAAATTTAAAACGTCAGAAACGGCATGGAGAGAGGCTATTCTTACTCAAACACCAATGAGAGTTGCCAGATTGCGCATAGAGAACGCGGACAAAGGAATTGATACAAATTCGGAAGTGATCAGAAGTATCAAACATAAGGAATAAAATGGCCGAGAAACAAGTGGAGAAAGGCGGACCACAAGAAGACAAAGAGGGGAGTGAAAACAAGGAATTAAAACAAGCAATAGAGGATATGCATACAAGTCTGACAACCATAAGAAAAGAACTGGAAGCGGAGAGATTACACACAAGAGGAATGGCTAAGGAACTGGAGACCACCAAAACGGAATTAAAAAAACAGAAAGAAGAAAACAACACAATCAAGAACAAGTTAAAAGAACTGGACCAGAAGATGGACACAACCAAACAAGAACTAATTGACAACACAACAGACATAGATAACATGAAAGAGATGCTAATAAAACACACCGAGATAATAAAAACGACAATACATGACATCAATGAGTGGAGGAGAGAGATGAGGGGAGACATAGAATTAATTAGAGAATCCATAGACTTACGACCGAGCAAAGACCAGATGACTGACATACTCCGGAATATATGCAAAAGAGCGACAGACGGCCGGATATCAATGGAGCAACTCCCCGAAATACTGGCAGAAACGATGAACGAGACAAGCGACGAGGACAGTGATGACGAATAACCAAGGAAAGACCCTTAGGCAACAGAGAAGAGATGCAAAGGGTCATACACCAGGATGGGAATAGAAAAAGATACCAAATACTCCATAAAGGAAGAACCTACAAATATATTTAATACCAAATTAAATATCTTAGGCAAACAATCTAAACAGCTAGACACATAACCTCTACCCAAATAAAATAAATAAATAAATATGCCACATAAGAGATCTGATAAATAATTACCACAAACGAGTTAAATATATAAACAAATAAATAATCAACCCAGGCAGATAAATAAAGGAATAAAATCGCGGATAAAATAAACCACAGATAATAGATGCTCATAAACAAAAACAAAAACGATGAGAATCAGAAAGGCAGCGAATATCTATGTAGGACATCAACAGACCACCATGTGTGAGAATCCATAAAGGAAGAACATACAAATATATTTACTACCAAATTAAACTTTTACAAACTAGACAGCTAGACACATAACATCTACCCAAATAAAACAAAATAAATAAAATAAATAAATAAATATACCACCTAATAAATATGATAAATAAATACCACAAAAGAGTTAAATAAATAATCAACCCAGGCAGATAAATAAAGGAATAAAGTCGCGGATAAAATAGAAAACCACAGACAATAGATGCTCATAAACAACAACAAAAACGATGAGAATCAGTAGGGCAGCGGAAATTTAGGCGGGAAATCAGCAGACAAACATGAATGTCTGCACCCGATGATTGTTAGTTTGTACCTTTCCTGTCCACGTTTTTTGTACCTAAATTCCTTTTTTTTCGGACATCCACCTTTTGAAATTGTGGTGGATGTCCGGGGTGCCCTGAGGGGGACAGTGGACTGCGGCGTGGTCTGGACGGGATGTGTGTGGTTTGGCTCTTCCCTGGAGGACCCGGAAGGAGGGAGACGAGATGAGCGGTCCCTCTTTGTGGCAATAGCACTATCATGGGCAGGAACGAGAGAGACTAGGACAAAGATCAGCACCGGTATGTTGGGTTTGCATATGAGATAATCAACAGGAATGGGTTGATGACGGCCTGGACAAACGAACCAGGGACGGGACTTTGGCCCAATAAAATTTTAATTAACAAAAAAAAAAAAAAAACGGACTTGCCGGACAACCAGACGTCACAGACATTGTCTGCGCACAACATAAGTCAGATATTACTGGCACATAAATATAGTAATAATTGTCTGCACAACATAAGTCAGATTTTACTGGCACATAAATATAGTAATAATCTACGCACCATGAACCACTGCTATTATAACCGATGCCGCACGGGCTGGTTGAAACAAGGTGGAAAGTTTTTTTTTTTTTACAAATTGGACGGACGGACGGACGGACTTTTGATCTCGACAGCACTTTTTAGCGCTATCAAAAGAAGTCGCCCTAATTTATCAAGAAGCCTGATTCGGGGGAGGAAAATGGTTCGCAAAACCAACTCAAAGAAACGGCAGCCTCACAAGATGTGCAGCGTTGGAGCCGCCAAGCCTGCACAGAGGACGAATGTGGAGAACCTGCCTGCTAGCTGCAGTAAAGACCATTTACATACAGTCAAATCAAGTGAAGCTACCACGAGAAAGACGGATGTCAGCCCACTACGGACAAGAGCCAAGACAGCCGAGAAGAAGGAGGAGAAAGACACCAAAGCCGGTAAAACCGATCTCAAGCAAGCCAGATGGGTTATAAAACGTGTTCAAGTGGAGCTGTCAGATGACGAAATCCTGAAACAGCTACAGGAGGAAAACCTACACATGAGAATTCTGAAGGCACAGCGGATCTTGACATACTCAAAGATACCAACCTCACTGACGGTGGTGACGTCTGAGGGCAACGAGATTCCACATCAGGTGTCAATGAACAACATAACTCAACAGCCTGATTAGTTTATACCAAGAATCAACCAATGCTCAAGATGCCAGGGGGCCGGCCACAGTCGAACAATCTGCCGCAGCAAGACTGAAATCTGCCGTTACTGTGCCGATCACCACGCATTCAGGGAGTGTCCGCTGGCAAAACAGGACACCGACTTCAGAGCACCCAATAACAAGAGGAAATGCGCCAACTGCATGGGCAATCATGGGGCAAGGTACCTGGGCTGTCCGTACTTCCAAAGACATAGAGATGTATTAAAGATCGCCATAACGACGAAAACATCATTCAAAGAAGCAATACGGAGGTGCGAGACAGCACCATGCATCTCGCAAGCGGAAAAATCAATGTTGCAAAGCCAGATTGACGAATTAAAAAGACAAATCAAGCTGCTCCTACCACCGTCACAAACCAGCCACAATGAAGAACTGCTTGCGGAAATGAAGGAGATACAGCAAAGCATCAAACAAGAGATGGAGCGCATGGCCGAGTTGAAGAAGAAGAACGAAGAAATCTTACAAATTATCAAGACCGAAAGAGAATTGCACAGAGCTGAAATGGAACTAATGCAAAACAAGCCAGATGAACCCATTAAAAAGAACACAGAGACACCGCCAGATGAAACTCAACTGAAAAACATCGACAAACTGATGACGACAATCCACAAGAAAGAAGACAAGAAGACGCAAGATGAAGCCAACACCATGCCCAAGCAAAAACAGCAAACTAAGGACACCAGCCCAGCCATGATGCCCAAAAAGAGTCAAGGGAAACCAGAAATTAACCAGACTCAACAAGAAAGTACGAAGAAAAACACCGACAAACCGGAAGAAGACTGGGGCATATACAAGAAAGTACGAAGGAAAACACCGACAAACCGGAAGAAGACTGGGGCATATACAAGAAAGGAGCATCAGAGGTTGAACATGACAAGGTGTGGAATATTGTCGAAAGACGGAACGAACCAAAAGTCAGAGCAGCAATGAAGGAGCCTCTAGACAGCCCCACATGGTTCAAAGAATATAAAAGGGGAATGAATCGCCTCAGACAGAAAATGAGAGAAGAACGACAAAAACAAGAAGATGCATGGTCCACCAACAGCTCCAGCTCAGAGGAAGAGGAAGACTAACCAATAACCTCACAAGAAGCCAATATGATGACAGCACCTTAGCATAGCAGACGAGCCAGAAGCCAACACTGACAGAAGAAACTGCCTAAAAACACACAAAATGAAAACTTGCCGGCCAACGAATCCCCCTTGCTGACGTCACAGACACAACCTGCACAACAGATAAGCCAGCTTCTAATGGCACGCAGAGAAAGTAATAATCCACGCACCATGAACAACCGCTATTATAACCGATGCCGCACGGGCTGGTTGAAACAAGGTGGAAAGTTGTTTTTTTTTTTTTCAAAAATTGGAGTTGGAGTTTGATGGCAGTAGACCTATTTAAGTAATATATTTTTGACCGTCCTTTACTATGGGACGCACATTACAAATATCTATGAAAACCTGTGTCACCAGACATTGCCTTCTGGTCCAGCCCATCTCGATCTTCTTAACACGCTCATGGTGTCCCTTAGACAACACGCCTGGTGTAAGGTGGAAATTATTTAGACTAGGATGTTGATAAAGGTATCCCGGTTGGGATGGGTTCAAATCCTTTGTAGCCTTCTGCAGGAAGCCTGGAAATGGGCTCGTTTACCTCCACGTGAGGACAGCTATAGATATAGCAAGTTTCCTACACACAATTTAGAAAGATAGGCTCCTTTGGAAGGCATGGAGGCCACGGAAGTTTACCATTAACCATAATGAAGATTGCATCCTCTATAATATAAATGAACTAGTGTGAGTTTTCCGCCCTCATGGGGTCTCCAGCTGTCTATACTCATGTGCTGTATGCACTGAACATATAATGTGTGAACTGAACATACAAGGTTATCACAAGACATCCAATGTGTGAACAGAACATACAAGGTTATCACAAGACATCCAATGTGTGAGCAGAACATACAAGGTTATCACAAGACATCCAATGTGTGAGCAGAACATACAAGGTTATCACAAGACATCCAATGTGTGAGCAGAACATACAAGGTTATCACAAGACATCCAATGTGTGAACAGAACATACAAGGTTATCACAAGACATCCAATGTGTGAACAGAACATACAAGGTTATCACAAGACATCCAATGTGTGAACAGAACATACAAGGTTAGCACAAGACATCCAATGTGTGAACAGAACATACAAGGTTAGCACAAGATATCCAATATGTGAACAGAACATACAAGGTTATCACAAGACATCCAATGTGTGAGCAGAACATACAAGGTTATCACAAGACATCCAATGTGTGAGCAGAACATACAAGGTTATCACAAGACATCCAATGTGTGAGCAGAACATACAAGGTTAGCACAAGACATCCAATGTGTGAACAGAACATACAAGGTTAGCACAAGACATCCAATGTGTGAACCGAACATACAAGGTTAGCACAAAACATCCAATGTGTGAACAGAACATACAAGGTTAGCACAAGACATCCAATGTGTGAACAGAACATACACTGTTATCACAGAACATTCACCAAGAAATCACCCAAGACCTGATTACAAATACGAATCTATAATATGGAATCAAATGTTGGAGTTCGGGTCATTCTGTGAACATAGCTTTATGCTCAACATAGAATAATACATGTTGTGAAAACAAAATTCATACATATTATTTATCAAAAGCATACTGATACAATATATAGAAATATATGTAGTCACTAGCTACAGCTAAATGTCTTTCTATCTCCTAAATGGAATGGTTAAATGTTCTAAAACCATAGATGAAGGTCTCTCCCTTGGGTCAGTTCCATCCCAGGGTCCTCTTCAATGCTGAGCTAAGCATGGTAAGGTTATACTGGCAGTCTCCAACACCGAGGTTTTCCCAGTAGTTAATTAAAAGTTCACAGGGTCATAATACCTTGGAGGATGGGGATGGTGAGGGATGCATGGTAAATGCTGGAATAATAATTGATCTGGTAAGAAATGGACAGAGTCATAATACCGCTATCTCTCTCAGCAAGTAATTCTGTATCACCAGGATTGAATTAACAGCATTCATTTTGGTAGGCCCAACTTTACACCACCCATCTACAGTACAAACAAAATACAAACTACATAAGCATTGACAAAAATCATTTGTCATAAAACATGAAACATGTAAAGGGGGACAAGAAAATTGGAGGAGGAAGGAGAGTGGTTCCACTCAAAGGTGAGATCACTACCCTCTTCTCCCTAGATGTAATTCATTCCAACATCTGATGGAGTGTGACCAGTGTAGAGATAAACAATTGTTCTTCATTGATGCTGTAATGTCATGATGTGGTCAACTCTTGATGAAAAAAGGCAGTAAGACAAGATATGGTCATAAAGATAAGAACAAATTGTCCTGTTGTGACAAGGTCATCAGATTGTAATCAACGGAAGTTGAGACAAAGTCCTCAATGATGTGACAGGGTCCTGTTGAGATGGAGTCATCATATTGTGGCAAAGTTCTGTTGTGATGAAGGCAGACATGTTGTGATGAAGACATGTTGAGACAAAGGCGTGTTGTGACAGATGTATATTGAGACAGATGCATGTTGTGACATCTTCATTGTAAGCCAGAAGTATATTGAGACTGATGCATGTTAAGACAAGGTATGTTGCCACAAAGGCAGGTTGAGATACAGTCATCATTATAACATCTCATCATCCTATGCGTGTAATGCAAGACCCGCCCTCATTCCTCTGGAGTTAGCCTAGATTCTCAAATTCCCATAGCTACAGAGGTGTTCTTATGCGTCTGGTTCATTATGGCCTGGAACGATGTTGCTTGTAGCTCGTCTGTGGTGATGATTATTTTATCGTCCACATAACGCCGCTAGAAGACCTCGTAGCGATAAAGATAATCCACGTCCCTGAATACAAGGTGAGGCCTCACTTGTCTTTCACAGAAGCAGAAGGCAACAGTCTCTTATTTAAAATCCGGAAACCTTTACTGCCTCAGAAAGTCAAGTGTCGGATAAGTGGAAAATCTATTCCAACATCTCGAAACTGGAAGCAGAGTGCAAACTTACTGCAGGAGAAAGACGTCCAGAGTCATGACCCGGATGGGTCCCGCCCCTAGAGAGTTAGGAAGATAACTGGTTGAAATATTCGGCGAAGGGAGGCACTTCTGGTTATCGGAAGTCTTACAGCAAATGTAAATTATCATAACAACAGGCTAGCAATGCGTTGATTAATCACCACTTTTATGAACAATTATGTCTAAACGGGTTGTGGACGTTGTGGATTGTCCACAATGAAAGGAGCACAATAATAGTAGATGGGACATAACAACATAACTGTTATTCAGGGGACATTACTTGAAATAAAATAAATGTATTATTTGATTTAAATAACTGTTAGAAATTTTCATTGTCTATGATAAGATATTTACTTTAATCAGAAAATGATACACTTGGCATAAATTGTAGATAATAGCTTAAGAATCCTTCAAAGTTTATGAAAAAGTTGTGGCTTTATTTTATACCCGTAAAATTTTATATTGGACTTTCATATATCTTTGCAATATTAAATTAAACGTGTTTGTCCATTCAATACTACAGATAACTGGTACGATTGAAATATATTTTTGGCCGTCCTTTGGACGTAAGTTTCAAATATTTATGAAATCGGAGGTAGTTCGCATGATGACGAATATTAATAATAGGCAAAGCTAATCAACTCACTTGTTCTAACAGTCGCAAATTGCTGTCAAAGGCAGAGGTAAAAGACCACAACGTGGATGTGGACGGCAAGGGGAAACCATCTCACTATCTTCCAAAGACTTCATTGCAAAACAAAATTCAGAGGTAGTGAACGACGTTAATGGCTGTCTTAGAACATCCTCGTCCGGTAGGGACAGTTATAAGCCACAGGTGACACCAGACCTTCATCCAGCTACTGATGGCAAAACCATATCTAAAATAAATACATTTAGAGCAGGAACATGGAATGTTAGGACATTAAATGATCTGGGAAAGTAGAACAATGTTCTAAGATAAATGGAAAGCATGTAATTGAATATACTGGGCATAAGTGAGATGAGATGGAAGGGATCGGGCATAATTATAACCGACAAACACTTAGTAATTTACTCTGGAGGGGATACACACGAAATAGGAGTAAAACTAATATTTGATGAAAAAAACAGTCAAGTTAATTAATGGATACTGGTGTATTTCAGATAAAGTCATTATGGTCACAATCCAAGGCAAACCAATAGATATTAATATTAAATAAGTATACGCACCAACAACAAGCTGCAGTGATGAAGAAATACACCACTTTTACGATTGTTAAAAATGGCGATGACTCAAATTGGATCATAAGAAATATAAATAATACTGAGAGATTCTAATGCAAAATTAGGAAAGGGAAAAATGGAAGATGTAGTGGGTAATTATGGTTTAGAAACAAGAAATGAAAGAGGAGAGAAACTAACAGAATGGGCAAATATCAGTGAATGATAATTGGAAACACCACCATAAAAGACGACTGTACACATGGAAAAGTCCTAGTAAGAAAATATGCAACTAAATTGACTACATACTTATTAATAAAAGATTTAGAAATGCGTACATTATTGTAAAGACAACGCCTGGTGCTTCCTGTAATAGTAATCATGTCACTATGTGGACAAATAAAAGTAAGGTTAAAGAGGGGGAATAAAATGGTAAAGAACGTAAGACTTAATAAATAGGATAAAGTAGATAAAGAAATTCAAGAACAATACACAATGACTGTGAAAAATAGGTACAATGCAGTAGCTAAAATACAAAGTATAGATCAGTGGTTCTCAACCGGTGGGGAATTCCCCCCAGGTGGGAATTTTAGGGTTTCCAGGGGGGGGGGGGGGGAGAATTAAGATTATGTCAAGATTGCGTTAATACAAGAACCGATTACTTGATATTGTTTTTCCCTTCATACTTTATTGTTCTGTACGTCTCACCCGTCTGAAATTCATGTTATAATGTAAGTAGACCCGCAAATCATGTTTTATATAGACGTCTAGACATGTTGTAGTATGTGCTATTAAATTTAGCTTCCATTATTACGTATACTCTGTGTGTGTGTGTGCGTGCATGAGCGCGTGCACGTGTGTGGGGGGGGGGGGGATGTTTAGGGTGGAAAAACGAAAGGGGGGAATGACGTTCTGAAAATATGGTGAAGAGGGGCACGGGCCAAAAAAGGTTGAGAACCACTGGTATAGATGAACAATGAGAAATTTTAAGGGATAAGGGACTCCATTCATCAAACTAGCAAAGAAACAGTACCGGAGGGAAGCCAAAAAGCTAAGAAAGAATGGATGAATGAAGAAATCGTAATGTTGATGGACAAAAGAAATCTGGGTAAAAATGACAAACAAGAATATGCTAAAATAAATAAAGAAATATTAGATACATGTGTGAAGGAAAAGAATGTTGGTTAAACGATCAGTGCAAACAAGTTTAATATGTGCTGTAATGAAGAGGTGGAATTATTATATAAGAGAATTATATGATGGAGAAAGCGAAGAATTAACAGAAGAAAGTAACATAAAAGGTCCACCTATTCTAAAAGAAGTCGCTGACGCTTTAAAACATATGAGAAAAGGAAATACAGCTGGGCCAGATGAAATCACAATAGAAGAATTAGAAGTACTCGGTGACTTTGGAGTAGGTATATAAACCAAAATGCTTCTGATTGATGAAAAGAAGATGGCTCTCTTAAGAAACAAGGAAAGAATAAAGAGAAACAAACTCAGTGAGCTGAAACAAGCCAGAAGGATGTGCAAAACGCTGCCAGGCAAAATGCAAATGACTATTGTATCAAGTTATGCGAGTACATTCAAAATGCAAGTGATAAGAGAAACATCAGAAGCATGTATGAAGAGACAAAGAAAGCATGTGTTCCAATTATCAAAAGAAGTGCACCACTGAAATCCTTGACTGGAGAAATCATCACTGATAAGAAAGAGCAGATGGATAGATGGGTAGAGCACTATTTGGAGCTTTACTTAAGCAAGACCAAACTAGCGGATGATGTCCTCAGCGCCATAGAGGCCATGCCAACTCTTGACTACCCGGATACACTTCCCTCCATAACAGAAGTTGAGCGTGCTATCAACGAACTTGCTTATGGTAAGGCTCCAGGTAAGTATGGGATTCAAGTAGAGGTTATCAGGAGTATGGGCAAGGCACACTCACTTTACAGATCCACTAGCTAATAGAGCTATGCTGGCGAGAAGGACAGATCCCACAGGATTTCAAAGATGCATGCATCATAACACTGTACACCGGTATGACATCACACAGATGTTGGACAACAGGATTAAGTACTTCACAGCCAGCAAACGCAAGCAAGCATAACACTGTAAGAACAAGGGGGATGGAGTGACAGTAACAACTATAGGGGTATCTATCATCTGTGTAACGTTGGGAAAATATTTGCCAGAATTGTTCTGCGCACACTTCAAGTCCTGTGAGATCAAGTCTACACCGAAACACAGTGTGGCTTTCGACGGAACCGGTCTACTATTTATATGATATTCTCATTGAGTCAAATGTAAGAAACATGCCGTGGACAGAATCAACCACTGTTTATTGCCTTCATCGACCCCACACAGGCATTTTAATTGGTCAGTAGTGAGGGTTCTGTTCAAGGCACCACATGAGATCGGTTGCCCACCGACTCTTCTGTCAATTGTGGAATCGTTCCACACAGGCATGAAGGGTATAATCAAGTTTGATGGTGCAACTTCTGAAGAGTTTGAAATCAAGAGTAGAGTTCAGCAAGGTTGTGTCTAGCTCCCACCCTATAGGGAATATACTTTTCACTTCTACTGAAGTATGCCTTTTGGGATCAGGATGGTGGTGCAAATTCACTCACGCTCAGATGGTGGCCTCTACAATGCTCAGAGATTGAAGACCAAGACCAAAATTAGGAGGGTACTGAATTGCTTTTTGCAGATGTTGCTGCAATTACGACCCACTCTAAGGAAGAATTACAACATCTACTATCTGCATTCTCCAATGCTTGTTCTGAATTTGGTTTAACGATTAGTGAAAAGAAGACACAGATTATGTCACAAGATGCACATGGGGTAGCATCAATCTTTATTGACGACTCCCAACTGGAGACAGTAGACCATTTTGCATATCTATTATCAGAGGTAACTAGCAACTTATCACTAGATCAGGAAATCGACGTCCGGATTTGTAAGGCAGCAACAACAATGAACAGGTTAAGACAAAGTCTGGGAGAATAGGAAGCTTACTGCCAAAACAAAAGTCCTTGTCTATCAAGCCTGTGTCCTTAGTACTCTTCTTTATGGCAGTGAAGCCTGGACAACTTACACCAAGAGAAACGTTTAAACAGCTTTCATATGTGGTGTCTGCGAAGAATTCTTGGTATTAAGTGGCAAGACAAAATCAGTCTGAGGTATTGGAAAGATCAGGTTGTGTGACGGTTTGTTCCATGCTCAGTCTTCGTAGACGTATACGGATAGAACGCATTAGGAGAACAGATGATGGTAGAAAACCAAAGGGCATCTTTTTCTGTGAATTACAACTGGGTAAGAGATCTCGGGGTCTCTATTGCGATACAAAGATGTGTTTATGCGGGACATGATCGTTATAGGCATTGATAATGCACACAGGGATCAAGTCGCCACTCAGCGTGTTGCATGGAGGGAAAAGATCAGATGGTGCATGACGGTGAAAATGTCCATGTGTTCACATGCATGGATTGTGGACAAATAATTACAGCACGAATTGTTCTGATCAATCACATTCGCTACAGCCATCCATCTATTATGTGCCATGCCGGAAAGCGTGGGCGGTCATGACTCGCCATTTGACTCGATCACCAGAGTTGTGGATAAGCTCAGTATTCCTGTCTCGACCATGCCATGTGGCCAAGCCTTCCAAATATTTACTTCTAGGTCTTCCCCTTTCTCTGTTCCCTTCCATCTTGCCAGTTGTCATCAAGTTCTCCAATTCATTTCTTTTCATAACATGTCCAAAAAATTTTGACAGTCTACGTCAAATTTATCTAATCTATTTACGATTTTGATTTGTTTCCTGTAATACTTGGTCATTGGTTTTCTGTCTGTCCATGGTATTCTTTGTATTCGTCCCAGAAACCACATTTCTACAGCCATCAGATGTTTTTCAGCTTGACTGCTCATTGTCCAAGTTTCACAATTATACAATAGTGCAGGCTACTGCCATGGGTTGTAGTTATTGTGCCTTGTTTGAAGCACAATGTAACAAACTATCGTCTGTCAAAACGGAAAGGTGCGAATACACCCACGAATTATATTTGCAGCAGTGGATATTTACCTAACAATATGGTGAAATCTGTATTTATAGCTATTTCAAAAAAGACTAGGGACAATTGAATGCTAGGACTTCCTCACAATTAACCTCATAAACCATGTTACTAAGCTCATTATAATGAGAAGAACAAGAAAACAAATAAAAATGGAAATTGGTGATGTACAGTATGGATTTCTGGAAGGAAAGGGTACAATGAAACATATACATTACGGACACTAATAGAAAGGTCCATAGAGACCCAGAAAGACATATATTTGTGCTTCATAGATTATACTAAGGCATTTGATAAAGTAAAACATGATGAACTGATTACAATGTTGGAAGATATCAACATTGATGGGAAAGATTTAAGTATAATAAAGATCATTTACTGGAACCAAGTAGCAGCAATTAAAATGGGAAATAAAGAGGGTGGTTACGAACAGATAAAGCTAGGAGTACGACAGGGGTGTGTCTTGTCACCGGCTCGCTTCTTCCTATATAGAGAAATGATAATAAGAGAGATCAAAGAGAAGCCACGAATATTTATCGGAGGTTATAATATAAACAATATACTCTATGCAGAAGGCACTATATTGATGGCGTATAATGGAAAAGACCTACAACAATTGTTGGACATTGTAGTAAAAGATAGCGCAAAGAAAGGACTCTCCTTGAATATCAAGAAAACAGTAACATTGGTGATAT